>CM076576.1:688065301-688322553 GCA_034641835.2 Pinus albicaulis | reverse complement strand
GAGTTGCTCTTGTTTCACTCAACATTATCTCATAAAGTACCAAAATTTTTACTTTGAACTTGCTTATAATTAAAAGTTTTTGGATTAAAAAAGTATTGTTAATTCAAAGGCCACGACTAAAAAGGGTTATTAATTCCCATTTCAAAAGAGAATCCATTCTAATCAATGATTTATTCCACTACTTGTAAAGGAGCGATGTCCAAGTTGGTTTATCACTAAGCATATACTTAGTGTCCACTTGCAACACAAGTGAAAACTCGAAATAAAATTTTATCCAACAAAATATTGGAAGATTTTACGTCCGTATGAATAATTGCAAGCAAGCAATCATGGTGAAGATATGCTAATCCATGAGTGGCTCCCCAATGCAACATCGTACCGTATTATTCAAATCCATGCCACTTGCGTTTAATCTTGTCCTCGTTATTTTTGTGCAAAGCATCAAAGTATATTTGACTTAAATTAAGTCAAGTTGATTTTCAGAAAATCTGTCTAGTTACCTCATTAATCACTGAATCTGGATCAGGCCCAATTAACTTATTATTGGAAAGATCAAGAGAATTGAGAGAATTGAGTTTTAGTGCATCAAGATTAACATGTTGTTCTTTGTTCTGCAAAGAAGTTGTCTATCCAGCGTACAGAATAGTTTGGACAGTGGTTTTTTGCCAGAATTCGGTAAAATAAAATTCAAAAAATCAGGTACTTGGAGTGTTTGAGTTGTATTTTTGATAGTGGAAATGGATTCAACACTATCAAAAACCCTTATGACACCCAAAACACTGAAGTTGAAACTCTTAGGACATCCAAAACACTGAAGTTTAACAACTGTAAACAAGATTTTTTCAAAATCTTTACCGAATTTTTTCAAAATCTTTGCCAAATTCTAAACCATTCTGTTGCTTTTTTAAACTAGGCGGTTATGCAAATATACAGATTAGTCAACTCCCTCAAATTACCTGTTTCTTTTGGTATTAGACCTGTAAAGCTATTATTGTTTCCTTCAAATTTGACCAATACCTTTGCCGTGTTGACCTTTCGTACCAGCATCCCTAACAATTGATTATTCTGAGTATACAATTCTGATAATTCCTTCGGATTTGCGATCTCGAAACCAATTTCACCAACGAAATTATTGAAGCTTATATCAATAATTTTAACATTGGGCAGTCGCCACATTTCTTTGGGCATTGGACCACTCGGATTGTTGTTTTTAACTCTGAAGCGAATCTGAGTTTTGCAATATTGCAATATCCATAAGTTTCAGGCAACTCTCTTGTAAAAAAATTATGGAGAACTATAAACTTTTGCCGATTTCCTCCTCTACACGTCTTTTGGAGTGTGTCACTGAATTGGTTCTGAGAAACATCGAGCAAGTTAAACTTTCTGAAATTGTGAAATTGTTCTGATGCAGTGATAAACCTACAAGATATGCGAATTCCCCAAAACTTTCAGGAATCTGACCTGACAATTGGTTCATGTAGAGCTTTAAGGAAACATGGTTTCTTAAATTGCCAACTTCGTCTAGAATAATTCCGCTAAGCATGTTCTTTGATGCATCAAAATATTGCAGAAATGTAAGATTACCAGCTCTCGAGGTTATTTCCACCAAGTTTAGTTGTTCAGGTATGTTTCCTGGACTGAATGGATTGTTTGCCACGCTCAAAGAGGTAAACTTTGGTAAATTCCCCATATAAGCAGAGAATGAACCTGTGAAGTTGTTGATTGTCAAATCTAGAGTTTACAGGGATTTCAATGGAGAGAAGTTTGGTAAAGTACCAAACAAAGAATTGTGGGTAAGATTCAAATATTCAAGCTCATTGCAATTCATAAGGGTCGATGGCAGATTCCCTTCCAGGTAATTTACACCCAATTGAAGTTTCTTCAAGTTGCTCAAACCGCATATACTGGACGGAAAGGGACCATTAAGAAATTTGGTTTCAAAATTTTGCGCACTGCTCTATTTATGGCCATGGTATTTTCTTGTTTTTCCTGCAGCTACCACCGACGGGTACGCTTCTGAGGACTCCCCCTGGTACAGTAGCGGTGGCAGCCCTTGCAGAAATGGCGGGGCTACCAGAGATCCCTACGTGCCTCAATGGTTGAGAAGTGCTTGGAATGATTTTTCTTCTGAGAAAAAAGAGAAGTGCTTGGAATGAACCACATAATAATTCAGAAATAAAAATTTGGATAAAGGTTGTTGTTGTTGTTTTTTTTTTTTTTTAATCTAGATTACAGTTATTTTGAGTGAGAATTTTTGATTGTATTATAAAAATATAATTCAAACACTCTAATTATATGATTTTATTAAATTTTATTTTACCTAAATAAACAATTCCATCTATTAAAACCTAACACATACTCAAACCAACCATGACCAAAACAAAACAGCAGGAAAAATCAAGAGCTGATGAGTTTCAATAGAGGACAACTTCGACTTAAATATATCTTTATTATAATTAATTTTAAACTTAAAATAAATATAAATATAAAAATCATATTTTTTTATTTATATTATTTTATTTATATATTTATTATAAGAGAAAATAAAAAAAAGAATTAGAGATTTTAATAAATAATTAAGTATAGGCTATTTTTTGAGTTTTTTGTGTTGGAATTTGTGAAAAATTGAGGTTAAATTCTAAAATTCTAGTTTTTTGTTTTTGTTTTTTTTCTTTTTTCTTTGGGGTGGTTTATATTTCATTAGGACTAAGAATATATATATATATATATATATATATATATATATATATATATATATATATATATATATATATATATATATATATATATATATATATATATTTGGTTTGGTGTGCCACTAGGGAGACCATACTAGTGGTTGAAACATAGCTTTTTAAGCATCCAAAAAATCTTTTTGAAAACTAAAAATATTGCATGGCATGCTTTAGGCCTAAGACCAACTAAAACAAGCAAAGTCATATAATTATAAAAACTATCATAAAAGTAACTAGTAGTGAAGTATGCAGAAAATCATCAACCGACTTTTGAAGATTCTTTTTCCTTAACAACAATGGGCTCTTTGTTACTCCCTAGTGAGTAGCCTAGATATGGAGAGAGGCCTAAGTGGCCTTCAATTCTTTGAACATATCGATCCAAACCTTGACCCATGATTTGAAGATTGTTGAGCATCATCAAGATCTCCCAGTGAGCTTCGTTTCTCTCAAGTAGAACTCTCCCCAAAAATATTTTCATGTGTTAATAGAGGTTAATAGTGTGTATGTACTAATTAAGTCGTCCCCTGGTGTGCCCGATATTTGGTATCCACTTATCAAAGTCACCTGTAATCTCAATATTTGACAAAAAATCCCTCGCCATAGTGATGTCTCGCTCTTCCTTAGCTGTCTCTTCTTGAATTTGAGGCCGGATGCGGTCTCTATAAGATTGTGCAGATACCTTTACAATTTTTTGGGCACAAGAGTTCATTGCTCTATAGTAGGCAACTCCCTGACATGCCTTGGCTCGTTGTTTAGGCATATTGGACTTCCACATAACGCTAGGGTCAAAGTTGAGTCTCGAAGAGGTGAAGGAGTGAGAATTACAAGCGAGACGAGGAATACGAAGGATAGGCTCCAATGCAAGGAAGGGACACAATTGAGAGTGTTGAGGGGCATGTACACAAAGAAGTGGCCTCAAATTCTTGTCCAAAATAACACTGATGCCTTAATTCTACGATTAAAGAGGAACATAGAGTTGTGGGAAAGAGGGCGGAGGGGGTAAGGGGAATACCTAATTAGGGAGTAAAAATGGGCATCTAGAAGCAAGGGAGCCCACATGAGAACCAAGCTTTGGAAATTGAAGGGAAAGTGCATAAAATCAACAAAAAGGCCAGAGAGGAGAAATGACCCAAATGGAAATAGCGAGATAATAGAGAGAGGTTGCACTGGCCGCTCAATTTATAGCCAAACCTATGACTCTCTTGTAAGAAATCCCAAAACCAAGAGCCTACAACCATAATCACTAATAATGGAGTGTCGTAACAGAGCACAACTTGAGAATTCAAACCTGAAGCATGCCATGACTGATTTTCGTTCCTGTTGCAAGCATTCCACTCCTCGAAATGACAAATTGACATGGTAGGCCATGCTGGTAAGGATACACAAGGTCTCATCATGAGTCCTTCTCCTTTGCCTTCACAACTTGGCATGCATGTCATGGCCTACAAACTGAAACGACAACACCACATTATACTGAGCAATTGCACACAATTAAAGCATCCACACTTGTGCACAATTAAAACCTTACGGGAGGGTTGACCACATTACCAACATTTTTTCTTAGTGGGATGGTAACCATGCCCTCCCCCACTTATCCCTTCCATGACACCCTATACGAGTAACAATAAAGACTCTAGTTATAATAGGATATTCATCGTATATTTTAGAAATTTATTAAAATCACATAAGATCCATTTTAAACTCGAATTTATGAAACTAAGAGGGATCAATTTTTTTAATGTGCATTTTTAAATTATTCAATTTAAATAACCAAAAAATTATATATTAAATTTAATTGTAATTATATATATTTTAACTAATTAATTTATTTAAAAAAAATATTTGATAATATTTAATAAACTTATATTTAAAATAAAATTGAACGAGTTTAATTATAATTATATCTATTCTAACTAATTATTATTTTAAATATTTGATAATAGTTAAAATAAAATTTGGATGTTTTAATTATAATTATATATATTTTAATTAATTTATTTATTTAAAAAATGATATATTGTTATATTTGTTAACATTTTAAAATGGTTTGATTTTCATAATAAATTGTAAAACAACCCAATACATTTGATAAAAACATTATTTTATTATTTAAAAATATATATAATATATGTGTGCACTTCATTGCAAAATCACTAATGGTAAAATAATTTGAATGCAATAGAAAATTAACCGCCCTTAAATTGTTTTAATAAAAATGAAATTAAGTTCACAACAAAAGATTAAAAAAAAATTACAAAAGAATATCTCACAAGTATATTGGAGAATATGATATCTAATAAGTATAATTGAGAATATGATGCAAGATGTTTAAAGACACAATAGCGTTGTAAGGACACACGATTTTGATGTGATTGTGGTTTCAAAAGATAGTGATATTTATTTTCAAGGTGGTTTATGATGAATTTGGTTAGGTAGATTTGACTAATAAAATGCATGTATTTTTGTTTTTTGTTTTTTTCTAAATAAAAATTGACATATGATATTTCAATCGTCATGAAATTAGCTAGGAAGTGTGTTGTCTTTTAATTTTTTTTAAAATTTTTCTAAATCGAAAAAAGAAAAAAGAAAGAAAAAGAAAAAAAGAAGAAGAAGAGATTTTTAAAACTTGAGATATTTTGAAATTTCATTGGTTTCTAAGTTAACAGTTTTATTGGGTTTTAAAAAATACATCTATACAAATTTTAGAATAATATTTTTCTTTTATATTTAAAATTCTGGACAATGTAATCCAAGTCCAGGAAGCCATGCACTCCAACAATCTTAGAAAGGAGAAAGGTATGCTGATCAAGTTAGATATGGCTAATGCCTTCGATAGAGTCAAGTTGTCTTTCCTCTACTAAGTACTAACTTCCTTCATATTTGATCAAGAGTTTGTAAAACTAATCCAATCTTGCACCAACAGTCCTTGGATAGCGCCGTTAGTAAATGGGAGGCCAGCTGATTTCTTCCAAGCCACGAGGGGGCTGAGGCAAGGATGCCCCCTCTCTCCATTTCTCTATATATTAATGGCGGACACGCTAAGCAGAAAGTTGGAGCAGGACATGATAACAGGAGCAGTCCCAGGTTTAAAAATTGCAAAGGATCTCAAAGCAATAAATCATGCTTTGTTCGCGGATGACTCCCTCATGTTGGGAGGAGCATCAATCAGAATAGCCACTGCATTTAAAAACACTCTTCAAGCTTATTGCAAAGTAACTGGAGCATTAATCAGCGAAAGGAAAAGTGCAGTATATAGCTGGAATGCAGAGGAGGAAGAAACTCATAATATAGCCAGCAACTTGGGGTTCAATGGATACTCAAAATGGGATAAAATCAACTATCTAGGACTGTCATTAACATTGGGCACAAATAGAGCCAATCTGTGGGAGGGAGTAATAACAAAAATTAAAGGCAAAATCGCAGCATGGGGAGGTCAATGGCTATCTCATGGAGGCAAACTAACTCTTATAAAATCTGTTCTGTCTTCTCTGCCAATATATCAAGCGTCTTATCTTATGGCACCAAAGTCAATTTCAGGACAAATAAACAAAATTATGAGGGATTTTCTATGGCAAGGAGGCAAAGGAAATAAGAACAAATTCCATTTGGTTAAATGGGAGATAGAAAAGAGATCAATGAAAGAAGGAGGCCTCCAAATTCGAGATCTGGACTTTGCCAATGTAGCCTTGGGATGCAAGATACTTTGGAAGCTACACAGTGACCCCAACCATCCAGTCAGTAAAGCACCGAGGCATAAATATTTACCAAATGCAAACCTCAGAAATCTGCAGAATGCAAATAGTAGAAGGAGCTCGCTGTTATGGCAGCTATGCATCAAGGGAATGTGCTTCTTCACCCAGCACTTATACCGCATCCCTGGAAATAGAAAACGAGTCAAGTTTTTGATTGATCGAATAATGGGCCATTCGCCATTAGAATCGCAAGACAGACTGCAAGAAATCTGTGCATTATTAAAAAAAAGAGGAGACAAGACAGTATACGACATCTCAAAATGGAATGAGTTTGGGCTCTGGACGGATTGGAGCTTTGGAAATATACCAGTCCATCTACAGCAGCAAACAGAAACGCTCAGACAGGAACTTCGTGAAGCAGCGCCAGTGCATAAAACAGAGAATGATAAATGGGGTTGGGGACCTATAGGAGTATACTCTTCAGTTAAAGGCTACGATCTTCTTCAACCACACAGAGATGGATCTCTTCCGGCAAACTTTTGGAAAGAGGTTTGGGATCCAATGGCGCTGACAAAGGTAAAATTATTCTTCTGGACATTAATGCATAAAAAAATTCTGACCAGTGAAAACCTATTGAAAAGAAACATAGCAGGGCCGCATAGGTGCTCATTATGCAAAGAAGCCATGGAAACTATGGACCATTTGTTTGTTGACTTTCCATTCGCAAACAAAGTTTAGACGAACACACTCCAAGGTCTAAAGGTTGCAATCCCCACGAAAATTACAGCAATGAATTTATTCCTCTCATGGAAAGATCGTTATCCTCTGCTCCCCCTAAATTCTTCATGGGCCAGAATCTGGATCATTGTTCCCAAATACGTGTGTTGGAAGCTATGGCTAGCAAGAAATGAGCAGATATTCAACATTGTAACTTGGACTCCCAATATGGTAGCAGCAAAAGCAAAAGGACTTCTCCTTGAAACATTGAACTCCCAGAAAATCAAAGAGGACACTTCGGTACAACAAGTGGAAAAGAGTTGGCTTAGCACCCATGCATTTTCCCAACGGATGCACTGCATAGATAAGCCTCTCCGAAATCCTGAATGGAGGCTAAGAGATAAGGATGAAACTTTTTAGAGCTGGTGGAGGAAGCAAGGAAAAACTACAACCTTCTTTGACGGTGCCTCCAAGGGCAACCCCAGGAAAGCAGGAGCCGGAGGACTGATTTACTCTTTTGATGGAAGCATCAAAGAAACCTTCAGCTGGGGACTAGGACAACGAATTAACAACCAAGCAGAAATTTTGAGCTTGATAAAAGTTTGCCCAATAGCCATAGAAAGAGGACACTGGGAGCTGCAAGCATTAAGAGACTCAGAACTCTTGGTCAAAATGATACATACGCAAGGTCAATTCAATGATGTTGGTTTAAACAAGAATCTGCAAAGGTTGAGATTTATTCTCTAGGACTTCATATCCTTCAAATGCTACCACATCCTCAAAGAATCAAACAAAGAAGCAGACTCCTACGCCAACAAAGGCTGCCTCCTAGCCCAAGGAGACCTCAGCATAAATGATGGAGATCCAGAAACAATTTGTATACCATGAAAATTGACAACAGCTGGATATAGATAATGTAAAAGACTTGCACAGAAAGATGTAAGGCTGCGGCCATTTGAAATACTATATTAATAAAAATCCATACCCGTTTCAGTTAATTTTTTTTTTTTTTTAAAGTAAATTTATAATACAAATTTTAATATTTATTATAAAATATTTTAATATATATTATAAATATATAATTATTTTATTATTATTATTATTATTATACTATTTTATGATATCATAAAGGAGGGAACATAATGATTTAACAACAGTGAAGAAGCACACAAAGATGTGATGGAGCTTCAGCTAGAATGATGCAAAGATGTGATTAAGCCTTTTGTACCGCTTTCTTTTAATCAATCTATGGATTGGATGCACTTGTAATCTATTAAAACTTTGGCCAAAATCAATGCCATTGGTGTTGCTTTTACCCCAAAATGGAAAATTATGGGTACTTTGACAGTGATTTGAAGCATTCAAGGCTTGATAGTTTATTCGCAAGCCCAAGCCTGAGATCACAAACGATTGTCTAATTTAGAAGATAACTCTTATTCCAAGAAAATATTATGTGATTGCAGTCACCACAAGTAAGATGTGCTACCCATTTAGCTTAAATATATTTTTTCTTCTTCTAAAAATACTTTTATATTATCATGGTTCCCATATTTACAAAACTTAGAACCTAGAAGTTCAAAACTAGCACAGAAATGAACTTAACGAGAAAATGATTAACAAAATTAGATTGTTTTTCCTAGAAGAGTGTCTCTCTTTCCACCTCTGGAAGATCATTACTCTACTCCAGTTCCACCTCCTTTGTTTTTATTCCCATTCCTCTTGCTCCGACACTAGACTGTACCGAATGAATTGACAAGGACGTCTTCCTGAATATTGAAAATGCCTTCTTCAATCCTAATAGCAGCCTAATTCTGCTCATCAGTCGTTAAAATCCAACAAGTGGAATCCTCTTCAAAGATTTGTGTTCCCCTTTCTGACGTCTCTAATTGTCTTTAGATATTTTTCATCTACATATTCTTATAGAGAAGCAATTTTGCTGCACTCATAGAAATAACTAACAATGCTTGCATTGGAGTGAGTGACAAGATAATCTTCCCAAATCTTCTATCCCTTTGGTGTGCCTTTACACCTTTAGGAGAAATTTCTAGACTATTAAGATTGAAGATGTTTAAAGCTACAATGGTGTTACAAGGACCAACGATTTTGATGTGGTTGTACAGGATAATGACGTTATGTGAACTTCAAAGATTAATTTTTTTTTTCACATTTTTAAATGTTTGTTTTGTATTTTTTTTTGTTTTTTAATTTTTTTAAATTACAATTTTTTTAATATATTTTTGGGAATGTTAATATATTTTGTTCAGTTAAGAGTTTGTCTTTTTCAGACATAAAGAAATAGATTAATGGTCCAAGATCCAGAGGCCTCTCATAAGAGTGAAAAAAAAAGATCAATGAAAAAAATTTGTTACACATTGTTCATATTATTGTTATTAACATTGGTATGAGCATGGAAGACTCTCCACTGTTCTCAATTCTAGACACCCCTTGTTGTTTACTTGCGTGATTCAACGCAAATATCTTGAAATGGTAAAATTTTGGGATTGGAGGATGGTTGAAACTTTTTTCATGTGCAATGAAATGGTGCAAGTTTGGGTTTGGAGGATTGTTGAACCTTTGTTCATGTGCAATGAACTATGGCTTCAAGTAGTCATATAAAATCTCCCTACCAGATGACTAATTCAACATGGATTTTTACAAGCTTGAAATCATATGATTTCAAAGTGAGGACGAAACAATATAGTTGCAGCCTCATGCCCAACCTGCCATGCCCAA
Organism: Pinus albicaulis; assembly: GCA_034641835.2. Taxonomy (NCBI): domain Eukaryota; kingdom Viridiplantae; phylum Streptophyta; class Pinopsida; order Pinales; family Pinaceae; genus Pinus; species Pinus albicaulis. The sequence goes on along the minus strand of CM076576.1, from coordinate 688,312,676 downwards.
CGTCGTGTTTATGCCATACTACGATGGCCTCGACACATTGAAGTACTTGCATCCATAACGAGACAGAGCACACAAGTCCTCGCAATGTGGGAATTATGTTGTTGCTGAGAAAGAGGGGGAGTGGAACTGAAAGGAAGAGATAATTTCATGGCAATGGGTTTCACAAGTATAATAGAAGGACAATGCCAAAGTAAAGGTGGTTTTTAAAAGCAAAAGCAAGTGGTAAGTGATATTGGTTGAGAGCATTTGGAAAAATCCTTTCCTTAAAAATATGTTCTCGACATAATTAATTTTGAACTTAAATAAAATATACCTTTGGGATACTTAATTTTCAACGTAAATTTAAATTTAATAATAATAATAATAATAATTTATTTTATCTATATTATTTTCAATAATATAAGAGACATAGAAGCAGGGAGTTATTTTTTATTCTAATGGAAAACAAGAAACCACATTTGCATGGGAACTAGGGATTTCAACAGATAATTAAGTGTAGGCATAAGCATTCTTACAAAGCATATTAAAAACTCTTAATTCTAGAATAAAAGCTTCAGTTATATTAGGAGATTCAAGGTGATAATCAAATCCCTGATATATCAAACACTCCTAATAGATTGAGGTTTGCTTCTGACATCTTTAGAATCAATAATGATTCTTATAATTTAGCTAAGGTCTCATTCCATCATGTCTTAAGAGAGTATAATGGTATGGTTGATGCTAAGCCAATGGAGCTTCTCATCTTCCACAACAATTTGTGTAAAAATGGGGTTACTCAACATTCCTCAACTCCCTAAGTTTATGGAACCCTTATTTTTGTTAGAGACATACTCCAATTAATGGAGAAAGTGAGTGCATTGAAGGGAATCAAGTGCCATCTACCTCAATTTATGAAACAAGGACAAGGCCCATGGCGCAAGGTATGTGAATTTTGAACATAGTGCGGGTTGATATTCCCTTGGAATTTAATTCCACCATGAGAGGTGGCACTATTTTAGATCTTCATTGGATAGGAACTAGGTTTTGTTGTGGTTTCCTTGGCTAGTGTTGTTTACTATAGTCATTCCTTATGGTGGGAGATAGAATTGCAACTCACGTGGTTACATATATATGCTTGATTATTCTCAAAGCACAATTATTGACCCAAGGCCTCATGGAAATTCGTAGGATCTTTCGAAGAGTGAAGAAACTCTGTGAAATAATGACACATTCCTCAAAGCACTTTTAGTCACCATTCATGAATGAGAAACAATCAGAAGCTTATAATGCTATTATTTTATGTATCTTGGAGAAACAAATGCAAAAAATTATAGAACTTCGATGTTGAGTGTTGTAAGTTGAAGAATCTAGTACTAAATATATATAAAGAATCTTAATTAGAAACCTCAAACTAGTAGATATCCGATTATTCAGAAAAGGGATTTAAAGAGAATTAGGTCAAACAACAACCAAAGATGGAGATAGAATACCCAACTTATCTCAAGGTTTATTTACTTACTCTTACTATATGATGAATTTGTTTCATTCTCAACTTCAATGACATGACTTGCCTTATGTTTTTTTTAAATCCATAAGTATTTTAAACATTTTCTATTAACAATATACATATACTTTTAGGTTTAGTACTTTCTATTGAATTCACTTCTTATATTAAAGGCTTTAAAAGTATTTATGATGCCCATAAGTAAGTTTTAAGATAAAACTTGTAGAGACCATCCATGTACTAATTTTTTTTTTAACAATGCATAAAAATTTGGAATACAAACATAAGTAGATAAACATAAAAAACTCAGAGTTATTAAGTCATTTACATCAACATCCATGAATTACAATACATTCCACAACATAATCATATAAAAAAACATCATAAATACCATAGGTATCGTTTAATCAGAGAGGGGATTGGATCTTGGCCTTGCCGTCACTTGCACTCCCTTGCTGTCGTTCGTCTCCAAGTGCGAATGTTGATGTGCTTTGGCTAAATGTAGTGAACCGCCAGTTGACCTCCCAACCTGCTCCTAGGGTAATCTTCTTCCCCACATACCCTTAAGCTGCAATGGGGCTGTATAATGGAGGAAGTTTGCTAGTTGATAGAGGCTAGCACTACTTGGCTCAAGAGTCCCCTCTCTAAAGACCTATAACTCACCAAACTCAACTATAGCTCGTAGCCACTCAAAATTACATAATCTCATCCATCCAACAATAGGGTATGCAAAAGTCCCTTCTCCCATGACTTGCCCCTTATTTAATAGGAGGCTTCATGGGTGATACTTGGAACTTCATGCAGAATTAATTATTTGTATTAATCTAAAAGTTTGATTATTCACCCACCCATGTGTCACTCTCTCACTAAGGCTCTCCAAAATTATTTACTTAAATTTTAATTTAGAAACAATATTTTTCCTCACTTCAACAAGACTCCCTTTTTCTTCTCCTAGATGTCTCTTAATCCCCCTTTTCTACTCCTTAATTTGTGTTCATTACTGAAGTCAATTGATAAGTCTCAGATTTGGTCCCCTAACTACCTCCTAATTTAACTCAATTTTCCTCTTAGATGGATATTCTTATGTTGGCTCTTGTCACATGGAGGTTCTTTAAATTTCTCTAATTTTAATTTATTAATCTTTATTTTAATTCACAACCCTCTTTTCTCAATGAAGTTCAACTATTTTAGGAGTAATTTTTATAATTAACTCTATGTTCCTCTTCCCCCCTTTTATCTAATTAAAATACTTCTGTACATTATATACCTAATATTTTCCAACATGGGAAGGGTAGGGTTCTCAAGGTACAATATTTTTCTTTATTCCTATTCTCCCTTTACCCAAATTTTTATTTTTATTTTAATTGCCTTGAGTCTAACTTATTTACCAACTCATGTGAATTAGTAGTATTTTCATATCTTGATTATATTTAGTAGTTTATTTTTTATGTCAAGGGTGCCAAGTCGGTCGTGCCCTTCAAGAACTTCCTTTTTAAGTTCCAAGGGTGCCACACCTAACAATTTATTCTTGATGCCAAGAGTGCCAAGTCGGTCGTTCCCTTCAAGAACTTCCCTTGAAGATCCAAGGGTGCCACACTGCTTTCCTTTCAAGCATCTAGTGGCTATGAGGGGAAAATCTAGGTGCAATGAGGAAGACCGCTATCATCTCATGTGATTCCTGCTATAGTGAGACTAATGTTGCTCGGGATCAAGGAATATGCCTTGATAAGATGACCCCCTAGTGAAATCCTCATGAGCAACCAATTTTGGGACCTACCCCATGTCATCATGATCTTCAAGGCGAATATGTCCCAACTCTTCTAGCCCAATTCATGGTGGGAGTGTTAGCGGGTGAAATGATGGACACTATCCCACCCCTCCCATGTAGTTCCATCCATTTGTACAACCCCATCACCCATGTGTGAGTCATTCTATCGAGAAACTAACCTGTGCATGCATCCACTAACATGTCATTATAATTTTTAGCAAGATTCAAACTAAACTTTCAAATTTCAAAGACAAAATATTCATTTCCATCAAACTAGATGTCGTCGACCTCATCACATGTGAGTTCACCTGGTGGTTTCCTGTCATACTCGATAATCATCAGTAATAGAGTTTCTCAATGTTAGTCATTATCATATTAGCACCATCAACATGACCTAGTTATTCACTTCGTTGTTCATCGTGAACCGAAACTAATGTAAATATCCAACATAATGAACACGTCCATCACAACTATCATCATCATAGCATCAATAGAAAACATACATATCCATCAAATGTGTCATCATCATAACATAAATAGAAGACATACATATCCATCAAAGTTATCATCATCAAAACATCAATAGAGAACATACATATCCATCAATGTTATCATCATGATAATATCAACAGAAGACATACATGTCCATCAAAGTTATGATCATTCGAACACCAATTAGGAAACAAACATAACCATCACATCCACTAATAGTAGATTCAAGTGTCCAGATTCACAACCTAAGGTCGTAAAGGAATAATGCACGAGCCTTAAGGATAAACCAATGTTAATTTCATATCAAGGTCAATCAACCAGAGTTGGGCACTACAAAACTCAAACCATTAACATTATTTTGTATGTGTTTGAAAAATATGTTTGTGTTTGAAAAATTAAAATATGATTGACATTGGTTCTCTATTTTGTATGAATATTTTTGCACCTTAAAAGTTTGAAGAGGACTGACATTGTTTTCTCCTTTGTGGGTTGTGTTTATATTCTTATGATTTGTAAAGTATTAGTATCAATTATCACTTCACAATCGTGGTTGGAAATTTTTTCTTTATTATGACCTAGTCTGAAAATGTTGTTAAGATGGGTATTGAGATAGTTAATACATGGTTGAAATACTACATGTAATGTAATATTATCCACGTGTTGGATTTGTGAACGTATACATTTAATAATACTTTCGATAGAAACGGTCACATCCTTTCGTTTGGCACAGTCACATCGTGTTATTTCTGCGACCGACAAAAAAATGAAAAATGTTTTCGACCGAAAATACTAAATTTTCGGTTGAAAACATTTTTTCTGTAAAATTTAATTTTGGGCAACTAGAGCTAGCTCACATCTGTTCATCCCTATCCAATTTTGGAATGGTTAAGCTCCATTAAATATAGTGAATTTACTTTTGCAACCAACACCGACCTTTGTAGAATTGAATCTACTCTGATTAGACATAAATTTTATGGAATTTTCTAAAGGTCATTATGATTCAGTGGAATCAAAATTTTATATCTTCCAAAAATACACTACAAAAAAATATGGAAAATTTATGGTGCATTACATTATTATGTCCTCTTTAATGGGCAATTTTTAGGTTTTTTAGTTTTTAACTAATACGATGAGAAACATGGTACGTTGTTAAACATCTTCAAAATCTGTGGTTTTTTCACATTGGTCCAATTCAAAAATTTCTAGTAATTATGATATGCATCTATTGGATTCATAAATATAGCAATGCTGAAGTAGAGTCTATCTAGATTGTTGCAACATATATATATATATTTTAAAACACAAGGTTAATAAGACAATGGTGGGGAAAAAATATGATTTTTTATGAATCCCTTGATTTTTAAAGAACACAAAGTCAAGCAATTAATAAGTTGACATATCAAATGTGAATAAAAAAATTCAAAAAAATAAGCAGTAGAAAGATAATAAAATTTCTGACAAGTTTTTTTTTTTTTTTTAAACTATAAAATAAAATTCTAAACAAAAAAATTACTTTCGCTTACCAAAAGTTGAAAAACTTCTAAAAATTATATTTTGTTCCTAAAAGAAGGGCCAAAAGTGTAACCCGACTTCACATTTTCACTATATAAACCACCCAATATTAAACATAATCTTTAACACTAATAGTAACGTCATTATAATTACATTACTTAGATCATTAATCATTATCAACTTGTGTGTAAACATTATATCTTCTCATAGATGTGCCTATTTACACTAAGATAATATATATCATCAAGTAAGAGGACATTGGGTCATCGTCATGATTATCATCACAACGCCATCATGAAAAACACCACATAGAAATATTACAATAAATATCAAAAGTCAAATGATGAGAAAATTTCAATAATCGAGAGAACACGAAATGGATGATCAATCCAGCCCCTTCTCATTCATAATAATGTGATTCTAATATCTAGATCATTAGATATAAAAGAGCGAAAATTTTCATTGGAAGGGTTGTTGTTCCTCCTTTTACATAGTCTCGGTTTTAAAATCTATGCAATCAAGTTCGTTAAACTTCAATCTTGAGGTTCGAAATTTGGTGAATCTATTGTTTTTAGGTTTGATAATCCTCATTGAACTTTATAGCCATTGACCAAGTCCATAACTCAAAACTCATAACCTCATATCACAACACAAGTTTGTAATCTATCCATGCAGTTTCCAAGTCCATGACAATAATTTTTTTATGTTTATTGATATTGACAATGTGCCGTTAGTGGGACATGCAAGAATAAAATCATATTTTTAAAAAGCCAAATAAAAGGGAAAATAATATATTTATAGTAGAAAATAAACTAGATTTTTTAGGGCTATTAGAGCAAAAGGCCCCTCTCGGGCTCTAAATGAAGATTCTATCTAAATTTATAGGCATTTGGGGGCACTCCCAAAAAACTCACCTTCAAAAGTCTTATTCATAATAATAAGCTCGACATTATTCTATTACAAGAAAAAATGGAAAATGGCCGCAAATCCAAAGCTTTCTTGAACCTTAGCTTAGAAATTGGACTTTCTTCATAGTCAATGCTCAAGGTCTATCTGGTGGTCTCATTGTAGCTTGAAATTCAAGCTTCATCGATTCATCAATTTCTTCTTCTATTCACTATATTTCCATTGACTTGGAGGTTTATGAATTCAACCAAAAAAATCCGAATTTTAAATGTCTACGGTCCTTACTTGGACCAAAGGCCTTTTTGGGAAGATTTATTATATTTTGGACCACTCAATATAAAATTCTTGATTCTATGGGGTGACATAAATCTCATTGTGTCTCTCAAAGAATTTTGGGGTGCCTATCCTCATAAGGAATTATTGGAGGACTTGTTCTCTCATCTTTTTTAATTCAAATAAAATAATTGATTTTGAACCCGTTAAAATTGTCCCCACTTGTTGAAACTTCAAAACCAATGATAGTTTTATCTCCAAAAATATCTCCGAAATATTTTTTCCCATATCTCTAAGATTGAAATCCTAGGTAGAAGCAGGAGGCATTTCAGACCATTGTCCTAATGTCTTAGAGATTTTCCAAGGTGAAAACAAACCTCCTGTCATGTTCAAATTCAATCATGTTTAGTTTAAGGAAGAGGGTTATAATAAATTGGTAAAGGATTCTTTGTCCACTCTCAGTTTGGAATGATCGTGATCATATATGAAACAATTTGTAGGGAATTTAAAACTTATCAAAAAGAAGTAAAAACTCTATGTTAAGGATTACAATGCTAGATCAAATGTTGAGGTGAAGTATTTGGAAACAAAAATTCACGACCTCTACAATTTGGATGATGTGGGTTCCCTAATTGAGGCAAACATTAAAGCTTTGTGCTCTTTGGAGTGCAAAAAAAAGAGATTTTAGCCAGAGAAGAGGAATCTTGGAGACTCAAAAGTTTCACAATCTAGATGAGGGAAGGGGATAACGACATGAAAATTTTCCATAGTTATGCAAATTATAGAAAAAATGTCAACACTATTTGGTTTATTAAGGACTATGAGGTTCCATTCACTCCTCTTTTTAATAAATTACGTGTTTGGGATCTCGACATTTCAAATCCCTTTTCTCCCAATTTGAGGGGTGTCCAATTCAGGAAATCTTGAATACTCTATCCCTGTTCCCTCGATTTATTTCTGATGAAATGAATGAGTCATTATCATCTGAATTTTTGAAGGGGGAGATTTTGGGAGCTCTTTTTTCCATGTAGAAAAGAAAGAACCCAGGTTTGGATGTGATGACGGTAACTTTTTTCACAAGATTCTACGATCCTATCAAATCTGATCTCCTGAAAGTATTTTGGGAGTATAAGGTTCCGAGGAAGGTTTAAGGTGCTCTTAAATCAACCTTCAAAACACTAATTCCAAAAATAAAAATTCAATTTCATTTTATTATTTATGACAAATCTCCTACTATAATTCGATATATAAACTGATCCCAAAATATTATATACTAGACTAAAGCTAGTTCTTAGTGAAGTCATTTCAGAGGAATAATTTGAATTTCTCCAAAATAGACAATTCCATGACACAATCTCTTTGGCCTAGGAGACTCTTCACTCTATCAAAGTTTGGAATCTAAGTGCAACTGCCATCAAAATTGACCTATCAAAATCACACGACATATCGAACTAGATGTTTAACAACTGGTGTTGATTAACCTAGGCATGAATCTAGGGTCTGTGAATTAAATAATGAGATGTATCTAGTCGGCCAACTTTGTGGTACTTATCAATGGACTTTGTTCTTCAATTTATATTTCTTCTAGGGGCCTCCATCAAGGATTCCCTATTTCTCCTCTCCTCTTTTTGCTGGTGGTAGAAAAACTGAGTAAAATTATACATGAAGAAATAGGAAAGGGAGAGCTCAAAGGGGTAAACATCATGCAATATGCAACCATTTCTCATCTTATGTTCATGGATGATGTCTTTCTATTCATTTCAGGCAAAAATTTATATTCCTTTAATTTAAATAACATCCTAGCTCGGTTTGCTTTAGTCACTGGTATGGCCATTAACATAGAAAAATCATGCATGATCCTTCACAAAATTTTAGATAGATCCTCATACTAAATTCGTGATTTGTTCCTATTCTAGATCAAGTCCATAGATGGAAGAGTTAAGTACTTGGGTTTTCTGATGAAAGCAAATGACTATAAATTTGAAGATTGGATTTGGTAATTTAAGAAGGTGAAGAAATGTATTCTAGTTTGGACTAATAGAATTCTTTCTAGAGGAGGTTTCATAATCCTGGTGAAATCTATTTTTTATATTATACCAGTTTATTGGACCTCCATTAGTTTGGTACCAAAGGGGTTCTAACAAAAATTCAAAAGCAAATTTTTAGATTTCTTTGTTTAGGAAAAGTAGAATCTAAGTATTGTCTTATTGTTTCCTGGTCATCTCTCGCTATTCCAAAATATTTGGGTGGTTGGGGATTGAAAAATATATATGTTTTTAGTTGGTCCCTCACTGTTCATAGTTTTTGGCATTTCTCCAACAACATTTCTTTGTGGGCGAATAATCTTAAATCAAAATATCCTAGGGACAAATCTATTTTGGACTATTTCCGCGATCCTCACAAGAAATGCAATAATTCCTCCATTGATTGGAGGGCCTTAACCAAATATTTTCCCTTTGTTGGGAATTAGTTGGCGTAGAGGATAGGGGACAATAGAAGCATAAGAGTTAGGGAAGATCCTTGGTCCGACGTAGGTGTATAATTTAGGTTATCACAAAATTGATCCATCTCGTAAGATAAGCCATGATATATTTTCTTGCTGACACAAAATCACAATATGATATTGCTTTTGGAAGTCAATCCTGGAAGTCAGTTGCAGATATTTCCCTCCATGAAATTGAAGCTTCTATGTGGCCAACTTACATAAGATTGTTGGTCTCTTCACTTGTCTAACCAATTGATGATGACCCATATTGTATTATGTGGTCTAAGAACTCTTCTTGATGCAAGTACATTGGGAAGCTTAGCTATAAGGCATATGCTGAATCCCTTTGCATGCATGATATTAAATGGTGGTGGTGTTTCATAAGGAAACACAATATCCCTTTAAAGTGAAAATTATCTCTATGGCCCACTCTAAAAAAAAAGTTATTAACATGGGATATTCTCATCAAATGAAGGTGGAATGGTTTGAACTTTTGTGCCTTATGCCACATGGAATCTGAATCTGTTTCTCATCTCTTTATTTCTTGTTCATATGCATAAAAGGCATGGAGCATCCTTCACACTATTTTCTTCCCTTCCTTAGTTCGCTGGGACGAAATAAATTTAGAAGAATGTGTTTAGGAATGGGTAATAGATTCATCAGTTCAATGCTATTGAATCGTTCCAACTATTTTGGTTTATAATACATGGTGGGATCGCAATCAATTTATTTTCCAATTCAAGCTAATTCCTCTTGAAGTTACAAGCAGGATTATTGAAAAACTTTGTAAATAATTTCACTCGGAGCCAAAAAGAAAGAAAGCTCATGTAACTAGCATGTTGGATCTAGTTAAATAGATTCCTTGGGAGTTATTAAATGGTGCTAACCAAGGAGATCCTTTGAAATGTGGAGTAGGAGTTGTTTATTTCTTAACCAAATCCATCATTATCTTCTACGATACGCTCTTAAGAGGGGAACTAACACAAATGCTGAATTCACTACCCTCTGAACTCTTCTATACACAACTAGACATCTCAGATTAAAAAAATACAAGTTCTTGGCGACTCCAAGCTTGTGATTCACTAGGTTAATAAGAAAGTGGATGTAAATAGTCCAAGTATAAATGACATCCTGAGAGAGATATCATTAGAAATTGATTTTTTGAATGGACTTTTTTTCCCACATATAAAGAGAACTCAACCAACAGGAAGACAAATTATCCAAGGAGGCTCTTTAGCTCCCGACAGGTTCTTTTGGATAGTATGAGCTTCAATACAACCAATAAATAAATGGAGCGGAATCCCATTTTTAACACCGTTAGTGGACACTTCATTGTTTTATGGAATGAAATCCCATTTTTAAGCTTGTTAATAGACACTTCATTGTTTTTCCTCTTAAAATTTATCTGTATTTTTATTTGAATTTGCTCTTTTTGAAAACGCTAAATCATTCTTCGCAGACCACACAATGTATATTCCTTTTTGAAATATATATATATATATATATATATTTTCCTTCTGAAAAAGAATCTTTAAATTATTGGAAATTTAAAAATTGTTATACTTCTCACTTTAATTTTATTCATATAAATGACATATATATATATATATATATATATATATATTATATATATATATATTTTAATATAATATCATGTTAATGTTGATTTTTTATATATTTTTTCTATTAAATAAATATATTATATTTAAATTTAAAGTTAATTAAATATTTAAAAATAATTGAAAGCAAAAAATGTTTTACCATTGGGATTTTCCCTTCATTGTTGAAGGTGAATCCAAAATTCTAGCTGTAGAACTTCCACTTTTGGAGTTGTCCTTTAAGCGGGGTTAAAATGAGATGGAGAAAGTAATAAAATAAAGAGATAAATAATTTATCATTGAATATTTTGTTAAGTTTAATATTTCAAGATAATTTTTCGAGTAAGATTCTTCAGTCAATGCATTTAAAACCATTAAGTGTGGTTCATTGTAAGGATTTTTTTGATGATAAATCATACTTAGTAGTTCGAAACACATCGACTCAAGAATCTGTAATGTGATTTACTTGAAGAATCATCTTGAAAAATCGCTATAAAGCACAAAAATTACATGATCAAAGTTTAATATTTATTATATATAATATCATTAAATAATATTATCAAAGGATGATATCATTTTCCAAGTTATTAATTTTCTAAAAATTATATATATATATATATATATATATATATATATATATATATATATATATATATATATATATATATATAATGTTGTTGAAAACTTCTGTAAAAATCCTGGCTTATATTATGTGCCAGTGCATATTTCTAAACATATCTTCATATCATGTCAATAACATTCATTCTAGTTTCAGCAATAACTTGCAAGAGCTTACATATCCAACATTACCATAACATCTATTGCCTGTATCGCCTCCCATATAGCAGCCTGGTTCGATCTGAAGTGCATGGTCTAAACAGATACTAGTCATAGCAGTGCATGGCGCTGAAAGCAGAGCAACCAAAGAAAAATCATAGTGGCTGCGAAACCGAATATAGGAAATAAACAAAAGTAGTGCATTGTGTACAATAAGGGGCATATATATGGCCAACTGAGGGTCAAAACCATGATATTCAGTGTGAGTGCAAAATTTAAGTGCAAAAATACATCTAGTGAGTGCATAACATCAAAAACAAAGTGCCTCCAAAAGTAACAACAACAAATAAATATGTCAAGATTGTGAGATGATGCTCGATGTAGTGATATTATTTGTGTCCATCAGAGTGTAGTGCATATCTACGCAGCCCAAGCCCTGTTTCGAGAGTTCGTTCGTCATCTTGTTATGCTCCCTACATATTGTGTGAAAATGACACTCTGAAAGGAGGCCCTGAGTATCTTGATATGATCCAACCAATGTGCCAATTGAGGCGGGTTGAAACTATGTATGTTATTCATGTGGTCTATGATAACTTTAGACTCCCCATAGATCGCAATATTGTCAATAGCCAATTTCCTGGAGATCCATAGAAGTCCCCAAAGTGCCACCATCTTCGCCTTGTTGTTTGTGCCACTACCATAGTTCCAAAATATTATGTATTGTGTCCTATGATCCACCTGTAACTAGACCCCACAACCAAAAATTTGTTGTTGTGCGGCTCCATCAAAATATCCCGCAAGAAGTATAATTGTGTGTGGTCTGAGTCTATGAGAAAATCCCCGTGGGGTCTTTGTGGACACCTATGTTCCCGTTGATGACATGATCATGCATTGTGTAGCCAATAGAGGACATGTCCTTACCCCATAAAAAATACATCTGTTCTTGATTTTCCAAATGTGCTAAAGTAACCAAATGGGGATGAGAGATCCCAACTTATATTATTTCCACCAACCCAAACACTCCTGCATGTTTTCCTTGGAGTAGTATATAACCTGTAGGTGTGTACAGATCCACTGTCAGACTCCCTTGATGTATGCACATCGGAAGAATATGTGTTGATTTGATTCCTCATCATTTAAGCACAACGGGCATAGCCCTAGACCAATCCACTAACACTTTTTGAGTTTTTCCCATGTCAAGTTGTGATTTTTATAGATTAGCCATGTATGAATGATAACCTTGTATGGGATGTCTTCCTTCCACACTGCTATAAACCAACAATTTTCATGTATGTTTTTGGTCTTCTTAATAATATATCTATAGGTATCCTGCAGGTGTATCCCTTCGTGATGGTAAGAACCGCCCACATGATCTCGTCGCCACCATTTTTTCAACGTATTCCCGCGTTCTTCAACAGAGTCCTGAAAGTTTCCCATGTCTCTGCCTCTTGTCCCATTAAACCCAGTTCATATGAATGCTTGCACTTCGGTATTACATTCACGCAGAAATTGATGATCTGTGATAAAAAAAAGATGCCCCGAGCGTGAAATTTCTGAAGGATGCCATTAGTGAGGTGAGGAGCCTCCGAAAATCCTCCAATATTGTTGTGCCCAATGAATTTGACCCCCATTACCAAAAACCAACATAATTGATGATGGAATTAACTCCACAATTTCCTAAATCCCAGCCAAATCCCTGATCCCATTTCTCTTCACAGTTGCGCCTCCCTGTACCATAAATATATCTCCTTGCCCCTAAGGTATTTCTCTTTGATGATAAGCTACCAATACCCAAGAATAAATAAACCCCACCACATAGACTTAATTAATAAAGCGAAACCAAAGAGCTTGATGTCCAGTATGGCCCAACCCCCCATATCCTTTGGCATAGTAAAGTTGTCCCAGTTCACCTAGTGATATTTATGGCCATCCCTACCCCCTTTCCAAATTTAATGTGTCATGTATGCGTTTATGCCTTGAATAATGGCCATTGAGAGTACATGTAGGTGCCCCCAATAGACTGCTAATTTTTGTAGCAGAACAATTGCTTGTATATATCTGCCCCCAGTGGATAGCCACCTATGTGACCAAAGCTTGATTTTCTTCTGAAATTTCTCCAACAACCACGTCCAATCAACCACCCAATACCCCATTGGTTTCAATCGAATTCCAAGATAACTGAATCCCTATTTTAATGGTCTCTAATTAAATTGGAACAACTTAGCAATTTGACTGAATCTCTCCCTTGCATCCTCCGTGTGAAGTATTAGAGACTTCTGTTTATTTTACATTAGCCCAGTTACATTTCCAAAACGTAAAAATATATCCAGTAGTGATGTCCATTGTGCCAGTATCACCTGCCAAAACACCAAAATGTCGTCAATAAACATGTTGTGGGTTGTCAACACCGAACCACGAACCCACATGCCTTCAAAAACACCCTCCCTCACCGCCTTACCAATCTTGAGACTAAGTCCATCCATGACCAAAATAAATAGGAGGGGGGACAGAGAAAAACCTTTTCTAAGACCTCGAACTGCCCTAAAAAACACAGATGGAAGACCATTTATAATTACAACAAAAAAGGTGGAATTTACACAACACATGATCCAATCTGTGTTCTGAGGAGATAATCCAATTTTAACTATTATGACCCCAAGGTGCTCCTAGTCCACATAGTCATATAACTTGCAAAGATTAATCTTCATAGAAATAACCTTCACGTTCCACGTGTGAATGGAATGGATAGTGTCTTGAGAGATGGCAACCACATCATGAATTAATCTGTTGTGCAAAAATCCAAACTACTCCTTTGTGATGAAATTTGAGAGATTCTTCTTAATCCTTTCAGCGATGACCTTAGAAATGAGTTTGTAAGTAATGTTGCATAATGATATTGGTTTAAACTCATTGAATTTCGATGGTGTTGGTCCCTTTGGAATTAATGCAACAAAGGTAAAATTTATCGCTCATGTTATGTGCCCATGTAGTCGAGACTCCTCCACCATTCGGGTAAGGTCATCACCCAACAACGGAAAAATGCTAGATAGAATTCGATGGTCTATCCGTCTGGTTCGATACTTTTATCATGGGAAAATGTCTTAAGGACGCGTAAGACCTCATCAGTTGTGACCTCTTAATACAATACATCATTTTGGGCCTCATCAAACATACTAGGGTATTCCTGTGCCATCCATAATTGGTCATCCACATGGTCACCAGCCCTTGCCCTAAAAGATTTTGAAATTTCCGCACAGCCGTAGTCTGAATATCCGACGTGGAATACACTTCCTCCCCCACCTCGTTAGTGATCTTCCAGATGTTATTTCGCACTCTGCGTAAATTAGCATAGTTATGGAAGTATTTGGTATTCTTATCCCCCGCTAGAAGCCACATCGCCCGACTTTTAAGTCGCCATGTTTGTTCCTGAATGGCCAGTATCTTCTTTCGACGCCCCTCAAGTTCCTTTATACGCCTCCAAAGTAGCGTGTAATCTTCCCGTGAATCCAAGGTCCAAATCATATCCCGAATCTTCGAATTGATGCCAGTGAGTTCAAATACAAGGCGTTGTTTCTTCACTCGCTCCCACTGTTTGACCTTTAATTTCAGACTTTTAAGAGTATGTCCAATCTGAGCTATAGGGGAAATGTGTGCCCCACAGTTGACTGTATTCTAGTGTTTAGTAACCAACTAGTGGAAGTCTGGCTCTATTGAACCCTTAGTTAAACTGAGAGGGGGGGGTGAATCAGTTTAACACATACATGGACTTTTAAAACTTTCTCTTAAATCTTATTTACACCTTCACTTCATGATCAACTTAATATGTGAACAATATTTATTAGTGAGCAGCAAGTATCAAACAGATTTGTTAATGTAACAACAGTCTTAATATGTGAGCGAAAAGTATTAATCAGATTAGATACACCACATCAACACATAGAAATCATGCACAGAGACACCAGATATAAGTGGAAACCCATAAAGGGAGAAAACCACATCTTATTATTGTTGTGATGCAAAGGCAAACTCCAACTCCCTCTCACCACTGATTTTCTGTAGGCACCAACCTACAGGAGGCTCCTACCTCAATTCTGCAAGCTACAACTTGCAAGGAAGCTCCAACTCCCATCAATTTTCTGCAGGCACCAACCTACAGGAGGCTCCAACCTCGGTCAACTACAACTGACATTTTATCAAGCTACAACTTGATGTGGAAGCACCAACTTCCTTACTCTTTCAAAGAGAAACACTTGCTGATTTACCTTGGATACTTTGTTCCAATTACAGGCCGTTTCACACTCATCTGCCCTGTATCATCTCTGCATCTTCTCAGATTCTCTATCAGCTTCTCCTTCTTCTCTGCTCAGCTCCTCTTTCTTCTCTGCTTCACTGGTTCATTTCTGCATTATTTTCACTCACTCTTTCTCTCCCTTCTAACTTGCTTTTTGCATATCGTTGAGCATTATAGAATTTCTCGATGACTGGCTTACCTCTGTTCCCTGTCTTCGTATCCTCTCTTTATCCAAATCAATTTAAAATCATAATAATATGTACACAATTTCATGCTACAATGGGATTTTGTCTTTTCCTTAGGATACTTGCCTTTGCATCACAATCAATAAAAATTAATTACAACATTTACATTCACATTCTTAATTACATATTTCAATATCACTCAGATCCTCTTTTGAACTTTGGCTTTACTGGATTTTTTCTTTTTCTACTGCAGTTAAGAAGCTGTTCTGCATCTTCTTTGTTTACTGTCATCGGCACATTTCACCTGTTCACTGCTCTTTTGAATCCCTGTATTTTTCTTGTTCACGAACTTTCATCTCTGTGTTTAATCACCTGTTCACTATCCCAGTACCCACAGTCCCAGTAAATTCCAATATTTCACTTAACTGTGTGTAAATGCATCCCAAACTCATGCCCAATCATTTTCCCAATCCAGGCACTCTCGCATGTTCTCTTTATTCTACGCTGGCAATCTTTAATAATAAAAAAGTCTGCTCATTTTAATATCTCAATTCTTCAGTTATAATCTGACAGTCCATTACATGTACATGTATTAGGCCCCGTTCACATATTTCATATTTCATATCATGCCAATTAACCATATACAACTTGTTAGAATGTAATTCCAACTGCCTGAACGAGAGATCAATTCGCAGGCGGCAGCACGGTGAACAGGCGCAGGTTAAACAGTGCACAGGTTGATTGGAGATCGACGGAGTGCGGGGGGGTGAAGAGCGCGGAGGTTAACACGGAGGGTACCCCCCGTAGTTGACTGGCCGATCACACGTTGACCGCCGATCAACGGCTATGATGAACTACGGGGCCTCACCCCATTTGATGTGTACGGAGAAATGGGAGCCCCCGTAAACACCACTTTGTGGTGGCTCCACCATGCACCATCGCCAGCGCACCACCATTCAGTTAAACGACCAATCCACGGAACGCACTGTACCTGGCTTAATCTCTGTGCGCTTTTATTAAACCTCGCGCATCTTCGTTCAATGATCTCCGTCCGATGCTCCTTCGCCAGATCGACGGTTTATATCCATTTCGCTCGGCGTCTTTGGTCGGTGTATAACACGCGAAATTGCAAGTTAAACGGTGGCTTCCAATACCGCCTATGCCACGTGTCACGAAGTCTATGGAATCGCTGCGATTTCTGCAAAACCACCTTACGGTCGAAAGGTGGTGCGGAATTGGGAAATCCGCCTCCGTGAACCCGCTCGTGGTTTTAGTCCCCTCACGGTTCCTCCGGTCAAGGTTCCGGTTCTCCCTGTGCTCCAGGTTCTGTTCTTCGTTCAATTATATATATATATATTTTTTTTTTCGATTATGGTTCCGTTCCATTCACACTGTACATTTGACTGTGGTTCCGCCTCTGACTATGGTTCCGCTCCTATTCACGTTGGTTCTTCGGTGTATAAATATATATAAACCATATATATATATATATATATAACACACCTACCATATATACAATCTCCATGTCAATCCAATACAAGTGCTTTGTTAAAAAATGGCGATAATTTCAAACATAATTCAAACAGTGAATGCTAACTGATTCAAACGCCCGACTATATAAAAAACTCTCTGAATTTATATATATATGTACATATTCTTGGAATAACATCTGTGGCTCTGCCTCTACCACTTCTGTCACTCTGCCTCTGCCTCTACTGCTATGAAAACGGCTCTGTCTCCGTATTTGCTTCCTCTGCTTGTCTCCTTTGCTTCATTCATTTGCTTCTTTGCTTCCATTATCTGTCTTTGTCTCCTTGTAACTGTTCCTGTCTTTGCATCTGCTGCCTCCTTTGCCATCAATGACAACATTTCCAACAGTCTCCCCCTTTGGCATTGATGGCAATATATTTTCTTTGTAGCAATACATTTTCTTTGTTTGCTTGCTCTTTCTCCTGTTGCTTGCTCTTCCTCCCCCTTTGACATCAATGGAAAAGGGTTGCTTTTTGCCCTTTGACATCAATTTTTCTCTATTTTCCTGTAGCTTTCTCCTATTGCTTACTCTTCCTCCTCTCTCTGAGTTATGTTTAGGCCCTCTTCTGCTGACTTTGTACCATGTTGCTTCATAGTGATGTATAAGACTTGTTGTGAGAACACTTTGAGATGTATGATTGAATTCAGCAATTAAAATGTTGAGAGGCTTCAAATGATAATTCACTACTTGTCTTTTATGTTTCAAATTCTTAATATAATGTTTCAGATTCACTACTGATCCTTTTGCTCTGTAATTGACCTTTTGATGCTTGAATAATGCAGATAATTTTAGGATAATAACTTGGTGTTCTTTTGCCTTAATCCTTTGATCTTGAGGACATGATTCATGTTTTTCTTGCTGGCTATTCTCCCCCTGGAATGATATTTTCGTTTTGTTCTCCCCCTGAAATTGTGCTTTCTCTTTATATCAGAGAGCAGCATCTGCAGATACTACCCCTAGTTTATCTCTCAAATATTGAAATGGTTCTCTAGCAAGAGGTTTGGTAAATATATCAGTTGTCTGCTCTTTTGTTGGTACATATTCCAGCTTTACTATCTTCTGAGCCACTTGTTCTCGGAAGAAATGATACTTGATTGGAATATGTTTAGTTTTTGAGTGAAGTACAAGATTTTTGGATATACTTATAGCACTTGTATTATCACATTTGATTGAAATAGGTTCATCAATGCTTACCTTCATGTCTTGAAGAGTTTGCTTCATCCACATGACTTGTGTACAACATGCTGTTGTTGCTATATATTCTTCTTCAGCTGTAGACAGAGAGATGGATGTTTGTTTCTTGCTTAACCATGCCACTAGGCTTTCTCCTAGATAGAAAGCACCTCCACTCGTACTTTTCCTGTCATCAACACAACTGGCCCAATCTGCATCTGTGTATGCTGATAAAGTGAATTTTTTGGTTTTAGGATACCAAAGTCCATATTGTGCTTTTCCTTGTAGATATCTGAGTATTCTTTTTACTGCCAAAAGATGGTTTTGTTTAGGTGCTGCTTGATATCTTGCCACTAGTCCTACTGCTAGCATGATGTCTGGTCTTGATGCAGTAAGATACAATAGACTTCCAATCATGGATCTGTAGATTTTTTGATCTATATCAGCAGACCCATTCTCAGCGCATAGCTTGCAGCCTGTGGTCATGGGAGTTGACACAGGTTTGCATTCCTCCATTTTGAACTTTTTTAGCATTTCCTTTAAGTATTTTTCTTGTGAGATGAATGTACCTGTGCTCCTTTGCTGAATTTGAAGTCCTAAATAGAAACTGAGCTCTCCAATCATGGACATTTCAAACTCTGATTTCATCTCTTCTGCAAATCCTTTTGCTAGCTCATCTCTGTTGCTTCCAAACATAATGTCATCAACATATACAACAACAATTAGGAGTTCATTTTCATGGGCTTTTATGTATAGATTGATGTCTACTCCACCTCTTTTAAAACCATGTTTTTGCAAATATTTATCCAGTCTTGAGTACCAAGCACGAGGAGCCTGTTTCAGTCCATATAGGGCCTTCTTCAGTCTGCATACATAGTCTTCTTTGTCTGTCAATGAGAAGCCTTCTGGTTGTTCCATGTATACTTATTCTTCTAGATCTCCATTAAGAAAAGCAGACTTTACATCCATTTGATATACCTTGAAGTCTTGGTAGCATGCAAATGCCAGGAACATTCTGATAGCGTCCATTCTGGCTACAGGGGCAAATGTTTCTTCATAATCAAGTCCTTCAATTTGTGAGTATCCTTTGCAGACCAGCCTGGCTTTATTCCTGATTACTTGTCCTTGCTCATTCATTTTGTTTTTGAATACCCATTTTGAACCAATGATATTCTTCTCAATTGGTCTAGGAACTAGTTCCCAGGTATTGTTCTTTTCAATTTTGTCCAATTCTTCATTCATTGCTTTTACCCAATACTTGTCCTTGCTGGCTTCTTCAAACTTCTTTGGCTCTATTTGTGATAAAATTTCTATGTATACTTCTTCTATCTGTTTAGCTAGCTGCCTTCTTGTTTGCACTCCTACACTCTTGTCTCCTATGATTTGATCTTCTGGATGGTTCTTTTGAGTGTATCTTAAGGGGGTTTTTGAGTTCAGTTCAGCATTTTCTGATGTTTTTCTTATTTCTTCATCATCTTGATCCTCTTCTTCATGATTTTCAGGATGGCTGCTGCAGCCTATATTTCTTGTCTTGTTTGGGAGTTCTTCATCAAATCTTACATCAATACTTTCTACAATTTTTCGAATAGTTTTGTTGTAGCATCTATATCCTTTACTCTTGGATGCATATCCTAAGAATATTCCTTCATCTGCTCTTGCATCAAATTTCCCCAGATTTTCATCATTGTTCTTTATGTAGCACTTGCTACCAAAGACTCTAAAGTGCTTGATTGATGCAGGTTTACCATGCCATAGCTCATAAGGTGTCTTATCACTGTTAGGTCTTAAATGAGCTTTGTTTAGAATATGTATTGCTGTGTGTACAGCTTCTGCCCAAAAAGTTTGAGTAATGTTATTCTCTTGCATCATAGCTCTGGCTATTTGTTGTAAAGACCTGTTTTGTCTCTCTGCTACTCCATTCTTCTGAGGTGTCCCTGCAATGGTAAATTGTTGTTTTATTCCATGTTCATTACATAGGTCTGCAAAGTCATAATCTGTGAATTCTCCTCCTCTATCTGATCTGATACACTTTAGCTTGCATCCAGTTTGATTTTCTGCTAATGCTTTGAATATCTTAAACTTTTCCAGTGCTTCTGATTTGTTCTTGAGAAAAGCAACCCATGTCATTATGGAGAAATCATCTATTATCAACATGAAGTAGGATTCTCCACTTGGTGTTTTAGTTCTTGCAGGTCCACACAGATCTATGTGCACAAGCTAGAGTGGTCTTCTAGTTGATAGCTCATCTTTAGATTTAAAGGATGTACGAGTTTGTTTCCCAAATTGACAAGATTTGCATATGGTATTTGAAGGCCTCTTTATTTCAAGCATATCTCTGACAGCTTTCTTCTTACTCAGTCTGATTATATGGTCGAAGCTGAGATGTCCCAATCTCCTATGCCATAACCATGACTCCTCAAGTTTGCTCAGATGGCAGGCTTCATCCTTCTCTTTTACTATGTACACATTACTCTCTGTTCGGACACCTTTGAGCAGAGTCTTTCCTGTTGTGCTTGACCTGACTTCACAGTCTTGTGTTCTAAATAGAACTTCACAGCCTTTGTCACACATCTGACTGACACTCTATAAATTTGCTTTCAGCCCATCTACAAATAGTACATCTTGGGCCTTTCCTCTTCCATTATCTATGCTGACTGAGCCTTTTCCCCTGATCTTACCTGATTTATCATTGCCAAAAGTAACATTGCCAGATTTCTTTTCATCAAGAGTTATAAACTTGCTTTTGTCTCCTGTCATGTGTTTGGAGCAGCCACTGTCCAAATACCATTGACTCTTCAAATCTTGAGTAGTTAAAGCCAAGTCACATTTGTTCACCTTCTTTATCCACTGGAGGCCTCCTTTTGTTTGGTATCTTTTGTGAGGTGATGAATTATATCTTCTTAGAGAACACTTGGAAGGCATATGTCCAACTTGATTGCATATACAGCATTTGATCATAATTTTTGCAGAATTATGAGTATGAACAAAATTTCTTTGATTCATAAACCTCCTTGAGGTGTTAAACATTAGCCTTTGCCCATAATTTCTACATTCAATGATTTTATGACCAAATTCCTTACAATAAAAGCAGTAACCATAGAAGCTATTTGCATACCTGATGTAAGGTTGTTTCTTCCATTTGTTTGTGTGAGGCAGTCTCTTCAATACTTGCATCTTTTGCTGGTTTGAATTACTCCTCCTTGCATGACAATATGCAGCAATGTGTCCCAGCTTATGGCAAACGTAGCAAGTGGCATTCTTCATTGAAGGGAAGGATCTCCTTTGATGGTTTCCATATTCAAGGGTCTGAGTATTTATTACATTCTTTTCTACTAGTAATTTCTTCTGATTTCTTTCTTCCTTGTTGCAGATTTCTTCTGTTGTAGGAGTTGTTTGAGCTGCTTCATCTTCCTTCTTTGCTTTTATAAAGATAATCTCTCTGTCAACCTTTTCTTTTCCTTTACTTGATTCCTCTTCATAGCCTATTCCAGTCTTTATCATAGGGGATCTTTGAGCAACCAGGATTTCATTCAACTTACTAGAGCTTGTTGTTTGAGTCGAGTTTACAGCCACATTTCTTTGAGCATTTTCTAGTTTCTTCCTAAGGCATACTACTTCTTCTTCCAGCTTCTCTTGTTCTCGGGTTTTGTCTTTGATTTGCTGAAGTAACATGTCTTCTATCTTTTTGGCTTCTTCAAGCTCTACCTTCAGCTGCATGAGGAATTCTGAGTTTTGTTCTTCTCTTACATACTTGAGAAGAATGTCCTTTTGTTTTCTGCATTTCAGTTTAATTCTGTCAATCTCTTCCAGAGCACTTCTTAGCTCCCCCTCAAGGTCGACTTCCCCTTCTTCTTCTTCATCTTCTAGCAGGATTCCGTCAAGTTCTTCTATGGCCATCAATAAGAATTCAGAGGTTCCTTCTTCACTTGAGGGTTCATCTGAATCTTCAGATGTACTGCTGTCTTGTTGAGCATAGAAGGATTTTCTGCTGAACTTCTTTCCTTTCTGCCAGTTCTTTGATTTATTTCTCTCTGGCTCTTGAGGCTGATTCCTTACTTTTTTTTTAGGACACTTAGCAGCATAGTGTCCAACTCTTCCACAGTTAAAGCATTTGAAAGGAAGTTTACCTTTGTATCTTCCTGAGCCTCTATCCAATTTCTTGACAAAATTTGCCTCTTCTTCATCTGAGCATGAGCATATGTCTCCCTCTCCTTCTTTCTTCTTTTCTGTTTTAAAAGCCGCTTCCCTTGTACTTGGCTTCTTATGTGGGAGCCTCATTTCATAGGCTGTTAGATTTCCAAGTAGCTGGTTCATGGTCAAGATCTCCCAATCAGCTGTTTCTTCTATTGCAGATACCTTTGGATTAAATCTGGATGGAAGAGATCTTAGAATTTTTTGTACAATTACACTTTCTGGTATTTTTTCTCCAAGAGCTTTCATATTGTTAATAATTTATGCAGTTTTTAGGAAGAAAATGGCAATGTCTTCATCATCATTCATTCTTAAGTTCTCAAACTGGGCTCTATAGACTTGAAGTTTGGCAGCCTTCACTTTCTTGTCCCCCTCATGTATGTTCTCAAGAGTATCCCATATTTCTTTGGCAGAGTCTTTGTGCATTACTTTAATAAACTCCGCTTCACACAATCCATTCAAGATGGAATTCATGGCTTTTGCATTAGCCACAAACTCTTGTTTTGTTTCTTTCTCTGTATCAGTTGCCTTTGGGGCATATCCTAATTCCACAACAACCCAGACTTCTATTCCTAGAGACATTATGTATGTCCTCATTCTGATTTTCCAGAAAGCATAATTTTCACCAGTGAAGAAAGGGGCTTTGTTGGTTGAGTATCCTTCTTTACTAGTCATCTTGGGAACCTAGGATCTCCTTTTAGCTGTTAGACTGGTACTAAGGAACATGCTCTGATACCAATTTTTGAACCCTTAGTTAAACTGAGAGGGGGGGGGGTGAATCAATTTAACACATACATGGACTTTTAAAACTTTCTCTTAAATCTTATTTACACCTTCACTTCATGATCAACTTAATATGTGAACAATCTTTATTAGTGAGCAGCAAGTATCAAACAGATTTGTTAATGTAACAGCAGTCTTAATATGTGAGCGACAAGTATTAAGCAGATTAGATAAACCACATCAACACATAGACATCATGCATAGAGACACCAGATATAAGTGGAAACCCATAAAGGGAGAAAACCACATCTTATTATTGTTGTGATGCAAAGGCAAGCTCCAACTCCCTCTCACTACTGATTTTCTATAGGCACCAACCTACAGGAGGCTCCTACCTCAATTCTGCAAGCTACAACTTGTAAAGAAGCTCCAACTCCCATCAATTTTCTGCAGGCACCAACCTACAGGAGGCTCCGACCTCAGTTAGCTACAACTGACATCTATCAAGCTACAACTTGATAAGGAAGCTCCAACTTCCTTACTCTTTCAAAAGACAAAAACTTGTTAATTTACCTTGGATATCAGCTCTGTTTTGTTCCAATTGCTCTGCTGTTCATCTATTCTCATATCTGCCCTGTATCATCTCTGCATCTTCTCAGATTCTCTATCAGCTTCTCCTTACTCTGCTCAGCTCCTCTTTCTTCTCTGCTTCACTGCTTCATTTTTGCATTATTTTCACTCACTCTTTCTCTCCCTTCTAACTTAATTTTTGCATATCAAAATGATATTACTTATATAATTTCTTGATGTCTGTTTGTCTTCCTCTAGGAATTCGAAATGGATGGTCATACCCCTTGGTCTTCTGCCTCCTCATTTCAATTTAAAATCATAATAATATGTACACAATTTCATGCTACAGTGGGATTTTGTCTTTTCCTTAGGATACTTGCCTTTGCATCACAAACAATAAAAAATAATTACATCATTTACATTCACATTCTTAATTACATATTTCAATATCATCACTCTCCTTCAACTTTATTTATCGATTTTTTCTTTTGGCAAGCATAGTCGTTTCCAGATCTTCTTTGTTTATCACATCCGCACATTTTCCACCTCGTTCACCGTTTCTTGAATCCCCCGTATTTTTTCTTGTTCACCAACTTTCATCTCCCGGTTTAATCACCTTGCTCACTATCCCACTACCCACGCCCCAAAGAATTTCAATATTTCACTTAACCGTGTGTAAATGGCATCCCAAACTCATGCCCAATCATTTTCCCAATCCGTGCACTCGCATGTTCTCTTTATTCTACGCCGGCAATCTTCGTTATAATCCTATTACCCATTACATGTACATGTATTAGGCCCCGTCATTATTTCATATTTCATATCGCGCCAATTAATTATATACAACTTGTTGGAATGTAATTCCAACTCACTAACGAGATATCAAATTGGCAGCGACAAGACGGTGAATGTGCGCAGTAGTGTTAAACAGCGCACAGGTTTATTGGAGATCGACGGAGTGCGGGGGGTTGAAGAGCGCGGAGGTTAACACGGAGGGTACGCCTCGTAGTTGACTGGCCGATCACACGTTGACCGCCGATCAACGGCTACGATGAACTGCGGGGTCTCACCCCATTTGATGTGTATGGAGAAATGGGAGCCCCTGTAAACACCACTTTGTGGTGGCTCCACCATGCACCACCGCCAGCGTGCCACCAATTCACCACCGCAGCGGGAAAATTCACCAATTCTTTGTTAACCACCGGACTCCTTTATTAACCTTCGTGCATGTTCAACAAGCGATCACCGTTAGATGTCGGCCCACCAGATCGACGACTCCTGTCCATTTCGCTCCGTGTCCTGGTACGCTAGTTAATGTGCGAAGGCGCACGTTAAACGACGGTTTTGGAATGTCGGTCGAGGACACATGTTGATCAATGAATGGAATCGTTGCTCCTCCGGGAAATACCACTTATGGTCGATAGGCGGTGCGATGAAATCTACTTACGGCCTTTACTGTTCACACTAAACCACTTCACAGTTCCTCTCGCAAGGTTCCGTTCTCCACTCTAGGTTCCGATGCAACGCTTTTACTCCGGGTTCCGTCTCCAAAGATTTCAATTATATATATATTTGTTACTATTATGGTTCCGCCTTTGACTTTGGTTCCACCTCTGACTATGGTTCCGCTCCTATTCACGCTGGTTCTTCGGTGTATGCATATATATAAACCATATATATATAACGCACCTACCATATATACAATCTCCATGTCAATTGAATACAAGTGCTTTGTTAAAAAATGGCGATAATTTCAAACATAATTCAAACAGTGAATGCTAACTGATTCAAACTCCCGGAATGTTATGTGTAACGCCCGACTGTATAAAATATTCTCTGAATTTATATATATATGTACATATTCTTGGAATAACATCTGTGGCTCTGCCTTTGCCGCTTCTGTCACTCTGCCTCTACCTCTACTGCTATGAAAACGGCTCTGTCTCCGTATTTGCTTCCTCTGCTTGTCTCCTTTGCTTCATTCATTTGCTTCTTTGCTTCCATTATCTGTCTTTGTCTCCTTGTAACTATTCCTGTCTCTGCATTTGCTGCCTCCTTTGCCATCAATGACAACATTTCCAATAGGCTCCTCAAGCAATACTCGATTAAACTTGAAGGGAATCCCTCGTGATGTCCGAGTATCTCAGAAACCAAGTATGATAGGTCTATGGTATAATATAAGAACATCTGCCACCCTTGATTGTACAGACCCTAGTCATTCCAATAGATTCTCATGCATACACAATCTATCCAACCTCTTCCTGATAAATTCGTTGCCAGACCTCCCATTATACCAGGTAGGGCATAGTTTGTGTGGAGGAATGTACTGCAGGTGATTATCCATAAATAGATTATTAAGAAAAGTAGATAGTGTATCCCTTCTACATTGCTGGCCCTAGTGTTCCTGAGAAGATAATGTAGCATTAAATCCCCCGCAATAACAAGTGATCCAATTTTAAGTAAGTCACAATCATCCATCCGCCTCCAGAATCTCAAATGGTCATTGTAAGGAGCATATAGATTTAAAAAATGGATGTGATCCCTGGACCTGCGAATATAACCCGTCAGGAGGATGCCACCAAAAAATCTAAAAGCACAATTTTTTTTTCCAGCAGAGGATTCCAGAGTGCCACCAATCCTCCCGATAAACCACATGAGTCCACCGCCATCATATCCCATTTAGGATACATATCACCAAAGTATGCATAAACCCTATCCGACGTGGTCATGGTCTCCTGACACATGATTAAGAAATGACAACAGGAATTCGAGAAGTTGCGAATGGAGAGAAATTTATAGTGGTCTCCCAGGCCACAAATATTGAAAGAGATGCAATTCATCATGAGCCACCCTTCTCGGGTGACAATTCTCTAAGAACCCAATTGAAAACCATGGAAATATGAATCTCATGCAAACTAGAGTTGTCGGGTAATGGTGTAGCCCGAGCAATTCCAACCCTCCCCCCCCCCGACGACCACCTTTCCGGCACGTCATGACATTTTGCCTAGACCCCAGGCTGATATGAAGTGGAGGTGTAGCAACATCACAATGGTGGACAGGTATATCAGACAAGTCCATCGACGAATTTTGCAAGAGAATTTCAAAGTCGCTACCCACAGATTTATGAGGAGAGGATACATGGTTAGATTCTGGTGGTTCTAGAGAGACAAACAATGAATGCGCAGTAGGGGGATGAGGAGGGACAAGTACAAGGTTCGCAGTCCAGGTAATCACCATACCCATTTGTGTTTAAAATGGGTAGGACATCAGCAATGAGGGAGTCTTGCATAGCCGGTGGCTCCCGACATGTAAGAAGAGAGGGTAGTGACCCAAGTGACTGGTCATTCGACAGAAGGCAAGAGGACCGAGATCTACGTAAGATGGGGGCATGCGAGTTATGATACACCGAGTGAGTGGGATCCAAAATAGGTGAAGGAGGTGTAGTATCTGGCAGGTAATCAGGATGAGAAAAAGGAAAAGGGGGGAGTTTCGAATGATCCATACCTGAGATTTCGCTCGCAAGAGGAGGGAACCCCGACTGATGTGA
The DNA here is from genome assembly GCA_034641835.2 of Pinus albicaulis. NCBI lineage: Eukaryota > Viridiplantae > Streptophyta > Pinopsida > Pinales > Pinaceae > Pinus > Pinus albicaulis. The sequence goes on along the minus strand of CM076576.1, from coordinate 688,285,171 downwards.
AGGTGACGTCGTCGAATTATTTTGAGCATGTCTCTTATTTCCATTGAGATGTCGTGGGAATTTTCTAAGAAGATGCACGGTGTCGTGACACAATAAACACCTGAAAGGGATGCACCAATAGTCCACCCATTGATGATGAATTGCACAGTCCCAAGCTAAGTCAATCTGCCCTGGTAAACCCCCAGCGAACCCTAACTCCACCAGGATCCATGCTACCCTTTTGTCAGGTTGTCCAAGGCTCTTATGATCCAAGTAGATGAATCGTCCGATGGAGTTTCCAATCACAGTGAGGGTGTGCTTAGTCCAGAATTCCAGAGGTAAACTGGATAATTTGACCCACACCAAATGACTCTGTGACACCTCCGATGTAGGATTGAATCCAATGTACCAAGCATGAAGCGAGAGGAAACACCGCCCTCGTACCCACGATAGTGCCAAAATGCGAGCGGCTTTCTCCATGGACATAAAATGGAAACTAAACAACCATTCATCGACCTACATACCTTCGACGGGTATCCTAGGAGCCTGCACCACTGTGCATTTATCCACTGTTGCATGTCCCTGTCCCTTTCCCGATCAAAATTCCAACGACCGATCAATGTCCTCTTCCGCAAGCTCACCACACTATCCCACATAACGTCATAGCCAAATATAAGTAGCTTTGTTTCCAGGGATGGTCAGTGAGGTCGTGAGCACCTGCACTGTGTTTTTGTTGGAACATTTAGAATATCACCACCATGATTTTCCGGGGAATGTATGTCCCGCATATGGAACTTGGTATTCCCACCACCCTTCCTAAACAAATTTCCCCCAGGTGGCATCGTGTGTGATGCCACCTATGCCACCCGAATGGCATCCGACATGGCCTCTTGTCCCGATATATTTGCGTCCAATGTGGCCAGGTAATCCCTAAGGTGAGCCATTAAAGGCCGATGGTCAGGCCGTATGATTTTAGGGATCAATGAAGAAAACGATGGCAACCACAAAAATATGGAAAGTAAAGAAAATAACATACACCCCTCCCAACGGTCACCACTGTAAATGTGCCCAACATACGTAAAATAACAAGGCACCCGCACATCCAGGTGTGATATAAAAAAGGGGTCGATTATGAATATTTACCATCCCCAGATGTCATGCCAAAGAATAAGCACCCACAATGAAAAGACTAATAACGAGTTAAAAAAGGAAATATCTATGCCCGTCATCCAAAGGATCCCAAAGTTCACCGTGGAAAAGAAGGGAAATAAATAATATTAAATCATCAGTAAATTTTAGCTCTAATGATCCATGTCGGAGAATTTGAAATATGCCAGAAAAAGATGCCACCTAACCTCCCATTGCCGAAAAAAGTGCCCACCCGTAAAATCAAAAGCACCCTGGTGTCGTGCTCTTCGGCCCTTCCCTGAATCTGTATCCAATAATAATGCTCCCCAGTACGGGAAAAAACTCCACCAGGCACCTGTGTACTATACACACCCCAAATATGGACCAATGGTTAGATGTGAGAAAATATCGAGGGTTGTCAGTAAACCAAAAACTTAAGTTTTCGTCAACCTATTTCTGTTGGCAACAACACCAAAAATAGCACCCACAGATCTTCCACCACATGTTGCATAAGAGAAACCCACATCTCTTGTAGGGTCGAGATATTACAAATGCTTCCGTCCATCGCTTCCAGAAAAACCACAAATTCCTTTGCTCTGGATATGTCCCGGTCTCCGCATCTCCCTCTAGAAAATGTCTTAGGAAATTTTTAATACGTCCCCACAGCATATAACCCAATGGATATGGAGGTATATCCCAGTGTGTAGTCAGGCATGGACAAGGTCCCCCCAAACATAACCATCCAAAATTGAATGTCGAAGCATGTGTACGAAAACAAGGGAAGAGAGAAAAGAGAAAAAAACAGATACAAACAGGGTCTAACAAGCCTTTAAAATTGTTACCAGAACCACTTTAGCTTATATCAAATCGAGTTCTCCTCCACACCAGTCCACACCAGTCCCCCACACCAATCCGCACCAGTTTCCCCCTTCCTCATGTTATCCTTCTTGGCTTGTTACACAAAAATAATCCTTCGGGCGAACACTTCACCCATATTCAGGGACAAGAAGCTTAACTAATGATGGGAAAAGTGTTTGACCAAGATATATAGAGAATGGGGAAATTTTTTCCGTTAGATAAAGTAGTAGTCTAACCGGCCTACTTTTTTTCTCTGAAAATCATGGAAATTCCGACAAGATTTTAATAAAATCCGGCTGGGATTTTTGTAAATCTAGGTTATAACTATTAAAATTCAATATTTTGGGTGCCCTTGAGGTTTTTGATGGTGTTTAATCCATTTCCACCATAAAAAGACATGATTCAAACATTGCTACTGCAATATTTCTTTTAAAAAAAAATATTTCGACCACTTTTGTTCGTCCGGGCAATTCCTCTGCCTCCCTAGACAAATAAAGTGAGATTAAAGGGGCCATTTCATAAATAATAAATTTGACTAAGACTATAGTATAGTAAGAGACAGGAAAAATAATTTATTAAAACTTAATTGGAAAGAAATAAATTCATTTGTTTATTTACTTTATTTCATTTATTTATTTTATTGACCATTTATTATTTTTAAGTTTTTATAATTTTTTTTTGCTAGTTGGCTTTAATGTGACTTTTTGGAGGCTTTTCCGGTGGATTTTTCCGGTCTAATTTCTCTAAAATCCAGCAGGAATTCATTGAAATCAGAAGTTTGATGGGTAACCCTCGCACAATCGAAGTGCTCTATGGGTTTTTCATATGTTGAATCCATATATTGTAGAAAATAGAACAATGAGATTCAATTCGATCTTATAATGTACTAAAACAAGATACTGAATCCTTCTACAATTTGCGGAAATAAAACACGATTGCACAATCACATAACAAGTAAGAGAAAGAGACAATCAATCACACAACACAAGATGTATCTAGGGAAAGCACGCTGCCGAAATCTCGTCTATTTGTATATTGTATAAAGTCAAGGATCATGAAAAACACAATGCTTTCTCTCTCAAGAGAAACTCTTGCACTCTTCCAACTGTCTCACACTAATTTAGGAAAAATTGGACAAATACTTAGCCAATTCTCTACCTCTGCTCAGCCTGCCTTTATCATTCATTCCTTAAGGAATTAAATCCCTATTAAATTGGAAAATCCCTTGCCTTGATTGCACAATCCTTCCTTGGGCTCCAAATGACCCCATAATTGATTTGTACAATTTTCTAATTATACAGCTGATAGTTATCATCCCTTTAACCTCAGTCTCAACTGGGCCTTCCTTATAATTGACATGCCACAACTCTTTATAGTGAATTATTAGTTAACCGATTGATCACTCATTTTTAATTAAATCAAATTTAATTCACTGGACCTATCTCTAGCTCATCACTTAGTTGGAACTAGTTAAAGTGATTTTAACTCAATTGATTGAGTTAACTAATTACAACTCACAAATAACTATAACTCGAGTTTCGACCCCCTAAAAATAGAAAATTCCTTTGAATGCCTCCTCTTTGACCCTCAACTCTAATTTATTAAGCTAACTCAGTCGTTTCGACTTAGTTAACTAATACAAGTTGTCATGAGATGAAATTACAATTTCTCTTTCAATTTAATTAAAGGAAAATTGAATCAGAAGCCCGCAATGGGTGCGATTTCTTGGTGCCATTTCAACACTCCCTCTCAACAAGAAATGGATTATCTTCTACCTCGATCCTGCCTCTTTGGAATTTGAATTTGCTTCTTTCCAATGCCTTCGTCAAGATGTCTACATCCTGCTCCTCCGTGGGAATGTACTCTAATGACACAATCTCTGAGATGGTGATACTAGATATCAATATGGTTGGATCTGTCATGGAATACTGGATTAACCAAGAGTTTGATGCAACTTTGGTTATCACAATGTATCACTGTCAGATCCATCTGTGGACAAAAAAAACCAACAAGTATCTTCCTCATCTAGATGGCCTTGCATGATGCCTGAATGGCCACCATGTACTATGCCTCTGGTGAACTAAGTGCAATTGATATTTGTTTCCTAATGTACTAAGAAAATTTTGTTGATCCTATGATGAAGATGCCTCTTGATGTGCTCTTCTTGTCGGATGGACTCCCTACCAAATCTGCATGGGTGAAGCCTTGAAGCTTCACTCCCTTTGTCTGTTTGTACCATAATCCGTACTCTATAGTGCCCCTAATATATCTCAACACATGCTTCCCTGCCTTCCAAAAGATCTTGGTCATCTTAACCATAGCTTGGCTCAGTTAGTTAATTGTTTAGCATAAGCCGGGTCGTGTGTTCACCAAATACATGAGTGTTGCCTGTAAATAATAGCATCCACTACTTCGCACGAAGTAGCATCCTCCTTCCTCTAGTTTCCTGCAAGAGGAGTCTCCATGGGTTTGTTTCCCTCCATGTGGAACTTCCTCAGAATCTCCTTGGCATACTCGCCCTGAGATGCAAATATCTCCCCATCTCTTTGCCACATTTCCAATCCAAAGAAATAGTGCAAGAGCCCCATGTCCTCTATCTAAAATTCTCCTGCAAGATCATATTTTCCAGATTTATGAGCTGCTCATCACTTGTTAGTATCAGATCATAAACATAAAGTAAAATAAGAAAAATATTACCATTAGTCACAATATGATATAGGTTTGCATCCACTTCACTTTGGGTGAAGCCCAACCTGATGAAATAGCTGTCAATCCTGGTGTACCAAGCACGAGGTGCTTGCTTTAGCCCATACAATGCTCTCTTGAGTCTGCACACATATGAATCCCTGTCTAAGGTCTCAAAACCTCCTTTCTGCTCAATGTACACTTCTTCCTCAATAAATCCATTGAGAAATGTTGTCTTTACATCCATGTGATGTATTTTCCATCCCATATGCGCTGAGAGTGCAAGGATGGATCTAATAGATGAGTACCTTGTGAATGGTGCAAAAGTTTCATCATAGTCAATCCCCTCCACCTGAGAAAAACCCTTGGACACAAATCTAGCCTTGTGTTTCTCCACACTCCCATCTGCTACCTCCTTCACTTTGTAGACCCATTTGGATCCTACAACCGACTTCCCCACTGGTCTTGGGAAAACTTCCCATGCACTGTTTCTGATAATGGATTCATACTCCTCCACCATGGCATCGACCCACACTGGTTGTTTCACTGCTTCCTCAAAAGAGGATCGTTCTATATCAATACCTCCGCTCATAAGAGCCATGTATCTAGTGTACCACTTTTGGGACCTTCTCTACTTGTGCTGTGATGTGGGTGCTCTCACATTCTCTCTCGTATCCATCAATAATCTGTTTAGTCTCTCCGATGCGCTTCCTTCCATCTCTAGTGGATGAATCTACACGAGTGGTAATTCTACCACTCTTTGTTCCTCTGATTGTGGTTGCTCCACATCATGTGGTTCATCCTTTGGAGGTAAGAGCTCCTAAACTACATGCAACTCAAGCTCCCCTCTTAAGGGAAAGTCAGATGGCTTTGTCTTCATCAAACTTCACATCTCTTCTTACCAATGTCATCCTATGTGCTAACAAGTACACCTGATAGTTGTGAGGTGTATTATTATACCCCATAAATATCACCAATTTTGTTGTTGGATCTAGCTTCTTCCTGGAATATATGGTCACATGGCAATAAACAGATGAACCCAAATTTTTAAAATATGACACATCCCATCTCTTACCTAAAAAAAAATCCTCTGGTGTACTCATCCAAGTATCTGACGAGGACTTATGTTCTGCACAAATACTATCGTATTGCATGCTTTTGCCCACAAATGCAACAATAGGACCTGATCATGCAACATAGCTCGTGCTGCTCCCACAATAGTTCCGTTCTTTCTTTCTCCAACCTCATTTTGTTGTGGGTTATGAGGTGCAATCAAGTCTCTTCAAATTCCTTCTGAGGTACAAAATTTCTTGAATTCGTTAGTGATGTATTCTCCGCCACTGTCTCTCCTTAGATCCTTCGCCTTCTTCCATGTATATTTCTCAATAAGTGCCTTAAACTCACAAAACTTTGAGAACGTTTGATCTTTCTTCTGCATGAAGAAAATCCAACACTTTCTTGAAAAACCATAAACAAAAATCACATAATACCTATGCTTTGCTGTGGAAGCTGTTGAGAACAGTCCACAAACGTTTGAGTGAACTCTCTCAAGGATTGTCGCTACTCGGATTTCCTTATCGTGAAAGGTGGCCTTTGTATACTTCCCCATAGTACACCCTTTGCATGTGTCTCACTTCGTAAGTGTACCCTTTGGAGCCCTGTAGAAATCTGTTGCATGGTCCTTAAAGCATTGTGGTGTAGATGGCCCAACCTCCTCTGCCATACCTCATAAATGTCTCAGTTCTCCACCTTCTCTGCTTTATTGCTCAATGCTGCAAAATCATCTACATAAAGTTTGAAGAGGTTTTTCACTTGAACCCAAATATCTTTCACCTGTCTCGTGGCTTTGTAACGAAGAAATTTCTTTCCTTCACTGAAAATCACATCATATCGACGATCTTCTGACATAACAACAGGAAAAAAATTCTTCTTTAAACCGGGTACATGCATGACATCTTTTAGTATGAGGGGTTTACCTGACTCTCTTTAGAAAGTAAGTATACCGATCTCGGTAGCGCTATACCTCTCATCATCACCCATCTCGATGTGCATCTGCTGATTATTCTCCTCCAAGCTACTGAAGAATTATTTGTTGTTGGTTATGTGGAATGAAGCTCCACTATCCAAGTACCACATAGATCCCATCACCGATGACACCATGCATGCGATGAGGGTGAAGTCTAACTCGAATTTTTAAGCCAATGCTTCGTCTGCTACTCTTCCTGCGACCTTCTTGTTATTATTATTTTGTGGAAAATTTGTGGCATTTTGTCCATGCTCATGACAGTTGAAACATTTCACCTTTGAAAAGTCTTGCTTCTTTCCTACCTTGCCGGTATGGGATTTAGAATGGGATGCCTTCCCTTTTCCTTTCTTCTCCTTGCTAGCCAAGGCACAATTCTCCTCATCATCAGTCTTGGATGAGGATCCATCTCTGGTGCTCTGTCGAATTTATTCTTGTGCCAAATCGAACCATAGTCGCTCCCAATCTGGAAAATTATCCCTCCCATTAACAAATCTTGGTAGCTATGCCAGCTCTTGGGAAGGCCTAGAAGATCTAGGCTCACCAAATCATCCAAGACAATAGAGATCCCAACGCTTCCAAGCTCATCTCGACACTGAGTGAACTTTGTCAAGTATTTTTGGAGTGTATCACCCTTCTCCATTTTAATCTTCCTAAGCTTGTCTTTCAACACTAGCTTCCTGTGGTTGATGTTATTCTGATATAGATCTATCAAGGAATTCCACATAGCATATGGACTCGCCTTCCTGTGGAGGCTCGAGACAATATGGTCTCGAACTCCCTCTAACAAGATCCTTCTCACCTTTGCGACATTCTTCTTCCATGCACCAAGAAGTTGAGCATCTGATGCTGTGGGATGGGGAATATCAGTGTCAATAAATTCCTTCAGTTCGTTGTCCTCAAGCACTGCCTCCATCCTATCCTTCTATGCATATTCGAGTCTTAAGGCATTGAAAGATATCTTGATCTGTTATTGGATACCAAAGAATAAATCTGCAAATTCGAACCTGATCAAAATAAACTATGTTCTTCTCTTCTTATTGTGATTCCCGATAATCTGATACCATGTATACAATCTAACAAAGGGATTCAATCCAATCTTATAATGTACTAAAACAAGATATTGAATCCTTCTACAATTTGCGGAAATAAAACATGATCTCAAAATCACATAAAAGTAAGAGTAAGAGATAATCAATCGCACAACACAAGATGTATTTGGGGAAATCACGCTGCCTAAAACCCTACTATATGTATATTTTATAAGGTCAAGGATCACAAAACAATGCAATGCTTTCTCTCTCCAGCATAATATTCAAAATCGGTTGGTTTGAACTGGTAACCGGTTAAACTGTCCAGTCAGATGCCCAACTGGGTCAAAGCAGCCTGAAAACCAGGTTCAAGGAACCTTTTGCCAGAAATTCCAGCCGACCGGTGCTAACTGGCCAGTTTATTCATAAACTGGTCAGTTAGCTGCCAGGCCGCAGAAGGGACCCACAAACGTTGTTTTGGCTGGTAATGGGTGGGTTTGGAGGGAAAATGAGGGTTGTTTCCCTCCAAAAACACTCTCCCTAATCCTTTAAAAAAGATACCCTCTCATTTGTCACACACATCTTATTTAGAGATTTTGTGAGTTTGATTAAGAGCTTGGAGAGTGTTGAGTTTTTGCTGGAGTAGTGGAACAACATAGAGTTTGAGCTAAGTAGTAGCCATCATGCCTCCAAAAGCCAAGGATAATGCATGGGCCCATTGTGATATGATTAATGGAAAAATGATATGCAAATATTGCCAAAAATCTATTGCAAGAGGGGGTATTTATAGGTTCAAGGAACACTTGGCTAGGATAGGAGGCCATGTAAATCCATGTGGACCACCAAATGAAGTAATAGGGCATATTAGGGTAGAATACCTTCAAAAGTTTCAGACTCAAGTCACTGAACCAATAGAGAAGTTTGTAACTCGAGCAATTTCAAATTTTGGGAGTCGAGACTCAACCAAATGAGTTTGACCATGATGGGAAGTTTCAAGTGATAATGTTGATCACTAATATCATATATGTAGATTTGTATTAGCCCAGTGGACCCATAGTTTGTAGGCTTTGTTTTTTAACATTAGAGGCCATTTACAACCTCATTGCTTATGTATTTTGTCGATGATATGTATTTCACTCGCCGCCATTTTGATATATTCACCTTTATTTGGTATATAAATGAGTGAAATTTGCATATTTTGTCTCTATTAACTTGGAATCATGGTTGAAAATATTAAAAATAGTCTTTTTTTTTAGTTAAAAATTAATTATTTAGTGTTTTTTTAAAAACCAGTTCATTGAGATATGAACAGTCCCAGTTTGACCAGTTCCCTGTTCATTAGGTCCACCAATTTTGTCACCAGTTCCAATTTTTAATACTATGCGCTCAAGAGAAACTCCTACACTTTGCAAACTGTCTCACATTGATCTAGGAAAAATTAGACAGATACTTAGCCAATTATCCGCCTCTGCTCAACATTCCTTGCTTACACATTCCTTGAGGAATTAAATCCCTATTAAATAGGAAAATATTCTGGCTTTATTTCTCAATCCTTCCTTGGCCTCCAAGTGACTCTATAACTGACCTGTACACTTTTCTAATTATATAACTGATAGTTATCATCCCCTTAATCTCAGTCTCAACTGAGATTTCCTTAGAAGTGACATGCAACAACTATTTATAGCGAATTATTAGTTAATTAATTGATCACTCATTATGAATTAAATCAGATTTAATTCATTGGAGCTATATCTAGCTCATAACTCAGTTAGAACTAGTTAAACTGATTTTAACTCAATTAATTGAGTTAACTAATTACAACTCACAAATAACTATAACTGGACCCCCCTACAAATAGAAAATTCCTTTGCATGCCTCCTCTTTGACCCTCAACTCCAATTTCATAACCTAACTTAGTCATTCTGACTTAGTTAACTAACACAAGTTGTCACGACATGAAATTACAATTTCTTTTCCAATTTAATTAAGAGAAAATTAAATCAGAAGCCCCTAATGGATATTATTTCAAGATATATACAGTAAAAAAAAGAGTTTAAATAACACAAATAAAGATTAGAAATTTTGCTTCTATGATCCATAAAATGTATAAAAAATATTTAGGTGATAATCGCATCCAAGAATATTTTGTCCTGATGATGAACCATAGTGGCTAGTTCGAAAGGCGTCGAAAAAATATTCTTGGATGTGATTATCACCGAAATATTTTACATACAGATCAAGATTTCAGCTGAAATTTTTTCGAAGGACTCCACCATGTGAAACTCCAAAAAGTGGCATTATAGAGAACTCCATTGTTTTGAATATTTAAGTTTGACCATTTATTATTTATTTATTTATTTTTAAGTTTTTAGAATTAATTGTTTTGGATTTTTTTAAGTTTGACCCAAATTTTATTTTTATTAATTGTTTATTGTTTTGATTATTAATGCTTGACCTAAATATTATTTTTATTTTAGATATCATTAAAAATTTTCTTTTTGATTAATTATTAACAACTATATTCTAACAGTTATTTCGTTATATTAAAATATTTTTTATTAATAAATAATATTTATTTAGTCAAATCTAAGTGTTGTATTATAAGGGCTAAATTTTTTTCTCTTCATTTATTTAGCTTGATGCCAAGATCTGGTATCTTGTCCAAACTGTGAACCACATTGGATGGTTCCAAAAGAAACCACACTGGATGGTTCCAAAAGCATTGACAAAACTCTGATAATGTGATTTTTACCTAAAATTTTCTTGTTTTTCATGAAATTAAATTATTTGATAATTTAATACGATTATTATTGGAATTATCAATAATTTTAATAGTTATATAAAAATTATTAGAATGAGAAGAGAAAATATATAGAAATAAATAAAAAAGATAAAAAATGAATTAAAATAAGAAGTTATAGAATTCTTTTAGTATTCTATAATTAAAATGAAGATATTCAAAATTTTTTATTTGGAATTAAGGAATGGTATATTATTTATATTAATAAATACTATTAATTATATGAAAGATATAATTAATTATTATAAATATTGGATTTATTAATTAAGGTTATATTAATATTATTAGACTGAAATGAGAAAAATTATATAATAATAATAATAATATTAATAATCCAATTTTAAGGTCATGGCCAAGCCAAACACCAAATTACTGTATGAGACCTTGGGACGCACCTTCGTGGTGCAATTTGACTACTAAGTCTACGAAGGCATACATACTCTACCCCCTCTGGTTTTGAACCTATGACCTCTTAGGAGGAAACACATGCCCTTAACTATTAGGCCTACTCAAGCTGCATACAGAAATAAATTAAAAATATTAAAATTTAATTAAAATAAAGATATATAAAATTTCAAAATTTGATTTAGAATTGGTCAATAGTCAAAAATTCAAACAGTTAACAAATGGTATATTATTTATATTATTAAATACTATTATTTTATTAATTATATTAAATATGGTTAAATTGGAAAAAAGAAAATTAATTATTAGATGCACTAAAATTGATTAAATTTCACTATGAGTAATAGAAATGCCTATGTAAAGAGAAAAAAAATTAATCATAAGAAAAGATTTGTAAGGAAGGGAAAGGGGGGCAATAATACTACAAAAAGGAAATAAAGGGAAGAAAGGATGGTCTCACATCTCAAGTCTTTCTGATGGTTTCCTTACTCACCATGTCTATCGAAAGAAGACTCATACCAATAGGTACCTCCATGCTAAAAAATATGTTGTTATTAAAACCCTTGTCACCCGAGCCATGCAAATATCCTCCTATCAATCCATTCCAAAGAAAAAAACCCATCTCTCCAAAGCTCTTAAATCTAATGGCTACTACACTTCCCAGATTAACAAGGCCTTCAACTTTGTTTTCCATTCTCATCCTAAAAATATTTCCAACACCCCTCCCTTAGCCAAAGTAACGCTTCCTTACATTCAAGGGGTCATCGATCATTTATCCAAAATCCTGTCTAAAAAGAACATCAAAACTTTTTTCAAACTCCAGAAAACCCTCAACCAACTCTTTAGATCGACCAAGGATTAAAAATACCATATGTTAAGTCCTAGATTCTATGAGATCCCCTTCTCCCGTGGAATGCCTTACATAGGAGAAATTGTTAGAACCTTTGAAGCTCGGGTGAAAGAACATATGGTTGACACCTTCTACAACCTCATTGCAAAATCCATGATTGTTGAGTAGTCCCATAATACCAACCACCTTATTTGTTTAGACGAAACCAAAATCTTAACTTTTACCCCATACCATTTCAAATGTATCATTAGGGAAGCCCTTGAAACTGAAAAACATCCTAATAATTTTAATCTAGATGATGGATAACAGTTCAGCCATTCCTAGAACCCACTATCCATTTCTTATCATCTAAACAATTTCCCTCTAATTTAAATTATAATCTTTCCGAATCCCTTCTTCCCTCTTTATTTTTTCTTTGTAGTATTACTCCCCGTTTGCCTTCTTTATAGATTTCTTCTGATGATTAATTTTTTTTTTTTTTTTTATACATAGGCATTTCTATTCCTCATTGTGAAATTTTATCAATTTTAGTGCATTTGCTAATTAATTTTCCTTTTTGCAATTTAAATATCATTGATATAATTAATAAAATAATAGTATTTAATAATATAAATAATATACCATTTCTTAACTCCTGGATGCAGGTGGGTAACGAGGCATTCAGTACGATGGCGTTTTACTGGGTTGGCGCGTGGCTCATCACCACCGCCATCCAACCTCGCATGCTGCCTGTTGTAAATTCTCCAGCTCATGTCTTCAATGCTGCATTAATGCAACTCGTCCCTCTCCGCCTGCCGGATCATTCTTCCGCCATGGCGTCCCACCGTGAACTCATTTGTGTTCCTCCCCTGCGCACTTGCTGCTCCCTTCCTGCCGCTGAGCATCACTCACGCACCAGCACAGGGAAACGATGCGCATTGGGTTGCTGTGTTGATCTAATGCCAGGATTTCACGTGTCCCATAGCACCTTCTGCAATCTCAGACGTTCGCCCTCCGTTTCAACCAGTCATCCATTGCAGGTTGAAGCAAGATTCCTTTCGGCACTCCCCTGTCTCCACAAAACTACTGACAGTTTCTCTCTCACTGCTCTTCATACCATGCCACGCTTGCGCTAGAGAATGCGCTGCAGGAGAGGTAGCTCCCGTGGGCAAGGTAACCGCCGGTCCTCCTCCTCCACCATTGATTCTTCGTCTTACTCTTCAGAATTCACCCCTGTTCACTTTCCTGCCTCCAGGTGGGGCCGTGGAAGGGGTTGAGGGCAGCCTAATTCTGCCGCTCACTTCCGTCTTTCCGCCGGGGCTCATTCTCACCATGCTCGTATTCAATTCCCCTGCACTTTCAACAATATCTCCCTCTTAGCCACCGTCACCATTGAACTTCGTGAAATTTCCTCGGGTCTGGTAACGACTTCTCCTGAAGTGGCTCTGGAGACTAAGGCGGATGATGCGCACAACATTTCTCAGAATGACAACAGGCAGAGTGAAGAACTCGGTGGCATCGCTACCCAGGATGTGGGCCTGCAAGCAGGTCCTAGTGCTCCAACTGATGGCGGCCCCATAAGCAAGGACAACCCTCCTCCTGTAGATGAAGATCCATACAAATATGCTTGTCTTATCGTCGAGGAAGAGCCACCCACCTCTCATGAAGTTTAATAAGGTTTGCGCTCCTTGGTTTTTGTTTTTCGATGGCACGGATGTGTTCTACTCCAGTTTGGTGCTCCTGTTATACAGTCTAACTCTGCTCTATAGTTCTCAAGTTCATATGTTTACTCTTTTGTTAAATTTCCGGTTTCCCCTGCGTGGGCGACATACTACTGCTTATGACTTCATTTTTTGGCAATGGCTATGGAATTTCAAAATGTCAGTTTTGGATTCTGTCATGGGCAGCGTCTGTAAGAACCCAGTCAATCTGGTAAGGTCTGTCAAGGTTTGTTCACAATCCTGTCATAGGAGGAAGCTATTTATCTGAGTTCGACAAGGTCATGGTTTTTGAAGATCTCTTGGTCAGCATCCAGCTAGTTTTGTTAGTCAATGACCAGCATTGTAATGTGAGAATGCCGCAACTGTAGGCTGGAATTTCTGAGGCCTCTACCTCTCTGTAATTTTATTTTGTATCAATATAGAAGTAGACCAATTCAGAAAAAAATATACCATTTCTTAACCATTTATAATGTTTAACCTTTTGACCAATTCCAAATCAAATTTTAAAATTCTATATATTTTAATTTTAATTCAATTTTAATCTTTTTATTTATTTATGTATATTTTTTCTCATTTCATTCAAATAATATTAATATAACCTTCAATTATAAATCCAATAATCATATTAATATAAATAATATACCATTTCTTAACTCTTTAAATGTACTTTTTGACTAGTTTCAAATCAAAATTTTTAAATATCTTAATTATATTAGATATTATTTTTGGGATTCAACTGCATTAAGTAAGTCATTCATCTATGACAATTTTCATGAGAGATACTAATTTCTCATGATTTTTGAATAGTCAACTTAGCACTCATTGCATAGTATAATTAATTTTAATTTTAATTTATTTTTATATATTTTCTCATTTCATTTTAATAAGTTTAATATAATTAATAAGGCATTTAGAGACACAATCAAACAATTTCAGTTTTGGTTGGCTTTTAGCTCATGGAGGTGGCCGACAAACTTGGTTTCCTTACCGTAAGTTGAGACCACCAAAAACATAATATGATGCACCTGTTGTATAGTTTAAAATTAATGAATAGAAAGGCTCAAACATATTTAAAAAAAAACAAAGAGTTTAATATAACTAATAAAAATATTGGTAATTCCAATAATAATCATATTAAATTATTAAATAATTTAATTTTAATTCAATTCTAATCTTTTGAATTTATTTCTTTAGCTATTAATTTTTAATAAATTATTTTTCATTTCTTTTACTAAATTTTTATTTCTCTTACTATAGTCTTAATTAAATTTATCATTTATGCAATAATCCTTTAATCTCACTTTCTCTAAAAATTAATTTTACAATAAGTTGAAATATGCCAAAATAAAAATATCAAAAAGAAAAGTGATTACCCTTCAAAAATTTAAAAATAGAAAACAACTAATAAAACATTACATGAATTTTTGGTGTTGTATATATATTACAAAATAAATCATAATTTTATTATTTTCTGAATTCAGGTTTTTTTTCTTATTCATAGTGTTCAGAAAATCACATTCACAAATATTTGGTAGAATTATTAAATAATGTAGAAATGAAAAGTTGGAAAAAAAAACCACAACAATTTTAAGAGTGAAAAAAAATCAATTAATAATATTTCCATCAAGTTTTTTATTATTCAAATGAAATCCCAAAAAAAATTATTAAAAAGTTTAAGTAAAAAATGATATTAAAAAAATTAAATATAATACTAAAATAATAATGAATTGAATTTCAACTAAAAATTAATAAATAGTAAAAAGTAAAGGATCTAAATAAATAAATATATATAATTAAAAAATAAAATCATAAACAAAAATTGGAAGAAAATCCATAAGTTTATGTATAACAAAAAAAAAAATAAAAAAATAAAAAAATTATGAATTATATATATTTATATATGAATGACTTAAAAAATATAATTAGTATCTATTATATATATTTTACAATAATAATATTATGTCAATTGATTATGAAAAACAAAAAAAACAAATTAAATATATGAATTTAAATCTGAGAAAAAAAACAAAATGAAGGGAACATATCAACTAAATGAAAGAAAGAAAGGAGAAAAACCAGAATTCTTAATTTAGATGGAAATTTATAAAATTACAAATTTAGTTCAAAGAAAAAATGTGGTGTGAGAAAGATCTAGTAGCTAAAAGAAAATTAAGATATTATAAAGAGGTCATCAACCCCACTCTAGAAGATCAAAAGTATCTCTTTGTTTTAACTATCTCAAAGAAGAAAATTAATATAGCCAAGATTAGAACGAACTCTCATGAGCTCCATAGTGAAACATGTCGTTAGATAGTTTCTAAAACACCATGGATGGAAAGGATCTGCCATCTTTGTGAGAATATGAACATCGAGGATGAAAATCACTTCCTCTTAGAGTGCGCCGTGTACAACCACATTAGAGCTCAATTTCATAATCTTTGTTGCAATACTAACCTTCCTAGAGTGCCCCGTGTACAACCACATTAGAGCTCAATTTCATAATCTTTGTTGCAATACTGACCTTCCTAGCCTCTTAAGATGTCAAAATTATAGTGAGCTCGGGAGGCTTCTCTCCAAGATTTTTGAGCATAGGAATAAAATCTTAAATCAAACTAAATAACTCTTTTCTTTAGGTCCGTTAGACCAAAGAATGGTCTCATAACCATCATCATCATATATTTTTTCAAGTATTTTTGTTAGAATGAAAATAAATAATGTAATCAAAATTGATAAAAGTAAGATTTGATTAAAGATAAGAAAGATTTTAGAGAGGAGCATATCTTGCTCCTATCATTACTTTAGAAAAAGGAGGGTAATGATATTTAGAAATATCCCCATGTCCCATTTTACTTAAAATATCATCTTTGGACAAACCATGAGTTACCATATTTCTCTCCTTGTACACATGTTGAAGAGCAAGATGGTTGAAAAGCATTAACAACTCTTTGTCTTTCACTGTGAGACAAATCTAGAAATACAATCTGATATCTTTGTTAGTTTTTTACCTATCTAATAACAACTTGAGAATCAACAAACACATATAAACTAGTAATTCCTTTTTCATTTGCTAATAAAAATATTTGTACCAGTAACATCAATTAATATTCATCCCCTCCACATATAACAAAATCCCTTTGAAATGATCCATTAAAAAATGAATAGGAAAAATTCTTATCAAATTATTCTTTAACCAGTGCTCTTAATGAGTTTTCTTCCTAATTTTATACCATTGATTCAATAGGCTAAACCCATAATTAATATATATATATATATATATATATATATATATATATATATATATATATATATATATATATATATATAATTTTTTTAATTATATGAATAAAAATTAACATAATTAGGATTATTTTATTTTGCAGGTATAAGAGTTTGATTATTAAATGGATGTGAGTAAAATGCGTTATCATTTGTGAAAGTATCTTTCTACAAACATCCCTACAATTTTGTTAGTTAGTTGAGATTTTACATGGTGAATTCTGTATATTTTTTCTTTGGATTTTTGTTCACAACATTTCTATCAAACTATGTGAGAATGGATTATTAAAAAGCATATATACAATGTTTGAGATGTTGATTTAAAATCTTTGTAAAGAATTTGGAAAAGTTTGGGTTGTTTGATTCGCATTGCTTTATTTTTGGGTAAATTAACAAGGTATATTGGAGACAGCATAGGTACTTGCAGGTTTTTCGACCCAAAATGCACTGGTGCATTCGACAAAAGAACTTCCTGGATACTGGTGGAGATGTCCTTCTCGGGGGGTTTTCCTGCTGAGGTGGATTTAGAATGGGAGGGTCACGTCCATCGACAGGTATTGGATTACCGGCAGACCCCATTCCATTGCCATTTATGTCACGATACGGGTCATCTTGTGCGTTGCTGTCAGCGATTCAAGGAATCCTTCCTGCGGGGTGAAGGGAAGGTTTTCTCCGGAGCTGTGGCGCATGGTTTCCCTGCACATCAGAAGGACCATTCGACGGGGCAGCCTCCTAAATCGGGTAAGTCTAATTCGGTGCCCAAGCCACTCTATAATTTACAATTATATGACACTAGGCCTTTGAAGGATTCAGGGGATTTGTTGGTGGCTGCTGTCTCTCCCGTGGGTCGGCCTGAATCTCCTGTATTTCCTAACTCTGGGCTGCTTACTGGCCCAAGACTAGAGGCTCCGTCCTTCGACCGTTCCCCCCATTCTCATCCCTGCAATGGACCTCTCCACTCCCCATCACACCCTTCCGTTAGTATCAACTCCACCGGTTTCACCTTCTTCCCCCTCTCCGCCTCCTCCCTCTGATCAGATTACTGCTTTCCTTTCTCCCCAAAACTCGATAGGGAGCGAACTTGACTTCATCATTCAAAACACAGAAGCTTAGTTGGTTCCCCTGACTATTGACGTTGGGCGCTGTAAGTCCCCTGTTTGCGTCCCTAGCCCATCTTTGACTTTCAATGTTATAATTCGTAAGGGGAAGGGAAGGCGTTGGGGTAAGCACAAGCCTATTTGGGTGGATTCCATCCAAAATCTACTGCAGGGTGATTTCCATGATGTTCCAGTAACCCAAGCACTTGACCAGGTCCTTAGAGATTTTGTCCCTGCCTCAGCTGGTTCGCCATGATTCTATGCTCTATGAACATGAGGGGGGTAGGGGGTAGAGAAAAGATGGTTTCTCTGCGGGATTTATTTTTTTTCGATGAGACCTTCTGTGATTTTTTTTCAAGAGACTATGACCAATGTTGATTGCACTCGTTCTTTCTGTTGGGCATTTTTTCCAAATTAGAATGTGGTTGCCACTGATGCCGTGGGTCGCTCTGGCGACCTCACAGTCATCTGGGACCCAAGTTGTGTTTCTCTGCTTGCCTTTAGTTTCATTGGAGGTATTTTACTGACCAGGAATTTCATAGGTCTCCAACGCCGGATACATTTAGATGAATATTTATGCTCCATATAAGGATAAACACAGTTTCTGGGGAAAAATGGAGGCATGTGGTCTCCTTGCACTTGAAAATAGTATTTTGGCCGAGGATTTTAATTGCACTCTGCGGGAAGGGGAGACTTGGGGCTCTCGGGGCAGAAAGGATCCAATGGAGGATTTTCTATTAAATCTTTTTAAGTCTTCTAATTTGATCTATCTTTGGAAAGGGAGGGGCCAACCTGGTTCAATGGGCGTGCGGGGGAGGAATTTATTGGAAAAATACTAGACAAAATTATGGTTCAGGCATCTCTTCTGCCAATAATGGGGGGATTACTGGTAAGGGTTGAGAATTTGGTTACCTCGGACCACTGTCCGGTCACTGTAGAATGGCAGTTCGAGTATCAGAATAAGGGGTATCCCTTTGAATTTAACAGGGCTTGGTTAAATTGTGACAGTTTTAATCAACTATTTCGTAAGCACATGGGAGAGAGTAAAGGCATGGCGGGAGTATCGGGGATGGAAAACCTATCAAATAAATTATGGAGCCTGAAAGGTCTAGTGAAGAGGTGGGAGAAATATGAAAAGGATCGATTACTTTGGGAATTAAAGCATATCAAGGGAGAAATAATGTTGATTCATAAAGAGATTGAAGATGGGTACTGAACCTTGTGTGATGGTCCCAACTCAAACAATTGGAACCAGAAAGGAGGAAGATTTTTCTCTTTCATGAGCAGTCATGGCGACTTAAGGGCCGGGCCATGTGGCTCAAAGAAGGGGATAACAACACAATTTTTTTTCATCATTACACTAATGGAAGGAAAAAAGTAAATACGATTTGGAACATGGAGGTAAATGGGGTAGCTATTAACACCACAGTAAGCATTCAAGAAGAAGATGTTAAGTATTTTGAGAAACTCTATAAGGGTAGGGAGGAGGAGGTGTTTGCTAAGAAACTAAGGGAGCTGGAATGATATCCTAAGATGTTTCGTGAAGCTGAGAATGCCTGTCTTATGAGATCGATAACCTGTGATGAAGTGGAAAATGTACTCAAATCCTTCCTAGCTGATAAGAGTCCGGGTCCAGATGGGTGGACGCCATATTTCTTTCTTCACTTCTCTGATATTTTTCTACAGGATATTAAGGAGATGATTGAAGAAGTCAAGGCTACAAGAAAGTTCAGGGGATGGATTAACTCGACGTTCATCGCCCTCATACCAAAGAATAAGGACCCCAGTTGCTTCAAGGATTATAGGTCGATCTCACTTTGCAACACCCTTTATAAGATTGGTTCCAAGTTGTTGGCTGAAAGAATTAAGGGTGTCCTTGCCAGATACATCACGCCAGAACAATCGAGATCCTTACCTGGAAGGAGCATCCATGACGCAGTGGCGATCACTCAAGAAACAATGCATTTAATAGCATCAAGGAAAACAAAAGCTGGTATTATGAAAGTATATTTGAGCAAAGCTTATGACAGGGTCGATTGGGGATTCCTCACTTTGATTCTCCATAAGATCGTTTTGTCTTGTGAATCAATTGAGTGGATCATGGGCTGCATCAACTCGACTACCATGGTCGTTGTTATGAACCTAATTCATAACTAATGTAATAAATATAGCCATTAATAGAATAAATATAATTACTAATTAATCAAATAGTAATTATGTAAATTAGTGATTAAGTTAGCTGAAAAGGCATGTTTAAAAGACATGCCTGTTCGTGAAAGGTCACCTGCATGGGTATAAAAGCAGGGCCTCATTGTAATCATTCATATCATCTTATGTCTTATATCATATCAATAAATATTTATTATTATAAATACCTCTTGTGTATTTTTTATAATTAAAGCTATTTTGCTATTAAGCCAACAATTCTACAAGTCTTGCTGCTACAGAAACCAAATCTACGAATTCCGCTGCTACAGTGGTATCAGAGTGATATCGAAGCCATCAGAGCCATGGCACATAATATCGTCTTACAAGCCTATGAGCGTAGTATACGAGCCCAGAAACATTGTTTACCGTATAATGTGCCATTACGTGAAGATCCCAAAAAAATTGAGCAGATTAGAAAAATTCAAGAAAAGCTTCAGCAATTAGAAAAATCATATGCATAAGTCACAACCAGTTGTAAAAAAATTTCTGCAGTAATCCATAATAGAGAAGAAAATCATGAGAAACAGAAAGATGAAAAATGCTGTAATAATGAGAAGGCAGTTAGTTATGCTAAAGGGAAATCAAGTAAAACATCCATGGAAAATTCAAGTAAATACATTCCCCCACCAATGCGTAATAAAGGAAAACAACCAACTAATATTGAAAGTAAAGAAGAAGGGAAATGTTGGAAGTGTGGAGACAAATATTTCATAGGACATAAGTGTGCAATCCAAAAAAATTATAACTATGAAGCAGATTATAATGATGATGTAGATGTTAAATGTAAAAAAGATTCTGCTAGCCGGAAAACTATTGAAGAAGCTGGAAAAAGTGATGAACAACAGAGTGTTTCATCCTCTGTTTTGAAAGAAACTTGTGAAGAAACAAAACAAGGTAAAGCAGGAATGGTGACAGTAACACCAGAGCAACCGATTCATGAGAAAAGCCGAGACAACATCAATGCATATAGTTCATCAAAGATACAAGGATTTGTCTCTAATGCTCGCTACCAGTCACTGAAGACAGCATCAATGAAACCTGGTGAAAATTTGATTGAGATATTAGGCCTGGACAACTTTTCTCAAACTTCTTTTGAAGGATACAAAACATTGAACCGCATTCAAAGTCAGATATTTCCAGCAACATACCATAGCAATGAGAATCTACTCGTAGGTGCACCCATTGGAGCTGGAGAGACTAATATTGCAATGATTGCTGTTTTATGTGAGATTGAACAACATATTAAGAATGATATTTTACACAAGAATGAGTTCAAAATAGTTTATGTTGCACCTATGAAGGCTTTGGCAGTAGAAGTGTCATCAAGAAAAAATGATTTACTAGCAAGGCATTACAGAGAGAGTGCCCAACAAGGATCTCTAGCCTATACGAAAGGGACCAAAAACACAGTTTTTGCAGTACAAGTAATTCTAACTGAAATTCCTCCATCAAATGAGGTGCGGCAAGAATTGTTGGCAGCAGTTCGTATGCACTTGGTTGAAGCAGTTGCAGAACTACAGGTGTCAAATTGGAGCATTCCTGTTATGAATGTTGTATCTCAAGCAACACAGATTGCTACATATAAATTGGGTATGTCTGTTCGACTGCTAAAGCCCTACGACCACAAGCATAAGCATGGAGCTCACCATTTTTAACTGAAAAATGAAGAGGAGAGGAGTTTAAGAATGGCCAGCCTTTTAGGATTTAGCTATAATTTGGATCCAGCTAAAACGAGCAACAAATTAGAAACGTTGTCACGCTCGGCCCTTATTTTTGAATTGGTTTCCAAAGGTGTAATGACATATGTTCCGTAAACTGTCAAAGATTTGTATCATCTACTGGAAAATTATTTCCATCCTTTGGATCTCACTCACAAGGTTCAGCCTTTGCTAGGCAAGCTCTCTGAACTTAGTGACAAATTGTCTTCAGCTTCGCCTGTCCCAGAAGTGCAGCTGGAGCAATACATTCCTAGTTTAGTAAGGCTAACTACCTTGAGAGTGTTACAACAGGTATCACAAGTGTATAAAACCATGAAAATCACAGCCTTTCCGAGGATGATACCATTTTCTGATTTCGTTGCCGTAGAGAAGCTCAGTGTGGATGCTGTGAAGTGCAATTTCTTACACTTGAAAATTGACCATTTAAAAGGCATTGTCCAAGACAACAATGATAATGGTAATAGAATTGTGAAATTGCGGAGCTCGAATGGGCAGATAATGGAAGTTGAGGAGGCGGTGGCCTCTTTTTCTGGCTTATAAAGTCGGTGATAGAGGACTTGGGCACTCATAGTGCCATTCCTTTGCCTAACGTTTCCATCGCCATTCTGAAATTAGTGATGGAGTATTCCACATTCCATTTACCATGGACAGTGTAGACCAAAAGGATTTACGAATTGCGGGTGTTTGAATTAAACGACATGGTGTTTAAATTAGACGGCATCATGTTTGAATTAAACGACACGGTGTTTAAATTAAACGGCACAGTGTTACGTTATACGGTAGATAGTGTTTACGTTATAATAATCTCATATCATTTATTATACGTTTCACTTCTAAATACTACCTGGGCTGGTGCGATACATGTAATATATATAGTAATCGAATATCAGGTCGCAATCACATATCAATCTGGTATCGCATATAGGGTGGTATCACATATAGAGTGGTTGTAACATTTCTAGTATATCGGTTCATGCTATTGAAGAGTCCCAATTCGCTAATGAAAATAAAAATCGTTTACAATGAAAAGAAATCTGTGAAATATCTCGGTTCATGTTTTTGTTGGAGTTCAAATTCTGGAATTATGAAAGTGAAAAAAAATAGTTGCAGTCTGAAAAATAATAATATTGTAGTGTGAGTAATTCTTTTTGGGGAGATAATAATTAATTGAGTTTCAAAAAAAAAAAAAAAAAACCAATTTGACCATCTGGCACAATTATTTAAAAAAATAAAAAATAAAAAATAATATATATATATATATATATGAGAGGAAAAGTAAAAGGGGCAATAGAGAACACAGTTTAAGACAACATTAGAGATAATTCTACAAGGAAGGTACCATTGAATGACATGCCTCGCAGATAATCCCAAGTAAAGGAAATTGTTGAAAAGTTAAGCTTTGAGGACAAAGCTTTTCGAGAAGAAGGCAATGTTATGAACCTAATTCATAACTAATGTAATAAATATAGTCATTAATAGAATAAATAGAATAAATATAATTACTAATTAATCAAATAGTAATTATGTAAATTAGTGATTAAGTTAGCTAAAAAGGCATGTCTAAAAGACATGTCTGTTCGTGAAAGGTCACCTGCATGGGTATAAAAGCAGGGCCTCATTGTAATCATTCATATCATCTTATGTCTTATATCATATCAATAAATATTTATTATTATAAATACCTCTTGTGTATTTTTATAAAAATCCATTTTTGCTATTAAGCCAACAATTCTACAAGTCTTGCTGCTACAGAAACCAAATCTACGAATTCTGCTGCTATAGTCGTTATCATAAATGTCTCTGCTTCGACTTTTTTCAGACCCGAGAGAGAGCTAAGGCAGGGATGTGCCTTATCCCCGCTGTTGTTTATCCTAGTGATGGATGCCCTTAGCCTTAATATCAAACAAGCGGTGTTTAATGAAGATATCAAAGGAATCAGTATTACAAATAGGGGGACATATCACATAATTTTTTTGTGGATGATGTACTCTTTTTTGGGATGTTGATTAATATCAGTTGGCGGACTATGGACCCGATATTTAAAAATTTCTGTGCAGCGTAGAGCATGGAAGCAGATTGGGGGAAATCATGCTTTTATCATTTGAAGGGCTCCATGGAATTTCTCGATTTCTTCCATAGTATTTATAATTTCAGAGTATCTAAGTTGGACGAGGGAATCTCTTAGGATGGGTTTCACCTACAAGCTACTAGATATACAACTAGTGATTGGAACTGGATCCTGGACAAATTTCAATGGAGCATTAACACATGGTCCAATAGGTGGTTGTCAAAGGGTGGTTGACTGGATTTAAATCAGGCCGTGTTGCAACAAATTACTATTTATTGAGCACACTTGTTCTGCATTCCAGAAAAGATCATAAACAAAATCTGGGGATACATGGAAAAAATTAATATGGAACATGGGTTTAGGGAAAGGATAATACCACTAGCTTTGCCTAAAGATTTGGGTGGATGGGGGATTATTGAGCTGGATACTTTTGGTAAGGCACTCCTGATGAAGTCCCTTTGAAGGTGTCTTAGCAGCCTTTGCATGTGGAAGGACATTATGGATCATAAATATTTCAAACATATATCGGTGGAAGACCTTTATATAGGAGTTAATCTACAGCAGCAAAGAGGGTCACCAATATTGAATAACTTCAACAAAATTTGGCCACAATTTATAGATGAATTACGATGGAAATTTGGTATGGGTGGACATATCCAAATTGGTCATGCTGGATTGGGAGGATCCCAACTTGAATCACACATCACGGAGAATCTGTTATCATTTCTGCATCAAAAGGGCATATTCTTTATATGCAAAATAGTATACTGGTAAGCGGAGATCCCATACTTGCATTCAGAAAGTCATATGGGTTTACCAGAAGCTATGGTAAATGAATGGGACGAAAATTGTGACTTTTTACGAAGCTTGGGATTACATAAAACAGGTCAAGGGGACCGCATTAGATGGGGGGGTAAAGTGCACAAGGAACAAATTGTTATCAGTGATCTTTATAGTACAATGATGAAAGACCTTACAGTGATAGGGAATCCAAGATGGTTTAAGGATTTGTGGAGTTCTAAAGTGCAGAAAAAACAAATAATTTTCTATTGGCTGGTGTGGCGAGACAAAAACCTAACTTGGAGGAACCTGCACAGAAGAGGGATTTATGGATCCGTGATCTATACACTTTGTGGGAATGCCAGTGAAGATAACAAACACCTCTTTTATGAATGTCCCTTCACTAGGAAGTTATTACAACATATATGCAAGAAAATACAATATGAGATGCCCCAATAGGACAATGTTGAAAGTTGCTTTTTATGGTGGATAGGGAAAGGCAAGCATTAGAAGAATATGGCGATTATTTATCATTGGAGCCTTTGGTGCTATAGAAATAGATGGATCTTTGAAGAGAAGACAAGAAAGTCAGAGAGTGTAAGCAAACAAGTTCTTCATGTTTGGGAAAATATGAAGTCAACAGAAAAATCTCCTTTGGATTTATCTATTAGAAATCGACCTCATGAGATTAACTACCTAGCTGGGTTTTTTGATGGGGCTGCACAAAATCAAAGGTGCGGTTGTGGTGCATGGTTGATTATCCCACCTACTTGCCATTACAAGATACATTGGTATGGAGGTATTAGAACCAATATGAGGGTCGAGGCTCTGGCTCTTTGGGGGCTGATGTGGTTTGCATACCACCTTTGTATTGACAAATTGTCCATTTTCGGGGATTCAAAAGTGCTGATCTACAGAGAAAAAAATTCTCAGGCCGGCAGGTTGTCAAAAAAGGGATTAATAGGAAGATTTAGTGAAATGCACTACAAACTAATTGAAGCTGAGGTTAATGGAGCAAAGGGGTCGGTAAATTTTTCCTAATATCTTCTTGTTTTGCAGGTCTTTGTACCGGCTGGGGGATGACTTTGAAAGCTACTAACGATCCTATTGGCTGGGCTATTCGAAAGGCTCTCTATTTCATTTTTTATCGTTTAACATGATAAAGTGCGAGGACAAAACAGACACATTTCAGTTTTTGAAAAGCTATTCTGATTACTTTTGAAATTTTGACATATAGCTGATGTTTATTCCCAGAATGTCAATTGTCAAAATGATTTTGTTAATGAATTGGAACCCAAATATGTAAATGGACATGAAGAAGTTTAAGATACTGATCTTTCTGATGTAATTAATTACAAAGAACTCTAAAGCTTTTTGTGATGGTACTCTATATAAACCAGTTGTTTTTTTCTACTAAAAATAAATAAAAAATAAAATAAATATATAATAAAATAAATATTTCTATTTTATTTTATAAAGTTTAAAATAGAAAAGCAAAGATCTATTTGAATTTATTTTTGATTGTTTTGATTTGCCATCCAATTATGTTATTGTATAATTTTAAGTGAATGATCAGTTAAATTTAAAAACACTATATTCAAACTGTGACTAAAAACTTAGTATGTAGAGTTAATTGTCATATAGCTTTGTGCTTGTTTTATCGTACTTTACAACAAAAATTATGAATGAACTAAAATGTGAAATGGTTTATAAACACTTCAAAAATTCAAAACAAGGAGAAAGATTACGCATTGGATTAAATAAATAATAGGAGTGAATTTTTAAGTGTACTAAAAATGGTTTTGAATTAAAATGGATTATATTTATATATCTATAATTTCTTTTTGCTTAGTTTTTTAAATGATATTTTGATTTATAAGAATTAATGATACATATTATATCTATATTTTATTGATTTATTATTTAATATTGGGGATGTAGGAGGGGAGGTGTGCTTTTAGACCTGATGAAAAAGAAGAAATAAAGTATGCAAGGGTTAGGAAAATCCACAAATAATGCAACTAAGTATCTAGCCCTATATCAAGGACTGAGATTGGCTAGGGAAATAGAAATCAAAAGATTGATTGTCATTGGAGACTCTCTCCTAGTTATACAACAATTGCACAAGACAAAGAATGACAAATATGCACATAGAGACTCAATGCAATGTTGTATTAACCAACAATTGGAGACGTTTGAAGAAGTGTGGTTATTCCACATATTAAGGGCACACAATAAAAACATAGATGAAATGGCCAACTTGGGAGCAACATTGCCCCAAGGCCACTTGTTGGTCAATGGAAATACTATGGGATTTCATCCCATAACAAGATCATGGAAGAACTAATAATTAAACAAATGTCAACGTACCAAGGAAGGCTAGACACCTTGTAGCAAGGCTAGTCCTTTAAGGTGCCAACACTTCTGTTTTTTTTTTACAAGCAAGAGTACTGGAATTGAAATTAAGGAGGAGTGATCTTATATTCATTGTGAATAGACTCAATAAGATGATAAGGGAGTGCAATTAACAGAGTATGGTTATGAGAGAGGAGCTTAGAATCCAGGGGGAGGTCAGTGCACAAAGAATGATAGTGGTAGAAACCAAAATTGATAAACTTCAAGTGCTTGTGGATATGGTGCAAGTAAAATTGGAAATTCTCATGGCTATGGTGGAGACTTCAGTAAAATTGGTCGCATGGGATCTTCCAGGGCATCCTCCAGTGGGACACCTACTAGAAGAAAGATAAATAGTAGTGGATACAATGGGAAACCCAGTAGAGAATGAGGAGGAGCGTCAAGCAAAGCAGAAGGAAGAAAGAGACAACCTCACCCCAAATCTAAGCAACTAAATGTATTGCAAATATGTAGTTTTTGGTAGTGTCTTTTGGAGGATATATAGATATAGTAGAAGTAGAATTTCTCAGTTTAGTAGAAAGGCTAGAAGGAAAAACTATGTTGTAATGTGTATAGGAATATGAGAAGTAGCATCTGAATATCTATGTAAAAGGTTCTACCTTCAAATCAGATAGTTTTTCTATAATACCAAATACCCGTTCTATTGAAATATTTTTTTTTAATAATAAATACAAATAAAAAAAGATTAAATAGTTATAAGGAAATAAATTGTCCAATAATATGAAAGAACATGCCACATATCTTTTATAATAATATTTAGGGAACATGTAACTAAAAATAGTAGAAACTTTCTAGAGAGTAGTTGGTGCAATCTACAAACTACCAAAGAAATATAAAAACACCAAGAGTCTCACCATAAGAAATATTGAGCTTGAGTGGACACATTGAGGACCATGTCTCAATTTGTTAGCATGAGCTAAGTGCATGAACATTATTCTACAATCTTGATGGAAAAAATATATCATATATACATTCTATATAAGTAAAAAGCAAAATAATAGTTTGGTAGAGAGCTCAACTTGATGCAGGGAATGAAGTGGGTGTGACAATGGCAGAACCTAAGGTTTCCATGCCTTTGGACAATTTTCTTGCCTACAGGGGGTTGAATCATGGATTTTTCTACCTCATCACCTTTGTTCCTTTTCCTCGAAAATCTCTTGTGGAGTTTGTGTGTTAATCCTTGTTTTGAGATATTTTTCATTATGCCTTGCGACTCTCACACTCTAATCTCTGATTACCCGATGCCGAATGAATGAGCCTTACCCTCCTTATATAAGATGTGAGGGGGGGACAAACAATCAATTCGGATCTGACAAGACCCTAAGACGTGGAAAGAGAATCATTGCTTTCGGGTAACGCCAAAGCGACATCCGCACAAAGATTCTTTTTTCCAGACACAGACATGTGGGTGTCAATCAAAAAAGTGGATACCTTTTTGGTACAGAAGGCCCACGATAAAACTAAAAAGATAAATACGCGGAGGATACTTTTTACCGGAAAAGTCCTCAGGAAAAACCGGTCACTTTAATCCCATGACTGGGAGACAATACATAGTGGAGACTTTATTTTAGTGGAGTCCACGAGAACCACTTTCTGCTTGATCATCCAGGATTTGTATTCCGGGAAATTTGTACCTTCGATAAGTTGCATCGTCCCATGCTTTGGTATAAATTCTCTGGAAAATCATTGGTTTATTTAGAACAACTTGGTGTTTAATCTTCGTCATTACTAGCCACTGATTATGTTGCCTCATAAACTGTTTCAGTATTTCAATATCTTGTAAATGACAAAGGTCTCTCACATTTTGGCAGAGTATATGGAAACATTCCCCAATTCCATTTTCAATACACCACGTACATTCATTCTGGAAGTAGGATTCATAAAACATGGGGTAAATGGCAGTTCTGTTTACCCCATAGTCATTCCACCAATCCTACAACCAGTCACACTGTAAGTTTTGCTGCATGATCCAGGTTGCTCCAAATTTAAGCTTGGTGTAGTGGGTCTCGTTCTTTCCATATTTATTTAAAAGATCCCACCACAACTTTTTGTATCCTGAGAAGTTGTAGATAGTGTCAGGAAATATCAAATTTGGATCATTTCCTGGCCATTGGTTGAAATTGGTCCATGTCCACTCAGGATTTCTGGTTCTGTTTATGACCAGATAATTGTGATAGACTCTGCGCCTATCTCCCCCTTCTAACTAGATGACTGAGATATCTAGAAAGTCATTTGCCGATGACTGTTCGGCCTCATGGGAAGCTGTCATGCTTTTTGAGTATACCATGTCATGTATCCATTTACTGCCTTTTGGGTTTACTCGGCGATTTGGGACAAGATGCATAAGATTTGTATGATTCTGTAAATTTGCATCCAGAACTTTGGTATTTCTCAGCTGCCATGTTGGCCTCCATTCGTCCCTATATTCTGGCCAATTTTTTTCTTCTGGAATAGATCTCAGGATTTCTCTCTGGTGACTCTGGTCCCATTCAATGACTATCACCATGACATGCTCTTGTTCTTGTGGCTAGATGAATTCCCTGCTTAGGAAATCAGGCAAGTGGTTGTCTGAACCTTTAATGTGTTCTACATTAAAATCAAGTTTGCAAATAGGGCTTGCCATTTGGCGAACTTAGCTTCACCAGGCTTTTTTATGTCCTTTGTAAGGACCTTCTTGAAGGCAGATGCATCAGATATTAACAAAAATTTCTTATTGATAAGATGGATTGCAAATTTTTCAATTGAATTCCATGCTACCTTTACCTCTCTTTTAGTTACAGAATAATTTGTTTCTGCTGGGCTCCAGGTTCCAGAGGCGAACTGGATAATTTGTTCTATTTTATCCTTCTTTTGTTTCAATACACCTCCCCAACCAATATCGCTAGCATCTGATTCAACATTTTTTGAATAATTGTCATCAGCAACATATAAAATTGGCAAAGATTTTACCTTGGCTTTAATCTTTCTGACAGCAGCTGTATGAGCACTTGTCCAAGGCGAAGGATTTTTTCTTAATCTCTGATTTAACAGAGATCTGTCGTTTGCGCAGTCCTTATAAAAATTCCCAACATAATTTAGACATCCTAAAAATCTTTGAAGTTGAGTTTTATCAAGAATGATGTCAGGGAATTTATTTGAAAACTCCATTGCATGGCTTTGCAGAGCGATTTGCCCATTCTGGATTGTGTGTCCTAAAAATTTCATTGAAGTCTGGAATATTTCAATCTTCTTTTTGCTAAGTACCAGATCGTTTTGCTTGACCAACTTTATAAAAATTTGTATATGATTAAAGTGGTCTTGTATATTTTTAGAGAAGATGAGAATGTCATCTATATAGACAAGCAACCAATCTGAGTAAGGTTTGAATATTGAATCCATAACCTTCTGAAACTTTGATGGGGCGTGCTTGAGACCGAATGGCATGACATTATATTCATAATGACCTACTGGAATGTTGAAGGCAGTTTTGAATTTATCTTTTTCTGCTACTGCAACCTGCCAAAAACCCGACTTTAGGTCAAACTTAGAGAATATTTTTGCACCAAATATTCTCCCCAACAGATCTCCCTTATGAGGAATCGGGTATGTATCATCCGCTAGGACTGAGTTCAGAAGCTTGTAATTTATTACCAGCCTTGGAATTCCTCTGATTTGCTCAGACCTTTTATTTACATAGAATCCATAGCAATTCCATGGGCTATTTGATTCTCTAATCAATTTCTGCTCAAAAGTTGATTTATCTCTTTTTCACATAAATCCCTGTATTCTTTGTTCATAGGAATAGGGGTTTTCAATTATTCCCCTATATGAAAGGTGGACTTGAGATATTTGAGTTCTATTAATTTTGTTTCAGCCTTTTTGAGCTCTTGCATGGCTTGTACCATAGTAGATACTATAGGATTTGAAATATAGGGCATATTAATCCTTTTATACTCCCCATTTGAGGTGGGTACAGTGATGAAGTAACCGGCTCTGTTATTTTCTAATCTAATTGAGCCATGAGGTTCAACAACTTCCAAGAAGACATTTCCTAATATACAGTATACAGGAATGTCTCCTACTACAAATTTCAATTTGATACAGTGAGTTTCAAAACAGATGGTAGCTTTAGGGACTTCATATTGTAGGTTTCCTAACCCTATTATTTTTCTAAAGGCTGAAACCCAGTACTTGGAAGGGATGGCCTTTTTATTGAAGATGTTAACATCTGCACTAGAATCTAGAAGTGTTGTAAGAGAAAACATTTCTCCTTTAATACAAATTTTTACTTGAACATGATGTTACTGGTATTCTATTTCTAGAACACGCATCTCTCTGAACCCTAATGTAGGATCTTGTTTACCTTCAAGGATTTCAACTTTAGATTCTGTGAATGGTGCACTGTGTAGAGTGTAGTTAGTGCAGTGACCCGAAATAGGTTGTGCCATTTCCTGTTTCCCTTTTTCTAACTTTGCAACTTGGGATTTCAGAACAAAAACTTCATATTTGAGCATATGTATTTCTCTACTCACCTCCCCTAAAGTGAGTGAACGAACTTTGTTCTGCAACTGATCCCTTTGATAGGCCTTTGTGTTGCGTTCGAAAGAAGCTTCTATGAAGAGCGACTTCTTGCTGGCACTTTTGCTGGTAGATGAGACTTGTGACATGAATGTCTCAAGTAATTTATTCTTCAAATCTCCTTCTTCCATAGCACGAATTTGTGCAAAGATTTTTAGCTCATAATCATCTGTCTGGGCCATCAGAACTTTTAGCTTGGAATTAAACTGTTCTTCAAAAGAAGAGTCAGATGAAGAGTCAAATTCATCATCAGAAGAATTATTACAGTTACAATTTTCAGAATCTGAATAGAAACATTGTAAATGAGCTAGTAATTCTTCAATTGAAGAGCTGGAAGAGGAAGATTCACTGCATGTATCAGAAGAATAATCAACAACCTATTGTTGTTGAATTACCAAACTTGGACAGTGTTCGGTCTTGTGGTGTGGAGATCCACACTTTCTGCATTTGTCTTCAAATTTCACCACTGTCTTACCTTTATTGAGAGGCTGGGATTTTTTGCCTCTGTTTTTCTTTGATTCGTCATATTTGCAGTGTGGCCAGGCTTGCCACACAACCAGCATGTGATCTGATTCATTTTTTCATTCTTATGACTTTTAAGATGAATGTCTGATGGCTTATAATAGTGTGTCTTAGGGACATACTTATAGTATCCCTTTTTCTGAGAGGGCCTGGAGGAGATTCTTCTCCTATTGTTTCTGCTGATGAACTTTTCTTGTTTCTGAGCTTTTTTGGCCTTTCTTTTTTATTTTCTTCTTTTGACAAGGGGATCATCAATAGTAATGCCATATTTGCTACAAATAGACTTACTGTCTGGAAATCTTGAAAGTTTTTCTAAATATTTATTCATCTTAGAGCTAGTACAAAGACTAACTAAGGCTTTGGTAATGACTGAATAAATCTCACCCCAAGTATATGTTTCAAAAGGCAACTAGAAGAATTCTTGCAGCTTGATAAAATCTACCAGTTTAGAAGGCAAGGCTGCAAGGTATACCTGTTTCCATAAGAGGTTCTTAGGATCTTTTACAAGGAAGATCCTCTGCATCCAATCCCTATGGAAATCTTCGTATTGGCTCATCTTCATACATTTCAAGTTCATCAAAATAATTTAATTTTGTCTGTCATTACAGACTCAGTGCCACACCAATGCTCAATGATCATGGAGGTCACAGCTCCAATCATATTATTTATGGGTGTGTCGTCAGAATTAAAAATGACATCTCCTACTTCATCCTTTAGAATCTCAGATTCCATTTTTGCAATCAATGCTGGAGATGTTTCTACTTCCCACCATCTTAACAATGTTCCAGTGAAACATTGTATGAGGGTCTTACATGCTTCAACTTCAGTTTTCCCTCTGAGACACATGAGTTTATACTCGGATATCATTAGATCTATCATTTTTCTTATCTGTCCCATGCTAAGATTATCAACATTCCACTCTCTGTGACAGTCAGGATAGAAACCATGGGATTCTGGAAGTTTACCCATGCCACTGAGGTCAGGTGCAAAATATCTAGTGAGCTGAATCTCCAAGGACTCATAAATAGGGAAAATTTGAGTGTCTGATTCTTTATCAGATTCTTTGAATAAAGAAGCAAGGGAGATTTTTTCTTCTGAAGCTCATTGTGAGGATTATCCAACTTCTTTAGGAAACAAATGAGGAAACCTATCAGTAGAGCTGACTGGTTTCTAAATATTCACATTCCTTTTATGTAGGAAAGAGGCTGGAACTGGCTTATCAAGCTTTGAAGGATTGAGCTTATCAAATTTATTAGATAAGTCAACAATAAGACCTTGGGTAGAGTGTGCCTCCTGTACAATTCTACACTATACTTCTTCTATCTTACATAGAGATTCCTTAGCATATGACTTCAAAAAAGAAGAAGAATACTGAATATCATTCAAAGTATTATTTACATCATTTACAGAGACCTGTACTTTATCAATCTGTTCCTTAACAAAGGCAGTCTTGGCAATATTCATTTCAAGACCTTTTATGGCTATATTTGACCAGTTCAACTGCTCACTGGCTTTCTGTATTCTGCCATCAATACCAAGAGCATTATCATCCTTTAATACTAAGGGGATAGCCTTTGCAGTGTTCTGTGCCTCTCCTAGGATGATACCTTTATAAGGAGGAAAGGTAGTAGTGGTCTCAATCTTACTACCATCTAGTGCTGACCAAGAATGCTGAGAAGAGGATGTAGATGTATCAGTCATCAATACAGTCTCAGATTGTTTCATTCTTTTCCATGAATAAAAGGATATCCAGGAATTTGATTTCTCCATGTACACCTTCCATTCTTCTGACAATCTGATTTTTTCTTCACTTGAATGTGTGAGGCCAAAGGATTCAGCCTCAGGATGGGTGTAGATGTCCCAGTTTAACATTTCTTTCATCCACTGGGTTGGTACTTTATGCTTTTTGCATCCATCCATAATAGTAAAGAATTTATGCATCTCCATGACTGATGGTTTCTTGAAATCAATTGGAAGATCCTTGAATGCGGATTCAGGGATTAAATCATTCATTTGTTCAAGGTAGCCAAGACCATATTTAGGCATATTTGGTGGTCTCATCCTACTGAACATTTCAGTCAATCTTGGATCTTCGTTTCCTAATGATGGAAATTCATGCATCATCAACACATGGTCTGACTCATGAGGAAAAGGAATGTCAGAACATATGGGGTTAGGACATAGGTTGACAGAAGTGGAAGCTGGGGCTTCACCCGTTTTGAGATGATGATTTTCATGAATGACAAGATCGGCTAGATTGCAAAGGTTTACAAGGCTTTTGCATTCTGGACAACAAACTTCAATTGAATTGAAATTTACAATCTGGGAAAATTCAAATAAAGAAATATGTTTACAAGCATGAGAGGCAGAAGTAGAACAAGCAATATCTACAAGTTGGGGATCTTTGTACAAGGAATATTTTCGGCAAGCTTCTTCAATCCTTTTTCTGTCAATGGTTGACCTTCTGGGAAAGGACAGAATAACAGAGGATTTGTCTTCACGAATACTGGAAGAAGTAATACTTTTGGTAGTAAGGGGCTTTGGATTTGGGATGACCCAGTGTTCTGGGAAGTTCAGATCTTCCCATTTGATGGCTTGATGTTCTATTTTTTGATTCTTTGAATCAGTTAAAACAACCACACTCGTTTTTGAGTCTCGACTGGGTGTATGGAGGACAATCGGATAAAGGGTGTTTGAGTGTCTGAAACAACCTTTGGTCTAGATGGCTATATTATTTCTTTTCTTCAACATGTCAAATCCTGAGGTCTGGATTTGCAGTTGTAGAATCTTGTCGATTGTTTCATCAAATACGTAAACTGAGAAATTCGGATAACAATCAAACCAGACAGGATCATTTGGCAATGGGGCCACTATTCCTCCAGTGATAGAATCAGTATATTTATTGTGAGTCAGATCTCTCACAATGGCTAGGACATAAGTATCTAGCCCTTGGTGCGTTAAAGCACTGATCCCTACCCTGATGCATCCCAAATGCAAATACTTTGTTTTTAATCTTTTTGCTTCTGCTTGAAGCTGCTTTGGGTCAAGAAGGGGAATAAACTGAATACAATCTGAATTTTATTGGATAGAACTAATAGACTCTTTTATGGATATTCTAGTAGCTGCAACTAAATGAAAAGTTGATACATCTGCATAAACTTCTAAGGCGGCTATACTTGGAATTTTCCATCTTGCAGATGGCTCAAATTCTTGTAGAGAAATACATATGCTCAAATCTGAAATTTCTGTTCTGAAATCCCAAGTTGCAAAGTTAGAAAAAGGGAAATAGGAAATGGCACAACCTATTTCGGGTCACTGCACTAACTACACTCTGCACAGTCACAAGGATTTTTTGGTATATCCATGTTATTACATTTATTTATATGGATGAGGTGGAACTCATAGATTACGAGCTTGAAAATTCTCCAGTTTTCGGGATTTTTGTGACCTCCTTTGGACACTTAGATTTTTCTCCTGTTCACTCTGGGCCCTTACTATCCCCTGCTCCTAGTTGCTCTCTTGTATCAACGATTTTCTCTATGGCTCGGGATTCCCCTCCTAATCCCACGACTCTTAGGTTTTTTCCATTTGTGTCGGCCCCTAGTTGGGTTTTGGACAATCATTACGGCTCGCAGGGTTGGAGTCTTGGTTCGATATGCCTGATTTAGGGCTCGAGACCTTCCAAGCCTCTCTCCATTGTGGATCTTCTATAAAATAACCAATATTTTATTGGCTCTAACTCTCGAGTTTTGGAGGGCGATGGTTTTGATATGGGCTACAACGAGGGAAATCTCGACCTGTTTTTTCTAGTCGGGCTAGTATTCCAATGTTGAACATCAATCTTCCCCAGTCTACTTACCTTACTGCTCTGAGTCATTCTCATATTATGACCACACAACTCCTTGTTAATAGTATTCCAACTACACATTCTCGGGGTTTTCCAATGAAACCCTGTTTCGAGTTCCATCCTAGCAAAAGCTCAAATTTTGTTAAGCTCGGTAGTAAATAGACTCGGTGTATTCACCAGAAACTTTGACCTCGTGGTGCCCTAGTTCTAGGTGGTGATGTTCGTATGGAGAGTGTTGGGATTTTGTGCTCGTATTTGCCTGTGGGTCACATTCAAGGTCGTCATTTTGCTATACAAACCCTATTTGTGGGTTTCTCCAGATGTTTCTCCTTTTGTTTAGTATCCTCCTGAGGTGGAAATATTGCACAAGGGGTGAATTCACTTGAAGTTTGAAAATGTGGAGGATGCTCGTGCTACGACAGGACAATTTTGGCATATCGACTCTTTACCTATTAATTTTCAAATTATGGTTTCCTTTGTTCGATGCTAAGAAGGAACGTTTAGATGTTGTGTTGGTTTGGATTCGGTTCTCGGGTCTTCCTCTGGACAATTGCTTGGAAGAGGTTTTCCAAGATATGGGAAACTATATCAGTACATATATGGCACATGATTCTTCGTACCTCTCTTCTGGTATATTGTCAATGGACCATGTGCTGGTTTTGGTGGACCTGAGCGACGATCTCCCCAAGGAAATGGAACTGTGGGATGGAGAGGCAAATATTCATAAACTGGACTATGAAGGGGCCCCTTTTCACTATCATCATTGTCATCAGTATGGTCATTTGGTAAATAATTTCCCCATGACTCAATCAATTTTGGTGGATTAAGGTAACTTATTTTGGGAGGATGCATGCCTTCCCAATGGTCCCCCATCTATTAGTGGTAACTCGACTATCCCTCTTCGGAAATATGAGGATTTTGTTTTGACGGTTTCAAATCCTATATTGGATCCTATGGCAGTGGAAAATGTTATGGTAGCGTCGCAAGAGCCACTTGATCTAGGTATCATTTTATTTCCTTGTATTATTTGAAATGTTTGCAATGTTGACTCTGTTGTAAATCATAATGTTGGCCCTGTTTATGTTCTCTCTAGCCCACCCTATTCTTCTTCCCTTCTATCCCATGTGATCCGCTCTTTAAAAATCCCTCCTTGTGATCTTTCATCTCCTAACATGCCCCTGAATTAATCACTTTCCTAACTTTCGGGAGATTAATCCTCTTCCTATAACCTTCGGCCTAGATCAAATGGCCATTTTCAAAATTCTCATGACCATGGCCAGGGATGTTTCATGTCACGTGTTCAGAGTCAAGGGGAAGGGGTAGAAAGTCAACATCACTTTGGAAAAGGAGCGAGCTAAGGTGGATATGGCGGCTAACCGACAAGCTTCAATCTTTGGGTTTCTTAGAGAAATTATAACCCTTTCCACTATTCCCGTATGAATATTCTTTCCTTCAATTGTAGGTTTCTAGCAAATCTCCCCAAAAGACTTGCGTTGAAACATCTTAATGATTCTGAATCTCTGGGCATAATGCTTCTTCAAGAGACTCTTGGTTTGGGCCTCTCTATTGTTCATTGTTTGGAAATTTCAGTATATTGATGCCTTGGTCGTTTGAGGGGTTTGGTGGTGGGATGGATCAACTGTTCTTTCAATCTCATTAACTCTTGGAGTACTCCGATGGGGCTTGGGGTTGAATTGTTCTCTAAATAAATTTCACATTCTTTCTCACTACTCAATGTATATGGTCCCTTCCTTCATCAAAGTTATTTCTAGGAGTATTTTTTCAACAACTCCCCGATCAATTTTCCTCATCCTATTATCGGCATAGATTTCAATGTCTCATTCGGTGTCTCTGAATCATGGGGAGTACAAGCTAAATCTGACCTTATCGATGATTTTTTTTGTGACTCTTTGATCTCCTGATCCTTTATTGACATAGACCCTCTAAAACTTC
Source organism: Pinus albicaulis (assembly GCA_034641835.2). NCBI lineage: Eukaryota > Viridiplantae > Streptophyta > Pinopsida > Pinales > Pinaceae > Pinus > Pinus albicaulis. Next base: position 688,247,271 of record CM076576.1, on the reverse strand, counting down.
GGCCTGCGTGATGAAATATGAGGATAGGACCGACCATTAGGGGAATTTTGAGGTCTAAAATGGGCCTCCTAAGGAAATTATAAAATAATAGTGGAAAAAATCTAATAAGATTTTATGACATCATCAAATTTTAGAGGGAAAAATGAAAAAACTACTTTTTCAATTCATATTTTCAACTTATCTCCCAAAGTTTTTACTCAAATTTCGAGTGAATTAAATTCCGCATCCAACGAGTACTCCCGCTCGAAATTTGAGTAAAAATTTTGGGAGATAAGTTTAAAATACGAGTTGAAAAAGTAGTTTTATTATTTTATTACTTTTTAATATTTTTACCTTTTTACTCCAAAAATGGTGAATCATCCATTATGGATGACATCATCATCTTGAATCCTATTGGTTGTTATAAAGTTTATTTTTGTTGTACATTTTTCTTATGAGGCTCATTTTAGACCTCAAAATTCCCCTAATGCGTGAATCGCTAAATGATTAGATCAGTTCCTTGTAATAGAGGAGGTGACAGGGCTCTATCAAAACATCAAACAATGGATCAGAGTTGGTGGTATTTCTTATCACTCTCCTATCTTCTTAGAATTAAAAGGTGATGTTCGTAAACCTGCCTCCCCTTCGAAATTAAACTCCTCTTGGTTGAAAGATGCCTCTTTTATTGATATGGTAAAGGAGCAGTGGGATCACTTTTCTCCTCTTGATGGTTGTTTTGCAGGAAAGCACTTTGTGAAGAACCTTAAGAACATTCAGAGAAAAAGAAGAAGAAGAATGGGCACATGCCAAGAGGGTGGATGAATTTGTGGACCTCAAGACCTTTGAAGACCAGATTCAGTCATTTGTCTCAGCTGAGGATGAGGGTTTTACTTTGGTTGAATCTAGAGACCTCCTATTTCAATTGGAAAAAAAGAAGAGGCGCATTCTAGAGCTCATAGAGGTTGAGTTCTGATTAAAGAGCAAGGTTTTATGGTTAGAATGTGGAGATAATAATCCCAAAATTTTCCATGCTTTTGCTAAAGGTCGCAAGATGGGAAATACTATTTGGTCACTGAAAGATTCTATTGGGAGTGATGTTTCATCTTGCCCGGTCTTGGCAACTATGGGTGTCAACAATTTAAAAAATGTTTTTTGTGCTTAGGATGAGGCAAAAATTATTGAGATCATCCAAACAACTCTTCCTTTCCCTCATTTCCTAGATGTGTGGGAAAAAATGGATCTTATGAAAAAAATATTCTGAAGTTGAGCTCAAAACAATCCTTCAAAGCTTTTAAAAGCACAAAATCCCTGGGCCGGATGATTGGGGCATTGAATTTTTTCCGGGGCTATATGAAATTTTGGGGAAATATCTACCGGAGGTGGTGGAGGAATCGAGAAGGTTGCAATATATACTTTAAATTCTACTTTTATTTCCTTGATCCCTAAGGTGCACACTTCTATCTCCTTTGAAGTTTTCATGTCGATTTCGCTTTGTAATTTTGTATTCAAAGTGATTTCTAAAGTGGTTTCAATTCACATCAAGCCCATTCTCTCAATGTCCATCTCAATGGACAATTTGGGTTACTAGAGAGAGATCAAATCCATGAAGCCATATGGGTGGCTCAAGAAAGCCTTCACAACCTTAAGACTATGCATCTAAAAGGGGCTATTTTAAAACTTGATTTTTCAAAGGCCAATGATCAGCTCAGTTGGATGTATGTTCATCTTTTATTAACTCATGTGGGTTTATGCCTTGATTTCATCAACTGGGTTATGATGTGTATACAAACTGTCTCCTTTGCAGTGTTCAGTAATGGTGCAACCTGTCCATGATTTCATGCTCAGAGGGGACTTCATCAGGGATGACAACTACCGCCTCTTTTATTTCTTCTGGTTTCGGAAGGTCTTAGTCGTCTTCAGGAAGAGGAAAAAACCAGTGGCTCCTTCTATGGTTGTTTGGTCTCTCATACTCTAGCCATCTCACATCTACTTTTTATGGATGATATTCTCATCTTTTGCAATGGTGATCCTCGTGAGGTCGTGGTTCTAAAAAATTTTCTTTGCCTTTTTGGGAAGGCCTCTGGGATGTTAATCCACTATAAAAATTCCTCTCTCCTCATATCAAATTCGAATGTCGATACTATAGATTGTATCATTGAAATATTTCTAATGGAATGCTCATAGTTACATGATGGCCTTAAATACTTTGGGTTTATGCTCAAACCTTATTCTTACAAAAGAGAGGATTGGCATTAGTTAATCAGCAGGGTAGAAAAGCACATCAATATATGGATTCATAGATGGTTGTCCAAAGCAGGCCATCTAGTGCTTTTAAAATCTGTCCTAGAGGCTATTCTGATTTATTGAGCATCTTTGGGATGGATCTCTAAAGGAGTTTTGGAACATGTTTAGAGGATTTTCTTCAAATTCTTATGGTCTGGGACTGGTTCGAACTCTGCACTTCCTTGGGTTGGTTGGGAGAAAATTGCAAAACCAAAAGGTTTGGGGGGCTAGGGATTAAAGAATATTTTTCATTTTTCCCACGCACTTGCGACAAAGGGTGGTTGGTGCATTCTCTCGACACAAATTTTGTGGAGCAAGGTTGTTATTACCAAACATATCTTGCCACTCTTAATGGAATATTGGATTAGGTGGGTAGACAAACCTTATCAAAATATATCCATTACCTAGAGAGTTGTACTGAATACTTTCAAAACCATTAGGAGTGGGTTGGTCCAGGGGGTGGGATCGAGTGCTCCTGTTCGCTTGGGTATCAACCCCTAACCAGTTTATCAACATGAACATCTTCTTCTGGTTCAATTATTAGAATCCCTTAGGGATCAAGGGATCACTAAATTTGCCCACATTGTGGATCCCACATCTATTACTATTTGGTTTAAGAGGTGGAAATTATCGATTAATTTGAACATCCATGAAATTTTTATTACAAATTGGCATATCTACATCAACACACCTTACTTGGGGCACATCAGAATGTCAGATAGAGAAGATGAAATCATTTGTTTAGGTGCTAAGTGTGGGGTCTATTCTCTAAGGGCAGGGTATAATTATATTTATGTTGCTCATCAACCACCAAAACCTAAATGGTGGTGGCCTCAGGTGTGGAAAGTAAAATGGCCACCCAAGGCAACAATTCTTATGTGGTGCATATTGACTAGAAAGGGGGCCTACTTGGGATATTTTACAAAAAATATTTTCCATCGGCCCTGGATGGTGTGTTCTTTACCAGAATGATGGGGAATCAATTGATCACATGTTTATAAATTGATCTTTTTGTCAATCCATTTGGGTCCAGTGTCGTGTTCTAGATTCATAAGTAAGTGAATGGAGGGGTCCATTTGTGGATTCAACCTGGAAACGATGGCACACTCACGTGCCCTCTCGCAAGTTCATGGCCCTTCCTCCTATTATTTTATGGGGCATATGAATCACCTGCAATCAAGCGATTTTCCGGAGCCACATTACGATTCCTTGCCATGTCCCAGCTGAAGAAATGGTGATCCTCTATTATTTCCCTTAGGAAATATAATCCCATCGCTCTCGTGTGCTTGCAGAAGTCAACCCAAATAAATCATTCCCTTGGGATTTTTCGATGGTGCCTCAGATTTTGGTGCAAGCAGCAGTGTTGGTTCATCTTACATTTATCCTCTAACCACTCCTTTTGCATCTCCATTGGATCAGGGTCGGGCTCAAACAACCATGCTGAAATACTTGCATGTCGATTCCTTCTCGCCTTTGCCATTGATCAGGAAGTGGCTCATCTACAGTTATTTGGTGACTCAAAGCTAGTGATAAATTGGATGAATGGCTCACAATTATGCATGTATTTTCTATTGCAGCCTATTTTGTTTGATTCCATGAATTTAAAAAATATGCTCTCACAGTGCACATTTCTACACATATACAAGGAATTGAATCAGTGTTGATGTTCTTTGTAAGGTGTTGCTCTCCTTGAAAAAATGCTTTTGGCGAGTCTCAAAGGTGAACAATGGAATTACTATGACTACATATTTCAATTGAGCTATGGGGCATACTCTCCTGGTCATAGGGGAGTCCTGACAAGTTCTAGGCAATTTACAGTTTATATATTTTTTGTTTTTGTTTTTATAAATGATCGATTGATCAACAACCAGATATATATGGACAAAAATGTATTTTTTGTTTGTTTATGTATGGATGAAACGATGTGAATTTGTATGGATGATATGTGGGAACCTTATAAAAAGTTCCTAAAAATATGGATAATTATGAAGGAGTGATGGGCTGACTAAACTACATACACACAATTGTGTGTTTATAGAATGTAATTTTTTATCATTAATCAAAATTACAGATTTTTTTATCAAAAAAAACAAAATAGTAGATAAAAATGATATTATTAGTAAGAAAAATAAAACAAATTAATAAAAAATGATCTTACCATGGCACAATAATAGAACAAAATGACATTACATTATATGAAATGTTTTATAATCCATGTGTATAATTAGGGATGGTTCAAAATTGTGGTATTCATTTAATAAAGTCATAATCTTAAATATAAATTATTAAAAAAATATATACAAATTTAAAACATTTGTTTATCAAATTTAAATGAATTTTGTGAAAAGATTCTAATTCTTTTAATTTAAAATGATTTTTGGGAAAATAAAATTAAAATTAAAAACAAAAACAATATAAAAAGAGTGTTTTTAATATTAGGGTGCTTGCAACCATATTGCAAGCTTGTTAGTGGATAATATATGAGGTTGGTTAGTAATATTGATAATGGCATATATGTTGTAAGACAAAACTAATTTTAAAAAACAAATTTAGATATTTATTAAATGAAGATTTCACATGTTGATCTTTGAAAATTGAATTATAAATACAGACATTTTCAGGAAAATATTATTAAAAATTAAAATTTAGTAAATCATATCGATATTTTAAGTTAATTATATGAATTTAACTATATCAATAAATATGAAAGTGTTCTTAGAAATCAAGGAATATGTTAACTCTTTATATATGTGTGTGTGTGTGTGTGTGTGTTGGAAACACTAAGAGTGGGTGAATTAGTATTTCTTTTTTTCTTACAATTTAGTATCAAAAGTTAAACCAAAAACTTTTGGGCTCATGTATCAAAGAAAGTGACCCAATTACAATGATATCAATACTTTCAACTTCAATCAATACATGCTGAGAACTTTGTTCAAGTATCATTGTCTTGTTACTATAAAGATCATACTTCAAGACTGCTAAATAAATACTACTTAACAACCCTATTACTGAAATGTGTCAAGGAGAATCATACCTTCATATAGCCATTGTAGAAGGCAGAATTCTTCTTATAAATAAAATGCATTATGGTGGGCAACTTGTTTAGATAATACAACTTTTGTCAAGGTTTGGGAATTTATACTTTGTTGGGTTTATCTCCCAATCCATATTTTATGTAATTGTCTAATTGAATGTGTTTGAATTTTTATGTTAATTGCATTTTAGATTGAGTATTGTCACGTTGTGGGTGTTTCATTGTCAATGAAACTTTGTATATTTCATTTTATTTGTATTTGTTTTATGTCTTTGCTTGTGCTGTGAATGCAAAACCATTGAAGAGAACCCAAAATGGGCTTGAGCTAAAAATGCAAGCTCTATGGTGGGATAAGTATTCATTTGCACATTTTGATCACTAGATAGTTTGGCAACAAATACAATATTTCTAACCTCTCTCCCTTTTGCACTTTATAAAATGTAATAGTTATCCTAGAGTTGTATGTGTAAATGGCCTGATTTCAACAAACATGCGCATAACATGACTAGATATTGAGTGTGGTTCAGTTCTACTTCTAGAATTTCAATAGGGAAAATTGTTACTAGCATTTGCATTAGTTTATTTAAATTTTGACAATTGTAGAATTAGATATGTAGTTCACATCGTTTCAATCTCAACAACACATTTGACTTATAGAAAGATGAGAAATATTACAATTTTTCTCTCAATTTGTTTATATTTTATTAGTTGTATTACATCTTAGTAAATATTCTTTGAGATGAAATTATTCTATTAAAATCTTTACTAAATAGTAGATATTAAATTCTACTTAAAAACAATATACAATTCACCAAATATAGTGTCAATTTTTGTTTTGACCTTAAAAATTATCATATATCTTGTAGACACAATTATCATTAAGCTCATAAGCATTTTCTATTTTTTAGGACAATTGTTATATGGCATCCAAAATTGCCTCATGGTATCCATAATTTCACTATAATCCATATATTGCATAGTTACCATAGTTACTATCATATTGCATAGTTACCATTATAGATTGCTAAATGATACTTTTAAATTGGTGTACATTTGGCATATATATTTCTTAGATTAATTTTTGGTAATTTATATTTGGCATATTTACTTTTCAAGTTATTTTTCGTAACTTGGTTCACTAAAGGAAAGAGAAAAATGAAGAATTACAATTACTCTAACAAAAACTCCAAGCAAGCTCCTTCCTAAATGCTTACTTAGGAAAGGACGAAAAGCCATTATTTTTGTTCAAATTAATTTCTTATGGGTGTAAGGTTTGTGATTTCAAAGAGAAGACATTAATTTGTAAATATACAGATCTTCATACCATCTTTTAAAACAAATAACAAATAAAACTTTGATTAAAAACAATTGGAAATTGATGAGATAAATATTTGATCTCTTATGGATGTAAAGTTTGTGATTTCAAAGAGAAGGCATTAATTTGTAAATATACAGAACTTCATACTATCTTCTAAAACAAATAACAAATAAAACTTTGATTAAAAACAATTGGAAAATAAAATTTTGATTAAAAACAATTGGAAATTGATGAGATAAATATTTGATCTATTATGGGTGTAAGGTTTGTGATTTCAAAAAAAGGCATTGATTTTTAAATATATTGAGATTCATACCATCCTCTAAAACAAATAAAATTTTGATTAAAAAACAAATTAGAAATTGATGAAATACTTGTGATTTCAAAAAAAAAGGCATTGATTTGAAAATATATTGAGATTCATACCATCCTCTAAAACAAATAAAATTTTAATAAAATAAATTAGAAATTGATGAAATTCGTATTTAATTTCTTGTTTTGTGGTTAACACTATTTTGTACTTTAATCAAGTGAAAAATGAAAAGAGTTCCTTTAAATATTTATGCTGGACAACATCTCTTAACAATATTAAGACTTTTTTTGGTCAGAGTTTGAGAAATAGAATTTAACCTCTTTGGAATTTCTTTGGAATTCCTTTAAATATTTATGCTGAACAACATCTCATAACAATGCTAAGACTTTTCTGTTAGATTTTGAGAAATAGAATTTCACCTCTTTAAATAATTACTTTGGCCTAAATTTGGTTTAGGAGCCCACTCTCACCAATAGAACCATGGAAAAGACTCGTTGAGACTCATCCATTAAATATGTAAAATGTATATAAACCTTTAATTTATACCTAAAATGTATAATGTAAACAACACCCAGAATGTGTTTAGAGGTGGATTTTGAAAAGCCGATCCAATTTGTATTACTGTAGAGGGAGTGTTCACGGAAGGACTGGATTATGAAAACGTAAATTTTATAGCAAAAACTTCTCAGGAAGACAAACATCTTAAACAATCGATGTAAGAATGAAGTTAAAAGCCACATCTAAATGTCCAATAAATGTCTTAGCCAAGGTCACATACATCAGATTACTCTTGGACAACGAGATGAATATTTTTATTTAGAGTTGGGAAGCTTTGTTGTCCAATTCCGATTGAATTAATCCAGAAGTTACGATGGAGTCGTTATTGATTAGGGTGGATTGAAGCACCTTGCAATTATCGGCTCATCCCCACGACAAATCAGGGAGCTCCTGCAAAAAAAAATGTTTTTTTAAACTTGAAAAAATAATCCTTTTAACGTGGATCTTAGTTTTCCCCGATGAGGGTGTCCAATGCTGCTCATGATATGTGCCGTCGACCGCCGATGTACCAGCCGAACCACATGAACATTCTTTCTGGTCTCAGAAGAGGTGTCCACCACCTTGCATGGCGTCCTGCATTAATCGCCTTCGTGCCTTTGCTGCATCCAGACTTTTCGTGAAAGATTTGGGTTTCGGACTCCAGGATATGCTCCAGCACTTCTACTTCCTGCTCTTCTCTTTGCTGTTTCCCCAGCTACTCATGGAACTCAGCTATATCTCCTCCCTATTCTCGGCTCCACTTGAGCACTACTCCCTGGCTTTCCTCTCGGGCCTGCTTTATCATGCAGCAAGGGACATTCCCCAACTGATGTAGATTAACTGGAGGTCCCCCCGGATGGATTTTGTCTGTTCTTCGGACGGCATTTCGTCCACCCCTCGGCCTTGAGGCTCCTTTGTCCAGCCCCATTATAATGCGCTCGTTATCGTTGAGGCGGCAGAGGTCGAGAGGGAGTGTTGGTATGAGGGCTTAGTTTCATGCTGAGGCTTCCGCGCAACACTTTCAGGCCCACATTTCCCTTGAGATTCAGTCCCAGATAAATGCTGTGGAGGATAAGGTTCGCCATGAACATCATGGTATTTTGAATTTTGGATTCGGAAGTTCTGGATGCTCTTGCTGAGTGGATTCGGAGGTTCTGGATGTTCTTGCTGACTGGATTCCCGACACTGAGAATATCAGAGGCAGGCAGAACCACTACCCGTATGCAGTGGATTTATATTGGCACGTGAAGCTTCTTCCAGGGAAAGTATTAGTGGACAGACAAGATGCAAGAAATAAATTTTTGCACAACAAAATGGATGAATTGAAGATGTTGCTGATGGATGTTAAAGGCCATCTTTCCCGCCTAGAAATGGGCTCCCCTCCAGGCCCAGCAGCAGCACAATGCAAAGATGAAGGCCACCCCATAGACTTGGATACTTCCTTATCTTCATGGCTCTCAAGTTCCTTTTATTTGCTGCTTTGTCTGAAATGTTTAGTCTTCTGGTATATTATGTTGTTAGTCTCTTGGCTGGTTTCCCGCTTATGGGACGGCCATTTTTTTGCAGTAGGTTCTGGTCAGTCTTATGCATGCAGTTTCTAACCAAGGTCACTAGGCTCACTCCTTTTGCTATTCTCTCAGCTGGCTTCCCCACTACAGGGGCAGCTCAGCTCTTAGCTACTAAAGTCTGATGCTTCACCCCTTAGTATATTTTTGGACAATGAATGTCCATCAGTTATTCTGTCTTTGGTCCGGCTTCCCAAGTGGCTATTGTAAGTTTGTGATGAACAATCAATGGAAAAATTAACTTCAAAAAACAAATATGGATCTTAGTTTAAGGAGCTCTGTGTTATTTAAAACATTATTAGAAATGTGGATCTTAGTTTAATGAGTTTTGTGTTATTTAAAACATTATTAGAAAAATGTAGTCTGGCAATGGACATTAGTACTCACAGTATGTGTCCATTTTTTTGTAAAAGTGGCTTCGTACTAAAACAAGAAATTGTCAACCTTGAAAGCGGGCAACTCATACCCGTTTCATTTCAAAGTCACCCAAAGATACGCTTCCAGAGATTGCTTCAAGTTTATTTCATACAAAAAGCCAAGCATATGCCAGGAACTGAGCTAAGTTTCAACATTTTCACGAACATGGGGAGGCTTGGTAGATTGTCGGTACACACCACAGTCCAAAAGACCATATGATCAAACTCCAAACTCAGATACTCGTCAAAGAATGTATTACTAAGTTCTTTTTATATGGTACAGATGAACCTTAATGGTTCAAGAAATTTAATTCACTGCATAAAATACACTGCCCGAGCAAATAATAATAATAACCATAATCAGCTGCAAGATATCCAATGAATTTTTGTATTACAAACCCAGAGAGCTTGAGAGTGATGCCATATTGAGCACGCCTGATTTCTTTCTTGATTTCCAAATAGTGGTGTCTGGGCTTGCCTTTTGAAAGAGATCAATAAAAAATCCTTTACTTGAAGTCGATCCTTGCGTATTCAAGGAAGAATTGGAAGAAACTTTTAAATCACTAGAATCATTTTGGATGTAAGGTTTCACAGCTAACTCATCACATAAAGGGGACGTTGCATTACTATCATTGGTGTGATCAGATATACTACATGGACAACCACCGGACTTTCTGAAACAGGACAGATGAAATACTAAACCGCAGGACTCACAGCGCATCACTTCACCATCCTAATGAGAACACTAGAAATCAGCCATCTATCTTCATAAAACATATCACTTAACATAATCATAATCTTAAAACACTCGAGAAATCTGTCCAGTGTAAGAGATATATACGATCAAGTAATGACAAACAAATTTGCGCACCTGAAAAGGGAAGATGAGGCTTGAGCGTTTTTCACACTTTAAGTGAGCACCACACAATTCTCCCACTTCTCGACAGATGGAACACTGCTGTGTAATATGAACATAGATTTTTTTGCATAGTATCTCCATCAAACTTGGAAGAGCTGCAGAAAACGATAAATAATATGGCAGGTCAGTTTGCCTAGCCTTTAAAGTTTACATATGATAGTGCACTTAGTAATCTGAGTTCAGGGGACTTACTGTCATCAGTCAAACAAAATGCATGATGTGAAAATTGCATAGTTCACTGCTTACCAACTTACTAATGTCTCCTACACAGATGACTGAATTTGGAATGATTGCTAAAACTTATGATTGTTAAAGTTATAAACAGATGTTACAAAGAGTAGAGAAAAACTAATTGACAACAAAATAAAGAAACAGTGCTTCCACTAAATTACTGAATTTGGAATCGAAACGCTACAGAAAGGAGATAAAAACTAACAAACCAAAAAATAGACAGACTGGGCTTCCACTAAATTTGGACTGATTGCTGACAGCCTGACAGTTATGCTTTATAATTTCATCACCAAACTACCATGAAAATGCTGATGATCAGATGAAAACTAACTTATACAAGTGTATACATGATAGCTCTCTGTCTCTGTACTCGGACTCAAACTTTGACTCGACTATCAACTCGGGTTTCGACTTGGACTTGGATCAACTAGGATTGGCTCGGACTCAGTAACTCAGTTTTCACAAAAAAAAAACATAAAATAATTAAATTTTAATGGAAAAATAATATTTTTAAGATTCGGCCACCTGGCACCATTAGAATAAAGCAGCAACAAATTGGTGTGAAGTCTCAATGGAGGATTACAGCATAGAAAGATCCTAAGTAATATGATACGTCCTTCCCCAACACCACCCTGTCCCCCCCCACCCCTTGTGTCATGTATTTCACGTGTTGGACACAACATGTGGGTGACACGTGTCAAACACGAGTTTGACTTGTGTCCTATTTGCAGGACATGGGTTTGACTGGTGTCGGACACAAGCCCTATTGGTGTGCCAGAATCTAGACACATGTCCAGTGAAAAAAAACATCTTAAAATTGATTTATTGCCTCATTTTCGCGCAATTCAGTCATAGGATTGGAGTTCTCAAAGGTTTTGGAGTCTAGCTAAGAGCAATAAGCAATGTTAGAACGGATTCCAAGTGTTGGGGAGTGGATTTGTCCAGACCATACTAATGTTATGCACTTAATGGTAATGTTAAATTATTAAAGTAGAAGGATGTTTACTTGAATTTTTAGCATTGCCATTAATTGGATCAGGATGTTTGAGAGTGGTTCCAACCTCATTGGATCTCATATGGAGAAAGTAGAATTTTAGATCCCACTGAAAATCTGGCAGACTTAACAGTTTTCAGGATTTCAGGATTGGGGGGATTGCAATGTTTCCATTGGAGTTTGTCATGTATAAAGGTATGGAACTAACATTTAATTAAGGGGACCAAGCCCTCTACGTACATTGAAGTTGGTGACATTGATTGTTGAACTCCTCTGTCATGACCCTAATAAAAATGTACCCATCACTCAAACAAAATCTCGATTTGAAATGTTTAGCTTTTTTTTTTATCTTATTTGAATGCTTAGAGGGTGATGTAGATGATGAGGATCCCAATATAAGCAGTTATATGCAGCATGATTTTCTTTTAGACTCTACAGGCCATTTAGGGCCTCTTTGTTGATGTATTTTTGGTTCAGAGATGGATTGCACTCAATGCTATTTTAGTTATATGCATTAGTTGTATGATTGAATTTGTATCATCATCATGTAAATGTTTTACATATTTCATATTTTATGTGTAATTCACTAATTTGTTATATTTTTTTAATATATAATATGTAATGTGTCCTTTGTGACATGTTTTGGGGGGTCACCGTGTCACGGGTCGGATACTCATATTTTCGTGCCCTCTGTGTCCCGTGTCCTCATGCCATGGGACTTAGGAAAGATCTAATAATTGCTTGCCACAAATATAAATACATGATCTAAATTCTAAACGCCATCATCTAAATAAAATATCGAAGGACCAAAGTCATCGTTGCTGTCCACTGCTACAGTAATAATCACTTTGTCCAGTCACTATTGAGCATTCACAATCGGAATAACCTCTGCCCACCATTTATTATAACAATCTGCATATTACAGAAATCAAGAAACCATCACTATGTTATCCAGAAAAAATCACACACATTGGTTATAGTTGACCATTAGTGGTATCACACTGTGGGCACGAATTAGCCACCAAGAGTTTCAATTCCTTTCCATCTAGTCAACCATCAATGTCTGTGAGCTGGCTTGGCCAGTCCAGTATGGATTTGTCTGATTCAAATCGGTTTGTACCAGGTTGGTACCAAACCGGTCCGCCAGTCTGGTTTGCTAACCGAGATGACCTGGTGGCCTATCCATTCGGCCAGTTTGACTGGTTCCGAGTCAGACTGGGCCAAGCTTTAAAATTCACTGCAACAAAATCCCTGGACCTGATGGTTTCCCCATTGGATTTCACATTGGTTTTTATGATCTAATAGAGGACCACTTGGGTTCAGTAGAGGAATTATGGAGGAAGGGCAGTAATTTAGGAGCTTTTAACTCCACTGTCTTGGCTTAAATCAAAGAAGGATTCACACTCTTGATGAATTCAGACTAAGTTCTCTAAGCTCATCCAATTATAAAATAACAACAATATTCATTGCCAACAGACTCAAATCAATCCTGTCAAAGCTATTTCAAGGGAGCAATTTGGATTTTTAGGGGGGAGACTAATTCATGATACAGTCGGCGCTACAGAGGAAACTATGCACAATATCAAATCAAGAAGACTGCCTGTTTACATTGAAAACTAGACCTAAAAAAGGCCTGTGATGAGGTAGGCTGGCTTTTCATCAGACTGATTCTTATTAACATTTAATCTTCAGATAGAGGATTACTTGTCCAGAGCCCTTTTCAGTTCTCACAAATGGTTCAGCATCTTGTTTCTTTAAGCCCACCAGAGGTCGGGAATCTCATGTCTCCCCCCTCCTTTTCCTTCTGGTAGCTAGTGCCCTAAGCAGGCAGATTTTTCACCATAAGTCCTCTTCGACTCTCAAGGGGGTTCAAATTAGGAGGAAGTTAACAGTCACCCATCTCTCCTTTTTGTAGATGACTCCCTCCTCTTTGGAAATGGATCCTGTTGGAAGGGCCAAGACTTATGAAGTTATGACAAAATCCTCTCTCTACAGCAAAGCCACTGGGATTGAAATAAACTCTCTAAATCGAGTGTTGCTTGCCCTAGGGATGCCTTCCCACCATAATGTTACTGGATCCATTCTCCTGTTTAAAGAAATTCCTTTTGACTCTGGAATAAATACCTAAGCTTCAATATGAAGCCTAATAACTATTGTGTGCGGGATTGGCAATGATTGCTCAAGCCTAATAACTATTGTTTGCAGGATTGGCAATGATTGCTCAATAAAATAGACAAAAGAGGCTACAACCTGGTATGACAAGTGGCTTTCACTTGGAGACAGGCTAACTCTTCTGAAAGCTGTTCTGGAGGCCACCCTTGTTTACCGGCAATGGTTGCTCAAGCCTAATAACTCTTGTATGCGGGATTGGCAATGGTTGCTCAATAAAATAGACAAAAGGGGCTACAACCTGCTGTAACAACTGGCTTTCACTTGGAGACAGGCTAACTCTTGTGAAAGTTGTTCTGAAGGCCACCCTTGTTTACCGGCACTCCCTGCCCTACATACCAAAACCCATCCTTAATAAAGTCAGGAAGATGTGTTTCAGACTCTTATGGACAGGCAAGAAGGAAAAAGGAGGGGCTACTCTTAGCCAAATGGGCCACTCCATTGGAATCATGATTGCTGTTACACCAAAACTTGCAGGTGTTAGTAAACAGACGCATCACTAGAGTTAGATCCTCGAGAGGCTGTTAGGCATATGTTGTGAAACACATAGAGAGTGCTAATTCTCATTTGTCCAACAATCTCCCCCCTAGCATGACCTGGGTGTGTTTCAAACTCGAGACCTTTGACTCTGATACCACTTGTTGGAATCATGATTGCCGTTATACCAAAACTCGCAAGTGTTAGTCAACAGACGCATCGCCAAAGTTAACAGATCCTCGAGAGGTTGTTAGGCACATGTCGCAAAACACACAAGGAGAGTTGCCTTTCATTCGTCCAAGACACTCTTGCTAAACCTATGGATTATGGAGACTGGGGTCTAAAACATATTCACCAGTTTGGGAAAACATTGGCTGCAAAGAATATTTGGTGGATATTAATCACTCATAGTTTATGACAAAGCATTATCATCAATAAACCTATAGAACCCTTGTCACAGGAAGGTTGGGATCAGATCTCCATCCAAAAACATTCTCAACAATGTCATCCTTTTGGAACCCATTGGTGTCAGTTTTTCCATTAGTTGGAAGTTCCTTAGCATGGCAAGTAGGTGATGGAAAGAGAATCAGAATGGGGATTGGCCTGTGGTCAGAGACAAGGAGACACCTACCTCAGCTAGGCCATTTTTATCTAGCTGATCTATTTGATGAAGATAGGCCTTCTTGTGGTTTTTCAGGTTGGCTTTCTACTCTGGACTTAGGGCTTCTTGTGTGGGTTGCTACCATCTACCTTCCAAACGAATTTCTATCTCCCCTCCAAGTTTTTCATATAATAAAATTTACATACAGAGATCTGAAGATTCCAAAGAAACCAAAGAAAATGAGATGGCTTAAGGAAGCTGATATGGATAGAAACAATGCTTGGGTTTTTTGATGAGGCATCAGAAGGCAACCCAGGCATTTGTGGTGCAGGAGGTCTCCTCTATCCCAGGGAAGACCACTGGCATCTTTCAAGGGGAAATAAGGTCAGGATTCAGGACAGCAACAATTAGGAAGAGATAAATGCCCCAATCCTTCACCCTAAGCTGACTAAAGAAAAGCAACTCAGAGATTTGCAGGTGTTCATGGATTCAAAGCTTCCCATTTCATGGATGGATGGCAGAATAGCAATTGAAAACCTTTTGTTCGAAAATGTCACCAGAGAAGAAAAGGAAATCTCGGGTAGTTTATCCTCTATACACTATTCACACATCTTTAGAGGAAAAAACGAAGATGCTGATCTACTTTCAAAGCAGGCAGCTGACTTGCAATTCGGAATTCTGGACTACACTGAGAGCAAGCATGGTGGGGAGGTGCTCCTTCCACAAAGACTGTTTCTCCTAAGTCCAGTATTCTCCATAACAGAGATACATTTATCCTCATGATCGTTGGACTGCAGCATCAAATCATCCTTCTTTGTTGATGAGACATAAATCACTCCAGTATATATTGTTTTTCCTTTTTCTTTTTGCGGGGGAGCGGCTCTCCCTCCCCCCTCCTCGAACTCGCTCCCGAAGCATGCTCCCTCGAACTCGCTCCTGGAGCGAATGCTTAGAGGGTGATATTAATGACAAAGATCCCTATACAGATCCAGCGGGGATGACAAAGATACCTCTGGATATTAATGCTTAGAGGGTGATATTAATGACAAAGATCATGATTTTCCAACAAGACTAAAAAATTAGAAATTTTTCGTGGCAACAAAAGGCCCAAGCATTAGCTATAGATAATAGATTTACTTGTCTTTTCTAATTTCTAGTAGTTTTTATAACTGTTGACTCTTTCATATTTATTATGATAATATTTGTAAACAATATATGACAATTTAAATTTGAAGTTTGAAGTTGGCAATTATAACTCATTGGTAATGAATTATGAATATGATGCTTCGTGAAAGTTGAAAATTGTTTCATTTCATTTCATTTTATAACATTTCATTTCATGTTAGATATTCTTTGTTGTAATGGTTACACCTAGCTTACAAGTACAACTTTGGTAATCAATGATGATAAATGTTATATATTAAATTTTGAAAGCTTGAAACTTTAAGATTGATGAATCATGAGACTCAATATGTTGTATGTTACTAACTTGTGGACGTGGCTGATGAAGATTATAACTTCTAGATGATTGATGTTACATGGTTCAATCTATGTTTTTATGCTTTTTTATATCTAATTCATCATTCTACATGCTTTTGTTGACATATATGTATCAAAATATATAAATATACATATATTATATAAAAACTCGCTCCCGAACCAGGAGCTTATGAAAATGTTGCTCCCGCTCATTGTTGAGATGATAGGATGACAGACAAAGGTTTCTTCCTTTGCTTTGTTCTTGAATGCAAACAGCAGTTTGGACAGACTTCTTATCAGCTTTTGGCTTTCAACAGTGTCTCCTCTTGACATGTACAGAATGCATCAAAACCATTTATTTCTTTGAAATAAAGTTCGATATGAGTTTTCCTCAGAAAAAAATATACATATGTTACCAAGAGAATTTAAGTTTTAACATATCCATATAACAAACAGGATTCAGGTCTGTGGGGTCTTGGTTAAATGATGATGAGGCGGGCTGTTATAGCACTCATCACACGTTCAATTCCCTTCCTCGATTGGGGTGATGTATCTGGACATGTTGATGAAAATAGAGTTCAAAAAAAAAAAAAAAAGAGTGAAAAATGAAAGGAATTACCAAGCTTACAAAAAAAAAAGACAAATAGGATTCAGTTTGCATCTGCTTATTGTCTTTTTCTTTAGCATTAATTTTACCACTTAAATTTTAAATAGCTGTGTTTGGTGGGTAAATTCAGATCTAAAAGGATGATATGCAATGTCTCAAAAGTCAAATAACCTTTCATAGATATACATATTAACGTTGCAGGTATCCACAGTAATTGGTAGGTTACATTTCATCTTTCCATCTTGCAGAAGTTGCTAAACTAAACAGAGGGATTTTTTTGTCTAAAAGAATGGAAGAATAGAGCATTGGTTGGTTGTAGTGTTCAAGTCTCAACCAGCAATGGAATGAACCACAAGATTGTTGAAATATGTAACTGGGTTTGGTCTTCATAATGACATATGTAATCATGATTTTATGTATTTAATGACGAGAAAAATAAATTTCTTATTGTTATTCTTGAGGCGTGGGTTTCATACTCAAGGGAAATTTATTTTTAGATCAAACACCATTGAGTGCTTCTAGGTTTATCATAAAGTCAATTGAGTCATTGTCATGTATTGAAAACCCATTTGGGCATGTTACATATTGTAAAGAAAATTTATTTGAGTCAAAGTAGAGTCAAAATACCCTCCAAGACCTCGTCATGGCACAAAGATCAAGTCGGCCTACATGAAGGGGCAAGTTGGCCTAAAGAAAGCAATTCATACCCCTCAAAAGCCTATATAGAAAAAGGAACTCGACCTCATTTGGACACACACTCAAGAAAGTTTAATCGCCTCAAGATAGACGCTGAAGAGGACGGCGAAGAAGAAGAAGAATATTGAAGTTTTGGGTCTCTCTCTTTCTTTTGTTATGGTTTCTACAGTTACTAGGCAAGACGAAATTCTGAAGCTGCTTCTAGGTCAAAGTTGTGAAGTTGCAAGGTCGAAGCTGTGAAGCTGCTTCTAGGTCGAAGTTGTGACGCTGCAAGGTCGAAGCTATGAATCTGCATCAAGGCCGAAGTTGTAAATCTACTAGGTCAAAGTTGCAGAAATTGTTGCTGGGGGTCGAAGTTGTTGGAAGGTCTAAGTTTGTTGTTGGAAGTTGTGCAAATCAAGAAGGAAGGTTGACTTGGTCTTGGAGTTGTCTTGGTCAAGGGTCTAGGTCTTGGAATTTGCCAATTGAAGATCTATAAGAAGAGAAGAATACTTGTGGGTTTTCCTCTTAGTTGGAGAGGTTTTGGCCCTAGCTGATCACCTATATCTTGTGTCCTCTTGTCTCATTGTTCTTTGTAGTTTGGTAGTTGTTTGATGATAAGAACACTAATAATAATCAAGTGACAGAAGAAGTGAATCAAGTAAAAGTAAAAGTACATCACAAGCAGTTATCAATAAAAGAGAAATCACCTAATCTAGCTGCCCTAGATTTATCAACATGGTATCAGAGCTAAGGTGACAAGACAAGGAAAAGCAGCTTAAAGGACGCTCAAGGGCCGAAGCACTAGAAGATCATCAAGAGCATCAATCGTCAAAAGACAAAAGGATAGAAGTAATTTTGGGTCTGTTTTGGGTAATTCTTGTTCACATGTGCGAGGAGATTAGGGCTCATTTATTGCAACAGAAGTTGAATTATCATAGTCACCTAAGGAGGTCGAAAACAAGTGGAATACAAGACATCTTGCAAGCCAAGTTGCAAAAGAAGAAGCCTTTATCCAAGCAAAGAAGAGAGAAGGGTAAACTCTTCCTTTCTCCCGTACGTGCAGAAACTGGGATTTCTGCAGTGACCGAAAATTGCAGTCAAATTGCAGGGGTCAAAAAATAGGTCAAAGAAGAAACTGCTACTACTGGAAGGTGAATTTGACTGAAGTTGACTTTGAGAAAGGGAAGATCATCAAGGAAAAGGTGTTGTCATCATCATCAAGGAACCAAGGTGATCTCCCTCTCTTTGAAGGATCACTTTTGAAGGAAGACATCTTCATCAAGAAGACATTTTCTATTATCAACATCATCATCAAAATCAAGAAGGCATCAAGTTGAAGATATTTTCATCAAGCAGTATCTCACAACTAAGTAAATTTATGTCCACATCTAAATATATCAAAATGACTTCATTTTGCAAGGAAAGCAACAAATTGGTTGGGTCATCAAACTTTCTTGCATGGAAGAAGAGGACAAATTTGATCCTTATAGAAAACAAAATCATTGATCATGTTAAGGGTTCAATCACTAAACCTCTGAAGGAAGATGGAATAGCCTCATACTTTGAGGGAATCAGAAATAAGAGACCAACTACAAGAGTTTGGAGAAATAATGTCCGATGAGAAATGACCACCATAGTGCTCAATGCACTACTGGAGGAATGGGGCAACTTTACATCAAGCATCTATGGAAAGAAGGAAGCTACCCCATTCAATGAACTTTGGTCATTATGTAAGATTGAAGAAACCAAGATCAAATGAACAAGTTCAAGCATTTGCTGCCATGGTTAAGAGAAAAGAAAAGTTTGGGAAGTTTGGTCCTCAAAAAAGGAAGAAGAATGTGGAAAAGATCCAATGCTATGGTTGTCAATAATATGGGCACTACAAGAGAGATTGTCCAAAGTTCAAGAAGGAAAACAAGAGGAAAGCAACAAATGAGGTTCAAATCACTGAAGAAGTGGAAGAACCTGATGAGAAGAAATCCAAAGGGATAGATCTTCACTATTTGGGTTTCTCCAATACATAGCAAGGAGAAGTGGAAGGTGAAAAGACCTCCACCACGGCAATCAAGATGAGAAGCATTATGACGAGATGCATCTTAGTAGAAGATGGCGTCATATTAGAAGCATATGATTAAAGCAAGAACTCGAGACATCCTTATAAGAACTTGAAAGATAGTTGAAGTGGAAGTCTACATGGTTGTAGCGGTTATTATAGAAGGAAGTAGCTCTTGGTAAGCTCATTGAAAGCATTAGTACATATGGTTAAAAGAAAGTCATCTAGCGTAGAGCTCATCATACATCATGATGAAGAAGCATTTGCAGGATGAGGATAATCAAGATCCTTCGTTGGAATCTTCATTTGAAGGTTGACCTCTTGGAAGAAGCAAGTGCCTCGCTGAGAATTCCACCTTGTATGGGATTCATTGTTTGGAAGAATGATGGTATGATGACAAAGGAATGCAGCATGTCAAAATGGTTGAAGTACTCTCAATCAAGGAAAGGAAGTTGTTGAAGGAAGCCTAGATGACCGAAAGAAGGAAAGAGGTATGTATGCATGTATTTAATTGAGTCATGTCGTCATATGGTTGCATAGGTAAATGTTCTATCTCATGAGCATGATCAAAGAAAAGGGATATCTTCCTTTGGAAAGATGCATGAGGGCATGGTTCACATATTGACTAAGATGAAATCAACATATGGAATATGAGGTGGTTGACAAAGATGAAAGAACTATGAATGAAAGTTCCTAGGGAGCAATATGTGAAGAAAGAAAGAAGAGATCGTGAAAGATGCAACTATGAACACGTAGAAAAGGAAATCAACATCCGATGACTAGGATAATTAACCATGACATCTCCATGGAAAAGGTATGACGACTCTGATGAAGTCTGGAAAGAAAGGAGACCCTTGACATTGAATATCTTGGAGATGTGTCAATATGTATGCAGGATGTTGATGTTGCTACAAGCAGATGCCATGATGAGGGGCCATCACAAAAGGTAACTTTAATTTGATGTTCATTTTTTAGTTTTGAACAACATCTGGATGGGTTGATACAGGGCTACTGAAAGAGAGCTGTAGATGTCACCTACAACCAACACTCATATGGTTGGATGAAAGATCCTAAAGGAAACATGACTTGGAGGAGGTAGTTGTATGAAGAAAAGTCGGATGTGGATTAGAAGACCACTTTCCGATGAAGAAAAGGATGACATGACTGACAGATTTTGTGAAGGAAGTGATGGATGGTCGATGCCCTACAAAGAAGTCCCAAATGATGAAGGTTCCATAATGATAAAGATGAAATTCATGACATCGAAAGGAGAGCTATTCAAGCAGCTGAAGGTACCATGATCTCCACCAAAGAATAAGTGAGTTGTTGAAAACAAGTCCCTAGTTAAGAGTGAGCTTGGGTACATTCCTTTTATAGGAATGGGTTGGTCATCCCTAGTTAAGAGAGGGTGACAGATATGGTTCTCTACTTCATGTGTCATGCACTAGACCAGGAATAACAACCATAAGTCTTAGTGAAGGCTATGAGGAGAGACAGACACATCATTCTTGTCTTCACTTTGGAAGAAATAATGGAGGATTGGGTAAACATCTAACATCTGATATTCTTTGAGGATGAGGTAGGGCATCCAAGATAAGAGTAGTCGTAGAGGACCGATATTTTTTGAGGACTGGGAATCCAAGATAAAAATAGTCCTGGGAGGACATACCCTATGAACACCCAGGTGGGGTATGTGCCTTGATAGGCAATCATAATGGTGTCTATCAGTAATTGGTCTCGCCAGAATTGTGATTTGATCTTGTGGAGAGATAGAGTTGTTAGTCAAGGCCTTGCTATGTGGCATTGTTGGTTGATATGATGCTAAACATATAGGTTACCAATCCGACTCTTCTTATGAGAATTCTTCAGATTGAGAATGTCCAAGTATCTTGTATGGATTATGACTACCTCCCTAGTTAAGAGGGAGTGTTGAAATATGTAACTATGTTCGGTCTTCATAATGACATATGTAATCACGATTTTATGTATTTAATGAAAAGAGAAAAATAAATGTATGCTCAAGGGAAATTTATTTTTAGGTCAAGCACCCATTGAGTGCTTCTAGGTTTGTCATAAAGTCAATTGAGTCATTGTCATGTATTGAAAACCCATTTGGGCATGTTACATATTGTAAAGAAATTTTATTTGAGTCAAAGTAGAGCCAAAAGACCCTCCAAGACCTCGTCATGGCACAAAGATCAAGTCAGCCTACATGAAGGGACAAGTCGGCTTAAAGAAAGCAATTTGTACCCCTCAAAAGCTTATATATAGGAAGGAACTCGACCTCATTTGGAGACACGCTCAATCAAGTTCGATCTCCTCAAGATAGATGCTAGAAAGGACGAAGAAGAACAATATTGTTTTGGGTCTCTCTCTCTTTCTTTTGTTAGGGTTTCTACAATTACTGGGCAAGACGAAATTTTGAAGTTGCATCGAAGTTGTGAAGCTGCATCGAAGCTATGAAGTTGCTTCTAGGTCAAAGCTATGAAGCTGCTTCTAGGTCAAAGCTATGAAGCTGCAAGGTCAAAGTTGTGAAGTTGCAAGGTCGAAGCTGTGAATCTCCATCAAGGTTGAAGCTGTAAATCTACTAAGTCAAAATTGCAAAAATTGTTGTTGGGGGTCGAAGTTGCTGGAAGGTCAAAGTTTGTTGCTGGAAGCTATGCATATCAAGAAGGAAGGTTGACTTGGTCTTGGAGGAGTCTTGGTCAAGGGTCTAGGTCTTGGAATTTGTCAATTGAAGATCTATAAGAAGAGAAGAATTCTTGTGGGTTTTTCTCTCAGTTGGAGAGGTTTTGGCCTTGGTTGATCGCCTATATCTTGTGTCCTCTTGTCTCATTGTTCTTTGTTGTTTGGTAGTTTTTTTATGATAAGAACACTAATAATAATCAACTGAAAGAAGAAGCGAATCAAGTAAAAGTAAAAGTACATCACAAGCAGTTATCAATATAAGAGAAATTACCTAATCTAGCCACCCTAGATTTCTCAACAAAGATTTGGTGGGCATTGCACACTTCTTATTTCAAGAATATACTGAACGTTGGACGTTTAAACAAAAGTTGGACCAATAAAAATTAGTGAGCAACAGACCAACATATATTTTTGGTTAATGTAGTGAGGAAAATATTAAAAAATCCTGCAGGTTGAAAGCAGACAAGAGGGGTGTTTTTCATTCCATGAGTGAAATTCTAGTTTCCAATTAATGTAAAAGCCATAGTGGGTGAAATGGATGCAGATAATGCACTCACCAGCAAATGCACCTTTTGAAAGGTCCACAAGATCACGCAAAGCAAAAAAGTCGCTACTCTCAAGAAGATATCGGCGTGACCCAAGGCTGCGTTGTATAGATACTCGACAAGGGCAGCGAATGCATGAAAGCATTCTACTCAGTTTCTTCCGCATCTCCATAACATGCACTAGTACAGGCACCCTTGAAAATATAAAAGGATTAACTGCACTGACACAGAGCATTGGCTACACACAAGAAAAGTTGGACTGTTAAAAATTAAGATCAAGATAATGAAAGATTTAAACACACATTCTGCAAGCATATAAAGCAGACCTGGTAGTTATATATACACATAATTGATGAAAAAGGGTGGAAGTCAGAAAAAGGCATGAAATTCTACAATTTCTCGAATTATAATAATAAATAATAATAATCTAATTTAATATCACAGTCTACCTAGACGCCAATTTGATGTATGAGATCCCTTTGTGGGACAAGGGAACCCTCTGTGCAACGAAAGAATCATATAAGAAACATAATAGATTTCAAAAGCATTCCAAGATTTAAAGGCATGTCATATTTTAACTGTAAATCTCAATCCAAGTTCTATATAATTTCACGCCACTGTTAAAATCTCTCTTAGAAATACCTTTCAATAATCAACCTATACTGCACATGTTCTAGGCAAGACTAATTCAATTGGAAATGATTACCTGGTCATAAATGGAATCAAGATATGCCTTCGCTAACTGAGAAACAGGGCAAGAAGTGAAGTCCCAATGTTGCAGGACTCGGGCTGGCAGTACTGCAGTTTCATTTGAATGGCACGAAGAGCAGAATAACTGTCCCATGTATTCACAAAGCCGAGGCTTCCCCCAGCCAAGTGTTTGCACAAATTCTTCCATCAGGCTTTTAGCTACATCAAGGTGCTTGTAACAACCTGCACATGAATAGTGTTGTGCTTCCAACAACTGTTTCAAAGATTTATGAGGATGGGTTTGAACAATAAGCCTTATGGTCCTCCCGAAAGCAGACGTTTCCTCATTATCCCTGTGCTCGTAATCATTGGTAATGAACCCAGTATGTGACCCAGGTGACAGGCCTTCATGAGATTGGAAACTGGACCTTTCTCCATCTGATACTCTCTGCATATTTGCAGATGCATGCCCTTCCAAACTAGCAGGTGACTCGAGAAAATTTCTTTCAGGTAACAAAAACCAAAACAATGGTGGTGCTGAATCAAATGGACTTCCAGCACGGAGAAGGGAGAGTAAGCATTCTTGAATAAGCACACTTCTTTCACTGACAACAGTAGGGGAAGCATTTCCAAATATCTTATAAGAGTCTTTTTCAACAAGTTCCCATGGAGAAGGGAGATTTCCCCTGCCTTGAGTAGAAAATGTATTTTTCAGTTGACGGTAAAGACCAAGGAAATCACGAAATCTACGCTCAATCTCCCATTGATTTCTTCCACTATGAACTTTTATTTGGTATACAGTATATTCCTTTACACCAACCAACCTTTCCCCAAAGGAAGCTCCTTTTCTTTGCTTTGCTCCAACCACTTCGATCCAATCAAACTTCTGGATATACTGCATGTGTGGATAGGCCCTATCCACACCTGATGTAGAGACACCTAAAGCTCCATCCCTATAACCCCCAGAAGGATGTCCTGATAAGCCTCTTTTAGTTTGAAGTTGAACAAACCTGCCTCCACCACTTTCACCTGAATCAAGCAGCACCTCCTCCATGTCATGAACAGTGTCAACATAGGATTCATTCACATCCAATACCTCAACATAGCGTGAAAGCTGCAGAAACACAATGAATTAAAGTATTAAACATATATTTAGTTAAGTTATAATATAAGCCCCTGTTTTTAGCAAGAAATATCCTTAGCAATGAGTACATAGCATATCCCAAACTAATAGTCCAGATATAAGGCATAGATCAAACAAAAATTGCAAATAACAAGAAAGAAGTATACTTGCTAGGGGCAATGATTGACATGCTGTGCTTTTATGCTAAAAGAACTACGTATATAGAAAACAGATTACATAAACTCAGTCCATGATTGTGTAAACAACATAACATTAAATGCATCTCCCAGTAAAGATAGAAAGAGAAGAGGAGGAAGAAGAGAATCAAAGCATCTCCTGAATTGGCACTGTAGTAAAATTGGCATGTTAACATGGCAAAAGCAACCACTGTTTAGCACATCAGCCATGCTTTCTCTAATCTTTAAATCAAACATGTGCATCAGAACTAAAGACACGACATTATATATATTGCCAAGTAAACTACTCAAGATGGTATGTCTTCCTGGTGATCATTTATTAAAAGTTCATTTGTTGATAATTAAGCCCTCGCCGTGAAATTTTGTGTGGCTCTGGTGTGTTGAGAAATCCAAAGCGTGGCAAGTTAATCGATTTCTCTTATTATGACATTATCTTGTGATATTTCATTCTTATTATTCTTTATTTCGATTTATACTTTGTTATCATCAAGACTAATGCCAAACAACAAATAAAAGAGGACATGAGATGTAGGCACGCAGCCAGGGCAAATCCCCACTATAGGGGAAAACCCGGGCAAAATTCTTCTTTCAGTAGATTCAAAACATGAGAAAACCAAGACCTTCACAACATATACTAGAGACTTCCTCCATCAAGTCAACCCTGCATTTTCTTCTTCAGCTGTTTG
The DNA here is from genome assembly GCA_034641835.2 of Pinus albicaulis. Classification (NCBI taxonomy): domain Eukaryota; kingdom Viridiplantae; phylum Streptophyta; class Pinopsida; order Pinales; family Pinaceae; genus Pinus; species Pinus albicaulis. Next base: position 688,221,689 of record CM076576.1, on the reverse strand, counting down.
ATACCTCAGATCATTGGTTGATCTCCACAGGCAGCTGTACCGAGTTCCTTTTCTTCACCGAGTTGTAGACTGAATGCACTTCTTCATTGAACTTGTATTACTTCAGTCCATAGACATGTCACTGCTTCGACATTATCACTGTTTCAGCCCTTATACATATCACCAATGTTCCACCAAGTCCCCTGGAGGTGGGAGCGAGGGGGCGAGGGAGCGCGGGAGCGGCCTATGCAAAAGCTCCCTACCAATTTTCAGGAAACGTGGGGGGACGTTGGGGTCATAAAAATTATAAAATTTAATATTTAAAATGTAACTATATTTTTGCAAGGAATGTATATACAGTCGTCATACACTTGCATCATGAAAGATAAATCATAAATGATAAAATTACAAATCGATGAATGATGAATCATATAATTGAAACAAATTTAAAAGTTAAAAGTTAAAACATACATCATACAATCATGCATGTAAGTTTGTAAGTTTGTAACTATATAATCATTAATGTAACTACTAACAATGTGCAATGAAAATAAAGTTTAAGATATCATATGACATATTATATCAAGATTCAAAATAGAGTTTAAACTGAAGTTTACAACTCAAGTCTGAAACATAAAACTTAAACACAAATAAGTTATGTCTGAAACATAAAACATAAAACATAACATATGAATATCAAATGATATCATCATAATGATAAATGAGCATAAATGCTCAAGTTAATGCCCCACTAGTCTCTGCATCCAACTTCTGCACGAATATATCAGGATCAACCATGTCACCATCTGAATCAGAATCACTTGGATTCTCAAATACGCTAAGTGGCACATCAACTTTTAACACGAAACCATAAACTAAAAGGGGCGGTGAAGGGACGTGAGGGGGCGTGGAGGGGGGTGTGAGGGGGCGTGAAAGGGGGTGTGCGGGGGCGTGAGGGAAATGTTCCCTAGAAGTCCCCAAGACCCCGGAGCGCGAGGGGGCGAGGAATCTAGACCCCTAGGTGGGGGGGCGAGACCCCGTGTAACACTGCATATCACTGCTTCTTATCAATGCTCCAGCCCATGCACATGTCACTGTTTGACCATATCAATGCTTCAGCCTATGTACATATCATTTCTCTGACCATACACATGTCACTGAGCCCAAATTCTTCTACAGAGAAGTTATGATTGTGACTGTAACTTCACTGAAAATCTGTGAACCCAATCTCTGAAATTGATCCGATTAGATTTTCCCGTGGTATATCGAAACCCATCACTGTAACATCTGAATCTCCTTCTGAGATTTTCCACCGAACCTGCAATTCACATTTACTTTTGTGATCTCGCTCTGAAACAGATAGAACTTGTCTTCTTGTACTTTGAGCGAAGTCCTTACACTCATATATATAGTTAATTCCATGTGAAATAGGCCAACATGAGTACTTGAAGAGATGTCTCTATAAAATGTTAGGCCAACTTGATGATGACTTATTTGAGGCCGGCAGCAAGGAGGCTTTGATGGAGGAGTCTTTGACCAAACAAGAATTGACTTTTACTTTATATAAACAATCCTAAAGCCTACAATGGAGGCTTGACTTGAGACAATTGACCCAAGCATGAAACCCATGCTTTAACAAGTCAATTAAAATAATAATAAAATTTCTTTTGCTTTCTTTTGACAAATATATTACATTTTGACTCAAGTACAATTTATGAGGACCGAACCTAGTTACATTCTTCAACACTCCGTCTTAACTAGGGAGGTATTCATATTTACATATAACCATAGAGGTACATGGAAGATCTCAAAACACATAATCTACGAAGAAGTTTAGGCACTGCAATGCCATGGACTAGATTCCTGACGAAGGCAATCTATCCAAGGTCTCTCAACAGTTTAGGCACAGCAATGCCACAGACTAGATTCTTGACCAAGGCAATCTATCCGAGTGGGACTAAGATGGACTAAAGCTTTCAGCCTCTCTAGGTACCATCAGGCTTACTTACTAACCATCAACCCAAGGATCCGGGTGTGTATTCGAGGTCAGAGCTCTATGACCAACACCACCCTCCCTACTTCGGGACCTAGACATCAACACAAAGTGTCGTCTAGATGTCCTCCCAGGCAATGCTTCACTCACAAAGTCTCAACAACAAATCTCTCTCGATCAAACTAATCGGTAACCAGCATGCTATCAAAACTTCGAGAGATTTACTTGTACAAACACAACCCCAATCAGTAATACACTTTCAAATGTACATACTCAAATACAAACCTTCAGGGTCTTCCAGACAACTAGATGTTGCTTCTCAACTTATCACAGTAGGACTATCAACCGAATCTTTGATAGAAGATTCCTATTTTCTTTCCTACTCTTCATGCAGCAACATATTCTTCAAAATGCATTCTCCACTCAAGATTATGATATGCCCTCCCTCTCAACCAGGGAGATTTCTTCTATCCAGGCTCCCTCTTAACTTAGGGATATCAGCTTCTTCTTATGACATTGAAGAATCTTTCATGGTTTCCATCCTTCTCATCATGCTTATCATATCAACTTCTCTTACGAACATCTTCACTATCTTGAAGATGATGCACCTGCATAACTTAGATAGCAAGTACAACAAGATCTATAGAAGCATGAATTTAGCCATAACAAAATCTTATAATAACAGAAGCTTTAGACTTACAAACATAATCATCAATAGCTCAATCAAAAATACTTCAACTTCTTGCCTAGGTTTTGTTACAAACCCTGAATCACATCAATAGCTCAATCAAAATATCAGTCTCATTATATCTAGGGTCTTAACATTACATTCAACGATATGACAAGTCCTTTCAAATAACAAACCCTAGAAACAATTCAAACAAGTAATGTATCTAACAACTTTCAAAATTAATATGTTAGACTTCCTACTAGGATTTCATGTAAACCCTAGATTTCATACATGAGCTCCAACAATCAAAACGAGTCATAGCATAATCAACAATATGACTAGCTTCTACTAGGGTTTGATGTAAACCCTAGAATTTCCATCTACAAATAATCACTAAATATATTCATAGATTCAAGATCGTTATACATACTAGAGAATTAACTACCACTAGGGTTTAGTTGTGAAACCCTAGATTTTCCAAGCAACATTATCCTATAACTTCAAACTTTGACTAGGGCTTGTTTCCAAACCCTAGGACTCGTGACCATTAATAATTAGGTCAATACACATATCTAGGAATTCATCATCACAAAACCACATCATATGTCAGGTAATACATTAGACATATATCAACCTAGACCAGGCTGGGATTTCAACCAAATGGACACATACCTAAGGTTTCATTCCTAGGAACTTACTTTAAAGACATAAGAAGGGTTTTGCTTATAGACCCAACCAAACCCTAAAGATATAGGGTTTCATAACATAGTAAAGCAAACCCTACTATACCAAAACTTCAAAGGTTTGGGATCTTAGACAACATCATTCAACCCTAACAAGTTAGGGTTTTCATGATCATACCAAAATCCCAAACATGACATCATCATCAAAAACTTCAAATAGCATTTCCAATAACCGTAAGAAGGCTAGGGTTTCACACATTATCATTAGCATACCCTTAAGTTAGGGTTTTCCATAGAACCTATCTAGGGTTTTATAAGAACAATCAAGGATGTAAGGAGGGTAGATTTATCAAATGATGAATCACCCTAAACAAAAATCTTTATGATTCAAGACAGCTAGACATAATGATGTTAGTAACGAAATGCAAATTTCAAAATAAGATGAACATACTTTTTATATTAAGAGAATTTTATAAGGTGTATAGTCTCAGACATACTTGGAGATGTTCCTTGACAAACCTTGTAAGGATTCCTTGAAGTGTTCTTCTTGTATTAAGCCATGATCTTTTATACCTTTAATACATACTTTCAAGCAAAACATGTGATACCAAAAACATGATTTAATTTCTCAAGTTAGATCTTCTACCCAACCATGGAGGATGGAATTCTATGATGATATCGAAGATCAAGTTATTCATTCTTTTAATCAACATTAGGACTTTTACTTGACATCCTAGATTACTTGTAAACCCTAGAAGATAAGGATTAAGGTTCTAATATGATATTTTCGTATGTTATCTAGGGATTGCAATCTTTACCCTTAACTAGCTATAAACAAGGATTGTATGTACTATGAACCATTTAAGATTAGATACATTGAAAATCTAAAAGTTTATGAACATACCTCTGGTTTGATAGCCCATTAGACTTGTTATATATGAATAGTGACGATACTTACTTGATTTCCTTAAGTTGATTCCTTGTGCTTGTGCTCTATAAGAATTGTATTCCTTTTTCCATAGGATAGACTTCGGATTCCTTTCATAGAAGTCTTCAAATGAATGCTTTTGCTTTGTCAAATCCTCTTTTCGATGCCTTCAACAATAGGCCTAATACCAATTTTATAAATACATGACTACTTTTATCTGGTCGGGGCTTCTATAATAGTCTTTCAGAGTATGTTGAAGATGCTTTTAGACTTTGGTCAAGTGATGAATCAGTCCATAGTTTCTTCACTGTAATATACCATTGAAATTATGTCTCTTATTTCCACTGAAGAACTTCTCTGGGAATCCGCACTTGCCTCTTAGAAAATATATGTTTAAATTCTCTCTTGATACTTATAGCTAAGTTACTCTTTTATTATACTATATCTTCTCTGAAATTCTACATACTCATTCTCTGAAATGATCCGAACATGTCTCCTTAAGGTATACTGAAATCCTCCTTCTTCAAGGTATCTTGATATGGTGAATAAGGATTGAACTAGATCACTGTAATTTTTTTACTTCTCGGACCTTTTGAAATGTGCTACTTAGCCCTTCAAGATGCCTCTGAATCCTAGTTTTTTTAGCCTAGAAAATGTCCTTCTCAAGTTGGGCTCTTGATCTAACTGATTTGATCTTCAACACCAATGCAAATAAAACCTTTCAGTGAGAATACTTCAAAGATGTATAAGAGATCTTCAAACTGCCTTGATCATAACCTTAGCTCTGAAACCATGTCGAGAAAACCAAAGTGTGGCAAGTTAATCGATTTCTCTTATTATGACATTATCTTGTGATGTTTCATTCTTATTATTCTTTCTTTCGATTTATCTTTTGTTATCATCTAGACTAAAGCCAAACAACAAATAAAAGAGAATACGAGATGTAGGCACGCAGCCAGGGGAAAACCTGGTCAAAATTCTTCCTTCAGTGGATTCAAAACAAGATGATACGACCAAGACCTTCACAACCTATACTAGAGACTTCCTTCATCAAGTCAACCTTGCATTTTCTTCTTCAGCTATTTGATACCTCAGATCATTGGTAGATCTCCACAGGGAGTTGTATCAAGTTCCTTTTCTTCAACGAGTTGTAGACCAAATGAACTTCTTTATTGAACTTGTATTACTTCAGTGCATAGACATGTCAATGCTTCGACCTCATCACCGTTTCAACCCTTATACATATCACGACTTCTTATCAATGCCCCAGCCCATGTACATATCATTGCTTGACCATATCAATGCTTCAACCTATGTACATATCATTGCTCCGACCATACACATGTCACTGAGCCCGAATTCTTCTACAACAAAGTTATGATTGTGACTGTAACTTCATCGAAAATCTATGAACCCAATCTCTGAAATTGATCCGATTAGATTTTCTTGTGGTATATCGAAACCCATCATTGTGACATCCGAATATCCTTTTGAGATTTTCCATCGAACCTGCAATTCACATTTACTTCTATGATCTTGCTCTGAAACTGATCGAACTTGTCTTCCTGTACTTTGAGTGAAGTCCTTACACTCATATATATATAGGTGATTCCATGTGAAATAGGCCGACATGAGTTCTTGAAGAGATGTGTCTCTATAAAATGTTAGGCCAACTTGATGATGACTTATTTGAAGCCAACAACAAGGAGACTTTGATGGAGGAGTCTTTGACCAAACAAGAATTGACTTTGACTTTAAATAAACAATCCTAAAGCCTATAATGGAGGCTTGACTTAAGACAATTGACCCAAGCATGAAACCCATGCTTTAACAAGTCAATTAAATTAATAATAAAATTTCTTTTGCTTTCTTTTTACAAATATATTACATTTTGACTCAAGTACAATTTATCAAGACGGAACCTAGTTACATTCTTCAACATGTTGAAGGAACAAAAAGACGTCTGGGCATTTTTGCTAAAGCAGGCAACACAACAGTACATGAGGAAAAGACAAAGGCTCTTAATATAATGCAAGAAGACTTATTGGCTTGTAAAAAAATCGAACATTGTTCATCCAAGACACAGATTACAATAGTCCAACTTTCAAACAAAATGCTCTACTACAGTTGGGATAATTTAATTATATTGCAATTTATTTTTGAATCCTCCCCTCGTCCATTTAAGTCTTCATCATATGATAATGAATTTGTAAAAAGAGCTCAATACATTTTGGTCTTTAGGTAAGGTAGTGATATTTTGTCATTTCCACATCTCGCCTACACATCTATAAATCTTCCTACCCATTTGGGTTAGAATCTTTTTTTACTATGGCTTAAAAATAGGGAAAATTATTACCATTTCAGCATTTTGAAGTCCACATCTCTTCTTAACTTTTGGTTCAATGGGTATAAGAGAAATGTTTTTGGTTTTTCAAATTCTCTTAGGACCACCTTCATATTTTAATGACTTAAGTTGTTGCTTAGGCATAGAAATAATTAAGTCTACTTCCTACTCCTCTTGCTTAGCTATTTGAAGGAAATTTGTATTTCATAAGGGTCTGTGTGCTCCATTGTTTTGTAGAAATCCTTGTGGTCCTTTTTATTAATATCCAAAAGCAAATATTGATTTTCCCTCTCTTGTCTACAAGACACTGGGGGCTCTTTTGTCTAGCACTTTGATTCGCCCAAATTCATCTTTGGTCAAATTTAAAGAATACATTTTGTTGTCCAAATCAATGTTGTGAACATCGGCATCGAAATAAAATCGGCAAGGGTCCGGAAAACCAAAAAATTGTAAAAATCGGAAAAATGTCAGTAAAAATCGGGAAACATCAGCAAAATTGAGATACCATAAAAATATCTTTAAAAATTGACAAACATCGGCTAAGCCAAAAAATCGTGACATTCCAAAGAACCCAAAAATCTCAATCACGTCCAACTCTTGCAGAAGGGTCCTTATGACCTTGGCAATAGCAAAATGAGTTTCAAGCGAAAGGTAATCTAGGTCATGATGACCAAGTTCCACCAATTAATGGCGCAAGAACAACATCCCCTTGCACATTAATTCCAATTTCCAAATGATTGGATAGCAGTGGGTGCCTACATCCATTCCATTTGCTAAGCCAAGCTTCAAGTTAAATATAAAGTTTGCCATCCTTCACTTCAAGGCATATTTCCAAACACGACGCAAAGTTACAAATCCTCAAAAAATATTGATTGTTGAGGTGTACATGGACAACCAAATTCTCAAATAGTGGAATCCCCACAACCAGTTGTTGTTTACTACTAATGAACTAGCCATGTAGAAATGGAACATGTTAACCTGCATTTCAACAAGGTTACATATGGACACTTTGCAATATTTATCACAACCATTGTAAGCCCAAGGTCACAAGTCAAAAGCAATGTAAAACCCATGTGAGGCCCTATATTAGGTATCCTAAATCTGTGCTTTTTGAGCTTGTATCATCTTTTCTTGGTCAAACCATGGCTAGTCCCTTGAAGTTTCACTTTAGGTTGCTCTCATCTTGTATGGAATTGGAGAGCCTTAGGTGAACTTTGTTTAAGACTCATGGTTTTATGGGAGCTTGCATTGGTATGGGTAATCACGCGTGTATGGACCATTTCAATGCGCGTCAAGGTGAACTATGTCATTCCACATGGTTATGGCCTATAGAGTCTGTAGGCAGCCTTACATCTGGTCTATGTTACCGAATCCAGCAGGGGGAGGGTCAAGATCCCCAAATCCCCGGATCTGAACCGGATCTGGATCCGGATCCACCAAAATACAGAGTTGAAACGTCGAGTGGCAGATCAGAGATTTTGCGGAAACGACTCCTTCAAGCCAAAAACGGATTTCGTAACATTGAGCCAGAACCGGACAAAAATGAAATTAAAGTGCGCAGAATTTTAGGGTTGTGTGGTTTCGATGTTTCGTTAAAGGTCAACAGTCACCCCTCTTTCGACAACATTGCAACCACGGAACAATCATTGTAGAACAAGATCATCTCATCGACTAAAGACGCAGTTGCTCATCTCATCGACCGACGTCGAGGCTGCAATGAAACATGTGCTCATCTCATCGAACAGGTGCTCGGAAGGAACATGTCAATGGTTTACATGAAAGAAGCACGTTGAGTTATGGTTCTCGGCGATTTGATGTATACTATGACGAGTGGCTTTATTTCGATTATAGTGGTGTAGGAATTTGGAATCAAAATCTTTTACATGTTTTAGATATAAAAAATCATTAGATATAAGTTATGCAAAAATTATTTACCAATGAGTTAAGCTTTAAAGTTTAGATATAAGTTATAAGTTATGAAAAATCATTTACCAACGAGTCAAGCAATGAATAATGAGGCCAAGTACAAAACTTTATTGTTTGGGCTCACTGCCACTAGAGATTTGGGAATAAGATGTTTGAAAAACATTGGGAATTCTGACTTGGTGGATTGTTAAGTGAAGAGCCTGCATACCTACAAAAGTCAAAGACTCAAACGATATAAGCAAGCAATCATAGGAGCAATAGATGCATTTGACACATTCGGTCTAGAGGCGATGCCAAGATACATGAACACGATAGTCGATTCATTGGCAGTATCTGCCTCAATCATGCAACCTTGCCCGATATTGGAGAAGGGTGGTTGTATCGAGATTCTTTACAGACCCTCGATCACATACAATGTTGAGAACTCGCAAGTATTTGAGGATGATGATCAAATTGTTTAGTTTCTCAAGGGTACTGAAGAGTTTGAGGGAAACAAATCTGACTTGAGGTGTGAGCATTTTATAGAACAATTGCCCTCCTTTTTTATTTTGTTGAAAGCATCTTTTGGTCGAGATGATGCTTCCAAAGGACGAACCGATGTGATCAACCCAAATGAGTATAAAGAGATCAATGTGAGTACCGAGGTTTATTCAAAAATGATTAAAGTAGGAAGTCACATCACTCCTGAGGAGAAAAGTAAGATTAAAAAGTTAGTGATGGACTTCAAGAATGCGTTTGCATGATCATACGATGACCTTAAGGCATATAAAGAAAATATCATTTAAAACATCATCCCATTGATCAAAGATGCTAAGCCTTTTATGCAGAAGCTCAAACAAATCAATCCAAAGCTAGCACCTCTTGTAAAAGAGGAGCTAAAAAAGATGCTTAATGCTGTTATCATTGCATCGGCTAGACATACCACTTGGATCTCAAATCCTATGGTAGCGAAAAAGAAGATGGGTCAAATCCACAGGTGCATAGATTTTAGAAATCTAAATGTAGCCTCAATCGAAGACAATGATCCCTTTCCCAACATGGAAATGTTGTTGCAACAGATCATGGGGTCTGAGATCATGTCTTTTCTCGACGATTTCTTTGGGTGTAACCAAGTTTTAGTAAAGGAGGAAGACAGAAAGAAAATGACATTCACAACTCCACGGGGGACATGAATATATAAGAATGCCTTTTGGGTTGCAAAATGTGAGTGTGGCATTCCAAAGGGCAATGGATTATGCATTTCATGACATTATGAAGAAAATCATTGAGGTTTATCAATATGACCTCATGATATTCTCAAAGAAGCACAAAGATCATGTCAATCACTTGAGACTGGTCTTTGAGAGACGCCAAAAATATGTAATTTCATTGAATCCAAAGAAAACTGTGTTGACTATGACAGAAAGAAAGCATCTAGTTCACATGGTTTCGAAAGGAGTTTGGGTAGACCTAGAAAGAGTCAAAGCCATCCAACAAATCTAGCCACCAAGGATTGTGAAGGAACTTCAATCATTCTTTTGTAAGGTCAACTTTATTAGGAGGATCATCTAGAATGTTGTTGAGATCACAAAACCCTTGTATAAGTTGTTGAAGAAGATGCCACTTTCAAGTGGGATGAGGCAAGTAGGACAATGTTTCAACAAGTTAAGAATTCCATCACCCATGCCCTAGTCTATTGAGTCCTGATTATACAAGGAATCCATCATTTTCTCATTTGCTTTGAATAAACCATCATTGGGGTTCTTCTTCAGAAGAGATCATGAACAACCCATCCCATTCATGAGCAAAGATGCTTATGGATGTGGAGCTTAACTATGCAATTATGGAAAAGCAAGCTTATGCATTGGTTAAATCATTAAAACGTTTATGTACTTACATGGGCTACTCTAAAATAGTGAAATTTGTTCCCCATCCTACAATTAAGGAGATTCTATCACAACAAGATTGCCTGAGAACTAGTTGGAAATGGGTAGTGAATACACAAGAGTATGATTTGGAAATAAAAACCCACTAAAGTTATTAAGGGTCAAGGACTTACAAAACTCATGTCCTAGGGCAATGAAAAATCTCGGGGACTTGACAATGATATGTGTGCCATGGTTAGAAAAATTACTCAAAAGTTGGACAACATTGAATGGTACAAGGTCATTATTTATCATCTCTGGAGTAGTCCTAGGCACCTTTTGAATCATAAACACAAATCTCTAAGGTTGAAGGCCTCAACGTATTGTTTTATAAATCAAAGGTTAGGATAGAGAAGTCTTGATGGGGTGATATTACGATGTGTAAATCTTAAAGAATCCCAGGCCTTTATCCAAGAGTTTCACGAGGGACTAAGCGATGGTCATCACATAGCGAGAACTACCACGCATAAGATCCTGAGGGATGGCTACTATTGGCCATCAATCTCTACCAATGCCCACAAATTCGTTAGAAAGTGTTAGTCGTGTCAACTCTTCATGGGAAAGCATAATTTGGTTGCACTCCCTTTGCAACTAGTGGTGATAGAGGAACCATTCCAACAATGGGGACTTGATTTCATCAAAAAATTTAAAGAGAATTTCAATAACAGTCATAAGTGGATTTTGACCTCTACCAATGATTTCACTAGATGGGTAGAGGCCATACCTACAAAAAAGGCAACCAACAAGATAGTGGTTAGTTTTCTTGAAGATATGATTATAACTCGTATTGTTGATAAGACTTCTTTTGGAACCACTATGTAGAACATGAGAATTGTCCAACATTTCAAATGAATGCTATATGATATCCCTCTTGGGAAAATTACCCTTAGGGCACAATTTTGATCTAGGGTTTTCAATGAATACTAGAAAGAACAATATTTCATCACAACATTACAATACACATTAATCCATGAAATGGTGCTCTTTAATTGGATACACAGCGAGACAATAAGGAGTTTAGCAAACAGTTGATTCCACAAACAGCTATTTATAGTATAATGTTGATTCAACAAGTGATTCCAGACTTACAACATCATAACAGAGTTTAGATAAACTATAGCTAACCATCACCAACTAGAGACCTATCTTAGCCTTGCTAACCAGTCTTGTTGGTTGCTCCACACTGATATTGCCCTAGCTGCTTCAGCCTCCATCGACCAACATCCTCCTAACCCTTGTGGACTCCTATTTGTACCCTCTTTTTGTTCCTCATGGCTTCAGAGATAGCCTCTTGATCTACTTCTGTCGCAATTAATTAGTCCCCACCTAGCCTCTACCTCAGGCAGGACTATATAGGTCTCCCGCAACCTCTAATAAGAATCTCCAATCTTGTTTCCATAGAGAAGGGGTCTCTAAACTCCTCGTTGCCTTAGGGTACTAATCCACTGCCTCACAGGGTTGTTTTTGGCCCCGCTGCCACAAAGAATGGGCCTCTAACCTCCTCGCTGCCATAGAGAATGAGTCTCTTACCCCCTCGCTGCCTCAAAGCATTGAATTGTTGCCTCAAAGGGATGATGTTAGCCTCACTGCAACAAAGAAATGACTTTAATCTTCTTGTTGCCTCAAAGCATTAATCCATTGCCTCACAGGGATGATTTTAGCCACGTTGCCACATAAACAATGATTCGCTGACTCATAATTGACTTACCTAGCTTCGCTTCTTCAGGAAACATCCTCACATGCCTAAAAAATATCTTACTGCTACAGATAAAACCTCAAAGAGAGCTTGTTGCCACAGATAAGGCCTCAGGAGTAATTCGTTGCCATAGAATGTTGCTTCAAAAACCTTCGCAGCCACAGAATGGGTAAACTTTGCCTCAAAAACCCTCGTTGCCACAGAAGTGACGATTCCATCTTTGGCTTTGCCTCGGATAGATGATCTTCCAATCAAACTTTGGCCTTGTAACCAAAATGGGAGAAGGATTGGCTAGGGTGGAATCTTTCACCACCGAAACCAAACAGAAAGAAAGGGGTCTTAAAACCCTCCCAAAGCCTCAACCCAAAAATAAAAAAGAACAACAATGCAGGATGCTCACAATGAATCTCCTCTCTCCTTTTTATAGATATTGTTTGGGGTTTTCCCTCCTAATTTTAATTTTGAGTGGCTAACAAATTTCCCTCTATTTGCCCCAAATTTGACTTCTATTGCAAGTTTCCCTCCATTTGCTCTAAATTATCTAATGTTACCTAAGTAACATCAAATAATAGGTTCCCCCTTTACAAATGACTATAGCCTACGTCCTCCCTTGGGCAATTTAATTGGAAGAGGACATTATAATCCCCCCTTCCTGACATTGCTTGCCCTCAAGCAATTGTAAATTTGGGTGCTACAAGATTTGTTCTTCTTCCCACATGGCGTCCTCTTTAGGCAAATCCTTCCACCTGGTAATATATTATGAAGTCATCTTGCCCGTCAATCTCCTCTCTCAAACAGTCATGATAACATCTGGAGTTAATACTAACTGCCCCTCCACTATCTCTCCCTCTTCAATGACTTCATGATTGTTGCTCTCTGTCTCATCTACATCAATCTTTTTAGAAGTATCGCCTTCATCTACTTTTGTCTACACTTCATCCATGCTAGTAATTGAACCCAAAAGGGACAGCTTTGTCTTTCATCCTACTGTGGATTCACATTTGATGTCTCCCTCGACCACTGAAAAATTACGAAGGCTTATTTGGCCATTCACTTAAGGAAGAATTATTGAACATAAATCTGAAAATTTGTAGCAAGTTGTTTGGTTCTCTTTTTGGATTCTTGAAAGCCAAACTAGTTTGATTATGACTATTGTTTGACATCTAAACACGAACATGGTTATGTCTTTGTCCTTTTTTGCAAAATCTCTTTCGGAAATATCGACAAATACTTTGTACTTTATGGAACCTTTTACCATCACTGTGTTGAAGTTACATATCCACATCTGTGATATCATTCCGTGGAGCAATGCCCAAGGCCTCCTTATCACATTTATCCACTCTTGGAGGCAAGGGAGCACTTTCAGGGCATTGAATACCAAAAGCAAGGTGGATTGTTTCAATGGATTTCCTGGTATGTTTCACCTTAAAATCACTAGCATCAATTAGTACAAGACTCAGAGTTGTTAAATCCTCAAGTCGTGGTATCTTCATGGTTGCATCATCAACCCCCACTTCATTGCTTTCACCATTCTCATGTGATTGAGATTTCTTCAATTTCTAAAAATTGTAATTATTTGGAACCTTTCTGGATGTGAATGAATCTTGACGAAATCGACCATGATGACCACTTTTATGGTGCCCCTTCTGATGATTTGAACTATCATTCATATCATGATCTAGTACTTCATCTACTTGAATGCCTAATTCTTTTTGTTTAGCAAGAATTTCTCTCAAGCACTGCCTCCTCTTTTTGGCATCCCCATCTATAAGCTCTGGAATTAGCATGGGTTGTAGCAATCCTATAGGAGGAGTATGCTTGGGCTTGTTCTACTAACAAGTCATGTACTCCCTTACGTACCTCAACACATCATCCTTGAGGATTTTCCAAGAAAACCTTTCTCTAATCTGCGTGTATGTTTTCAAGAACCCTTAGTGTCCTGTTATTGGTGTGTCATGACTCATGTGCGGTCTTCAAGATCTTCTCCTTGAGTGTAGATTCAAAGACCAAATATAACTTGTCGTTATAGAAAATGACCTCATCTACTACTCTATACCCGTTATCTTGGATGAGAGAGTCCATTGACTCGCAAGCAAACTTGTTCTTGGAATATCTTACCAAGAGGTGGGCTTTCCAATCTTGGGTAATTTCTATCAGTGAACATGAGGTTAGTTTCCGGGAAAGTGCATCAGCCGCAACGTTCTTGTACTCAATATCAAAATCATAGGGATGATATTGTTGGCTGCTATCCGACAACTTCTGACTCGTTATCAAACATTCTACTGGGAAAGCTACATCTCCATGCCTAAATATAGCCTCCATTCTCTTAGTTGATATAGTTCGAGGATTGCCATTAGACATACCTCTCAACTCTACCCTGCTACCATTAGAGGCCTTGAATTCCACCTCCATTACCAGGTAGTTCATTGAGAAATTTCCCAACGAGTATAACCACTGTACTCCCAACACAACGTTGGTATCTACAATATTTACTATGTAGAAATCATTGGTGAATGTGTAATTGTTGAAGAATGTAACTAGTGTCTGTCTTCATAATTATATTTGAAATGTATTTGTCAAAAGAAAGAAAAATAAATAAATAAATATTATTAAAGAAAATGACTTATTAATGCATGGGATTCATGCTTGGGTCAATTTTTTTTAGGTTAGTTTCCATTGAAGACTTCTAGGGTTTATGTCAAGTGTCCTTGTCCATGTCATAATGTAAAGAAACCTTCTTGGGAATTATTTGTCAAGAAAGAAAACTATTTTAATATAAAATACGTCAATTATGCCTCCTCCACCAAGTTGGCCTCAAGGGAAGAATTCGATCACCTAGAAGAATTATATATAAGCAGCAACTTGACTCATTTGGAGGAGAACACACAAGTTCAAATTGCAGTAGCTAGAAGTAGTAAATAGTGTGAAATTCAAGAAGGAAGAAGGAAAGGGCTAGCGAAGAAGGAGGTCAATATTTTGTTAAAGAAGTCGAAATTCTCTCTCTCTTGTCTCACACGTTCGAAGGAAATGAAGTTGTTGACGCCCAAAATTGCAATCGAGAAGTTGGGTCGAAATTTTGATGCAGTAGGGTCAAAAATTTGTCCTTGATGTAGTATTGATGCAGTTTTGTAGCAAGGTTGATGTAGTATCATTGCAATTGATCTTTAAAGGTTGGAAGAACAGTTTGAGGGTTGACTTGGTGGAGGAGGAAGGTTTGTTGTTCTAGGGTATTGGTCTATCTCATTTGAATTATTGAAGGAAGAGTTCTTGACTGGGTTTTCCCCTATATAGGGGTTTTTCCCTGGATGTGCGCATACATCTGGTGTCCTTGACCTTCGTGTTTTGGTTTTGGTAATTGCTTGGTGAACTAAGATAAAAAGAAGAACATAAGAAAGATAATAATAACTCAATGAAATCACAAGTAATTATCAGCAAGAGAAAATATTTTTGCCTTTCTCGATTTTCCAACATGGTATCAGAGCTAAGGTAAAAAAGAAGGAAAAAGGCAGTTTGAAGATCTATTGAAGAAAAGGAGATTGAAAGAAGGTCATTAAGGAAAAGGACTACTTAAGAAGAGAAATCTACTATCAACAAGAACTATATCAAACACAATGAAGGGAGAAAACAACCTAGAATGAGCCTCCAACTACAGGGCATGGGAAAAGAGGATAGACATCATCCTCGAAAAGAACAAAGTTTTGAATCTTGTTCAAGGAAAAATCAAGAAGCCTACAAATGAATCAACTGAAGCAGAGAAAGCAAAGTTCAGAGAAACAAAAAAAATTCCATTAACCTAATAGTAGATAAAGTTAAGGACAACCTAATTCCATACATATCCAACATAAATTCCACTCAAGAAATATATGAGGCTCTATCCAAATTATTCACCATAAAAAACAATGGTCAAATAACAAGCCTCAAGAATGAACTAAGAACTATCAAGATGACGAAAGATGATACTGTGGCATCCTTCTTTACAAGGATATCAAGAATCAGAGATGAACTTCAAGCAATAGATGAAATTGTACCAGAAAAGGAGCTCGTAATCACTGCTCTTCTTCATCTACCAAAATCTTGGAGTGCCTTTGCATCAAGACTTAACAGTTGGAAGGATACACCAACATTTGAGCAAATGTGGAATGCATGTAGTCAAGAAGAAGCTTGAGTATCGTTAGTAAACAACAAAAAGGAGGATGAAGAAGAAAATACCTCTAATGCCTATTTCGCTCATCACAAGAAGAAGGGAACGTTCAAGAAGTTCAAAGGACCAAAGAAGAAAGTTGACCTATCCAAGATTGAATGTTACAATTGTCACAAGATGGGTCACTACAAAAGCCATTGTCCAGAAAATTCAAGCAATAAAAAGAGAGAAAAAGAATATGCGAATGTTGTTGATGAAGGTCCACCAAAGAAGAACAAGATGAAAGAATCCAAAGTCGAAGTCTTATTTGCTAGGGACTCTTAAGGACATTATCTCTTACATGTCCTTCTATTCTAAGTTTTGAATTGTTTTCCTTTATGTTTTGATTTCTAGAACTTGTAGGTCTAACATGTCTTGTTAGAACACCTTTTATTTTTAGTTGTAGGTTTCCCTCAAGATTGGATTAAGAGGGAAGCCTCCACCATTTTACCAAAAGATAAATATTTTGTTCTTTGCTTCATCTTTTCATGTTTGGTTTCCTTCTTACATCAAGACTTGCTTGAATTGTAAGCTAATAAACTTTTATATTTTCCTTGGTTAGGAATTTTGTTAAATACTCATGGGTTATGGAGGAGGCTTAAGAGGATAGACTTGAAGCATGGAAGAAGTTCTATTGCAAAAGGGAATCTTTCAAGGTTTGATATCATATAAGGTTTTGTTAAAGAACAACTTAAGGTATGTATACAAGCTTTGTTATAAAGTTCTCTTCATATAAAAAAGGTATGTTCGTCTTCTTTTAAAATTCTTGCTTTACAGTACTGACATCACTATGTCTAGGGTTTTGAATCACAAAGACTCTTGTTAGGGTGATTAACTATTAGATTGAATCTACCCTCATTATATTATCATTCTTGTGGAACCCTAAAAAGGTTCACTGTAAAACCCTAACCTAAGGGTATGTCGATGTTAATATTTAAACCCTAGTCTACTTAGGGCTATTAATGAAGTCTAAAAATCCTATTTTTTTATGTTTAGGGTTTTGGTATTGTTATGATGGAAACCCTAGCCCTTTAGGGTTTGTTGGTAATGTCTATGTTATGTATTGAAGCCCAAGATCTTTAGGGTTTGTTGAATTAGGGTTTATGAGCAAAACCCTTAAAATATCTATAGTAAGCTCCTAGGAATGAAACCCTAGGTGTATGTTCATATGTTTGATGTAAACCCTAGCCTAGAGAAAATTTGTTGTATTTCTAACGTTGATGTTTGTGTCTTGGGTTTACCTAGTAGACATTAATGAGAAATGTTAGTGCATGAAATCCTAGATATGTAAATGTGAGTATGTTAACCTAATTGTTGATGCTCATATTTGTGAATTCTAGGGTTTGTAACCAAACCTTAGTAGGAGATTGAAATTCTAGGATAAAATGATATTGTTTCCGATATGATTTAGTTTTGATGATAAAATCTAGCGTTTGCAACAAACCCTAGTGGAGTCTAACATGTAAATTCTGAAAATTGTTGAACCCTTAGATGCATTATAGAATTGTACATATTTGAATTGCTTCTAGGGTTTGCAATATATCATAGAAGAGTTTGTCACATATCTCTAAAAATAATATTGAGGTCCTAGATATAATGAGACTGATATCTTGACTGAGTTGTTGATATAGTCTAGGGTTTGTGACAAAACCCTAGCAAGAAGTTGAGTATGTATCTCTTGTTGATTATGAACCTAACTAGGTTTAGGTATTTGATGCTTCCATTGTATTGACATAATTTTGGGCATAATTAACTTCATGCTTCTATATGTCTGTATTTGGTTGTACTTTAAAGTTTTGCAGGAACATAATCTCAGATGATGAAGATGTTCGTATAAGCATGATAAAAGAAGTTATGCCATAAGACTAGTTAGAGCCATGAAAGGTTCTCCGATGTTATAGAAGAAGGAAGTAGTTGATCTCCCCAAGCTAAGAGGGAGCATGGTTAGAAGAAAAGAATACATCTCCCCAGCTGAGAGGGAGGGCATAGTATGAGAGTCATGATGGATACCTTGTAGAAGATATCAGAGAATGAATAGATTTGCAATATATTGAGGATGTCTTAGTGTTGTTGAAGAAATGAAGGAAGAAAAGCTTCTGAATATTTGAATATAAATAACTAACTGGCATCAAGATGATTAAGAACCCCGAAGGTTTGTGTTTACTTGTATATGTATATTTGAAATTTTATTGTTGATTAGGGTTTGTGTTTGAACAAGTAAATCTCTCCATAAAGAAGGATGAACACTTGGCAAGCATGCATGGACAAATCAATATATCTAGTTTATTAGGGAGAGATGAAGCATCTAATGGTAAATGCTTGGAAGGACATCGAGTCGACCTATGTGTTGATGTCTAGGTCCCAAAGAGGGAGGGTGGCATTGGTCTTGGAGCTCTAACCTTGGATACACACCTAGATCCCTGGGTTGATGGTTTGTAAGTAAGCTTGATGGTACCTATAATGGCTGAAAGCTTTAGTCCATCTTAGTCCCACCTGGATAAATTACCCTGGTTAGGAATCTAATCCGTAGCACTTAGTGTGTTGAACTCTTCGTAATTCATTTTGGAAATCTTCCATTTACCTCAATAAATATAGGTAATTATGAATACCTCACTGGTTAAGAGGGAGTGTTGAAGAATGTAACTAGTGTCGGTCTTCATAATTATATTTGAAATGTATTTGTCAAAAGAAAGAAAAAGAAATTGTATTATTAAAGAAATTGACTTATTAAAGCATGGTTTCATGCTTGGGTCAATTGTATTTAGGTCAAAGTCTCCATTGAAGACTTCTAGGGTTTATGTCAAGTGTCTTTGTCCATGTCATAATGTAAAGAACCCTTCTTGGGAATTATTTGTCAAGAAAGACAATTATTTTAATGAAAAATAGGTCAATTAGGCCTCCTCCACCAAGTCGGCCTCAAGGGAAGAATTCAATCACCTAGAAGAACCATATATAAGCAGCAACTCGACTAATTTGGAGGAGAACACGCACAAGTTCAAATTGCAGTAGTTGGAAGCAGTAAAGAGTGTGAAATTCAAAAAGGAAGAAGGAAAGGGCTAGCGAAGAAGGAGGTCAATATTTTGCTAAGGAAGTCGAAATTCTCTCTCTCTTGTCTCACACGTGCAAAGGAACTGAAGCTGCTGGAGCGCCAAAATTGCAATAATAAGAGTTGGGCTGAAATTGCAGACTTGAAGCTAGGTCGAAATTCTGATGCAGTAGGGTCAAAAATTTGTCCTTGATATAATATTGATGCAGTATTGAAGCAGGGTTGATGCAGTATCGTTGCACTTTATCTTTGAAGGTTGGAAGAACAGTTTGAAGGCTAACTTGGTGGAGGACGAAGTTCTGTTGGTCTACGGTCTTGGTCTATCTCATTGAAGGAAGAGTTCTTGACTGGGTTTTCCCCTATATAGGGGTTTTTCCCTAGTTGTGCGCCTACATCTGGTGTCCTTGATCTTCGTGTTTTGGTTTTGGTAATTGCTTGATGAACTAAGATAAAAAGAACATGAGAAAGATAATAATAACTCAAGGAAATCAAAAGTAATTATCAGCAAGTGTCACGCTCAAGTGTGGACTACTCATCAGCCACCACAACACTAAAGTCGTCAAACTATTCTGTGAGAATACCTATCTTTGCCACCAAAGCTACATCAATGAAATTGCGAGTTGTTCTACCGTCGACTAAAGTTGTGATTCGTTGTCCCTGTATGACCCCCCTAATCCTAGAAGTGTAATATCTATAAATTCCAAAAAGAGTGGCGATAGTACCACCCTTAATTCATGTGCAAGGTTTCTCATCCCCTTTAGCTTCCTCATGGGATTGCTCCCCCTTTGAATTGTTAGGCTCACTACTTGGTGTTGGCATTGGATCCTCTTCATTGTCGTTGTTTGAGATCACCTCAATATAGTGCACCTTTCCCTTGCCCAAGCATTTGTGACATGGTTCCCATGGTTCTTTGCAAGTCAAAGTAACCAAACAAAGTTTCTTCCTCCTCAGCTCACTAAGAGTCTCATCATCCAATCTGCCCTTCCCAACCCACTCCTTATGGAATGGTTTCTTTTCCTTGATCTTTTGAATGATAAGTGGTTTGGATGGAAATTTAGTTTTAGGTGTTGCATCTTCCATGTCTCGTGTCCTAGTGATGACATCTTGTAAGGTGGTGGGCTTGAAATTCGAAGGCCTTGACCCACCCATGTAGTGGCTTGGTTAATCCCTCTATGAAGAGCATGATCAACCTTTTTTCAAATATGTTTGTCACCATAAGACCACTTGTTAAAATTCTACAATGTAGGCATCTAGTGTGTCGGTCTGCTTGAGTTGTCCTAGCACCCTGAAGTGTATCTCCAGATTCATTTGTCAAACCAGTCTATCAATCTCTGTGTGAAATCCATGTACGAAGTAATGTTGGAATGTCCCACCATGGTGCCACCATTCATGAGCTTCTCCTTCCAAATGCAAGGTGGCGAACTTGATGGCCTTTGCTTCCAACATTCAGTTAAGTTGGAAGTAGTTGTCTAACTTTTGTACCGGAGATCTTGCTAAGTACTTGGATAACCCATCGAAAGAGGAGATGGACAGTTTCCCAACCTTGCATTGTAGGTCATGATTATGTTGCATGCCCCTTTTATGATCCATACGTCTACATTTGTACTTAATGTTATTGAACTCCATAAAGGTCATAGCTTCTCAAACCTCCTCTCCTAGCGATGCATACTCCTAGAAATGTTCTCAAACCACTTTTGAATGATAAGTGGTTTGGATGGAAATTTAGTTTTAGGTGTTGCATCTTCCATGTCTTGTGTCCTAGTGATGACATCTTGTAAGGTGGTGGGCTTGAACTTTGAAGGCCTTGACCCACCCATGCAGTGGCTTGGTTAATCCCTCTATGAAGAGCATGATCAACCTTTTTTCAAATATGTTTATCACCATAAGACCACTTGTTAAAATTCTACAATGTAGGCATCTAGTGTGTCGGTCTGCTTGAGTTGTCCTAGCTCCCTGAAGTATATCTCCAAATTCATCTATCAAACCAATCTATCAATCTCTGTGTGAAATCCATGTACGAAGTAATGTTGGAATGTCCCACCATGGTGCCATCATTCATGAGCTTCTCCTTCCAAATGCAAGGTGGTGAACTTGATGGCCTTTGCTTCCAACATTTAGTTAAGTTGGAAGTAGTTGTCTAACTTTTGTACCGGAGATCTTGCTAAGTACTTGGGTAACCCATCGAAGAGGACATGGACAGTTTCCCAACCTTGCGTTGTAGATCATGATTATGTTGCATGCCCCTATTATGATCCATAGGTCTACATTTGTACTTAATGTTATTGAACTCCATAAAGGTCATAGCTTCTCAAACCTTCTCTCCTAGTGATGCATACTCCTAGAAATGTTCTGAAAATTATTCGCTATATTCTGCAGGTCCTTGGTTTACTGCTCCCTAACCATATAAAAATTGGGGTAGTAGAGGTCCAGAGTGAAGATAATTAAAAGAAATAAAAACTTAATTAGAGAGACAGAAACATGGCGAAAAAAGCTTTTAAGCCTGAATGTATATTCCCAGGAAAATAATGATACAATATAAATACATCAAGCTATGTCTCAAGATAGTCAGTCTATCTTGGACATACAATCTCTTGGTTGAGTGAATATCTCAACCACACACCAATCTAGAAGGCTAACTAGTTGGAGAGAATCTCTCAACCAACTAGACCTCAACAAACTCCCAAGTAATAGGAACAGACTCATTCTAGAATTGATGAGTATGTTGAGTTTTCTTGAGTGTTGGGGTAGCATCGGATGTGCTCTAGCTCCCAAAATTTGTGGAGGGACTAGAGTACATGAGATCTCCAAGACCCAGAAAGGGATTTGGGAAATTCCATCTAGTTTGGGAGATAATTAATTAATTAATAATTTTAATTAAGGAACCTAAGTCTAATTTAGGAAAATTAAATTATTAAAAGTAATTAATTTAAACATGTGATGGAATTGTCTTAAGTTACATGGATCAAGCTTTCTTTTAATCTGAGCCATCAATTCAAGATCTGATCATGGTTGTTGGTTTCCCAACCAGAAAGTATGAAGGAAAGGCTTGGGGTCAGTTGGAGAACACACACATGGAGGCAAAGCACTAAGACTAAGCTGGAATTCTAGGGCGTGGTTAGCTAAGAATCTCCAGAAGTGTTTCAACTGCGAGAGGGGTAGTTTTGGCAAAGGAGATGGTCTGATCCCAGTGCTAAGAATCAGCAAGAGGCAGAGAGCAGCAACCAGAGGCAGCAGCAGCAGCAGTTACGCAGCAGCTGCGCAGCGCAAAGGGCAGCTTCATCTACGCAGATGCTACGCAGTGCCTTATAGGGCAGCACTGGGCAGCAGGGGACCCTTTAGGGTTACGTAGAGACCCTTCTAGGGCAGCGTAGGGCCTGCGTCACCCATTCTGGGGTTATGTAGCCCTCTCCAGGCCACCGCAGAGGCTGAAAGGGCTGACGTAGGGGCTTCAGGGGCAGTGCTCAGGTTTCTAGGGCCAGAATTTGGCTGAGTCTTGTAAATCCCGTTTGAGGTTGTGGGTCAGTCAAGATTTTGGTCTCATAACAGCAGGTTAGCTGCAGATCTATCTTTTTCTCTATCGGGTTAACCAGTAAGGTGCCCAGATTTGTTGTATTCAGAAACTACTTAATAATATAAACCCTCCAACAGCCAGAAGATCGGTTTTCCCGCATTAGATTTTTCCGGAGACAGTTGTCCAAAAAATCTTGTGTGTCACTTTGTCTGTGAGCATGTATCTTTTGCTTAGATCTGAATCGGTGAAAGTTTGTTATGTGTTTACTTCGATATTAATCTGAATTTCAGCATTAATAACTTGATTAAGTAGGAAGTATAACCAGATCTAACAGTAGGGTTTCTGCATAAAGTAGTATTCAGAAATTTTCACAAAGTACACCAAAGACAAGTAGGAATTATGTTTTCCAAGTTCCATAATTTTATTATTTTGTGAATACTTGGACTTATTGATTGTTTATGTGAGTATGAGGTTAACATTCCCCCCCTCAATCATAAGTCCAAAGTAAGAACCCGGTACCATCTTCAAGTCTTCATGCTGAAACTGCTAAGTTAAACCTCAATGAAAAACCGCCAAAAACGAATGTCGAAAACTCCAATATGAAGAGAGCGAACCAAGAGAAGTGAATCAACTGCAAGTCTAACACATCCCTGAAAATGCTTGACAACTCAATCTAATGCCAAGTTGCAATGCAAAAGGATCCATCTATCCTTTGCTAGGTCCAATGCCCATCCAAGTGAACAAAAATGCCTACATTTGCTCTCAATCAGCATCCCAATAGCTTGTCCACTGACAAATTTTGATTCCCACTGGCAAATTGTGTTGATGTCGAAACTTTCAGTTTGACAACCATCATCATCAATTCAATTTCAATTTCAATTTCAACATCAATTCCCCCCTTTGTCAACTGAAAGGAGAGACCATAACTATCTTCAAGTCTTCATGTTGAAACTGCTGAGTTGAGCCTCAATGAAAAACCGCCAAAATCGGATGCCGAAAACTCCAATATGAAGAGAGTGAACCAAGAGAAGTGAATCAACTGCAAGTCTAACACATCCCTGAAAATGCTTGACAACTCAATCTAATGCCAAGTTGCAATGCAAAAGGATCCATCTATCCTTTGATAGGTCCAATGACCATCCAAGTGAACAAAAATGCCTACATTTGCTCTCAATCAGCATCCCAATCGCTCGTCCACTAACAAATTTTGATTCCCACTGGCAAATTGTGTTGATGTCGAAACTTTCAATCTAACAACCATCATCATCAATTCAATTTCAATTTCAATTTCATCATCAATTCCCCCCTTTGTCAACTGAAAGGAGAGACCATAACTATCTGCATTTGTTTTGAACTCCCCCCCCCCTCTTCAAATGTAGGAGAGTTTCACTGTTGTACTCCCCCTTTCAGATCCATGAGAGTACCATCTTTTCACTATTGGCTACAATATTTGTCTTCATGTGAGATTGAATACTACGGTAAAAGATATACAATCATTTAACTGTAGATAACCACTCCCAAGGATCAATCCATGCATAATTAATCTTCAATCTGGCTGGTTGGTTTTGTTTGCAACATTTCTCTAATGAGTGATTCTTCTTGCCACAATGGTGACAAGGATGGAGATCAAAACAATGATCTTCCATATGACAGTTCTTTGACAATGTTGGCAATTTGGCTTTTCTTCAACTTTCTCAATGATTTTTGATGTTGCTTGATCAAGAAATCCTCAATTGATGAACTTGATGGGTTTTGACTAATCAAGAATATGCAAGTTGTTTTCATCTTTGTCATATCCTAAACCACGTCGATTTTTGTTGCATTGGATTTCTTTCCATATTTTGATGATTGGCTTGGAACAATAAGGTTGAACTTGAACATGTACAACTTCTACACTTGAAGTTGTATCATTGAGTGGCTTGAAATCATCATCTTCTGCATTTGTGTTGTTGAATGGCTTAGAAACACGACTCTTCTGTTGTAGCTCATCACATTGTAGCTGTGACTCAAGTTGGAGAAACTCAACAATCTCATGTGCATAATGTAGATGCATTTTAATATCAGCAAGAGTGGCTTTGTTGATTTTCATTGTGTCCTCAGCAGTGGATAGTATCAGATTGTTCAGAAACTTTAACAATTGAATACTTTGCTCCATTTGAACTCGTTCGCTTGAACTCTTGAACTCGCTCGCTTGCATTCGTTTGCTTAAACTTGCTTTCTTGAGTTTCATGCTCGCTTGATCTTAGATTTGTACTTTGCTACTCTCAATTTCACACTCACTTGATTTCATTTTAACAAGCTTAGGGTGTCGGCTACCACTGAAAATGCACCCAAGTTAATGATTTTACAACTAGATGACGAGTTCAAATGACTTCTCATGAAAGAACTCAACCTCCTATCAATTTTGACTTAATAATTCAAGGCCTGGGTGTTGGGTTCAACCAAGAATGCACCCGGTACAACTCAGATTAACTTACAAAAAATGATGATTTGCAAGTTACAATACAATTCAATTTTGTTTTGAAATGACTCTATTACTACTTGTGCTATTGACTATTTCCAAGCCTTCAAACAAAATATACCCTTATTACTCCATTATTACAAAATCAACTTATGACTCAAAAAAAGCATTTATCACTCCAAAAATATTACAAAAGATACACCTTATCACTCCATTACAAAAACTTCATGTTATTACCCCTTTTAAACTTCCATTAATTTTTTTAATGAAATCACTTTATAAAAAAGTGAAAAAATCATTTATCACTCCTAACTTTCCACTCTCTTAAAATATAATATTATAATACCACTTTACATCACTTCTTCCAATGAAAACCACCACGTTTCCATGCATGTAAGAAACTATAAAGCTTCATAAAAATTTGAAGAACTTGCCATTTTGAGATTCTTAAGGCCAGAGATCTTCCACGCAAGTCAAAATGTATGAATTCCACGCTACTAGTCTTCTCTCACGCTTGAAGCCAAGTTCCAACGTGTCGACATACCCTTCTTTCCTGATGGCACTATCTTCCCAAGCAGTCTGAATTCTCAGCCAGGGTTCAACCACAAACTGTGTGAACTTACCATCATAGTCTGGACAAAATTTCCACTAAATCAGGGGTTATATGTAGATCACAACAATTCATAATTCAAATGATGAAATTTCAAACCCTCACAAGTTGACCATGTTCAATGCATTTTCCTACAGTGATTTTAGCTCTAGACTTGACCACGATTTCCAACAATGAATATACTTGTGTGTTCAAGCTTTGGTGTACTTACATTGGCGATTTCACATTTAACGTAATCATCAATGAAACGATTAGTTTCCCACAATGTTCCATGCCTTCAATACTCTCAATGAAACTTCAAAAAATATTTCTCCCCAACACACATCCAATGGCATATTTCACCTTGTAACAACTCTTTGCCATAATTCCCATAAATCAATATTCAACATATATTGAAAAATGAAATAAATATTATATGATTTCACCACAGAGCCTTTATTCAATCATGATCTCAATTTAAAAGTTTCACTACAATGATGAGGTCCTGCAAAAAAACGGAATTAAATCTTGTGACAGAATTAACCAACATTTGCAGCAAAAAATCTTTGTGGAGTTTTGCTTTGGATCTTCTCGGTTCTAAAGAAAATGAATTGTATATACACATAAGCTTCATTCTTGGGTCTCACAACTGACATATCTCATATGCTGGCAGCGTATCAAAATCTGCCCTTCAAGCTTTCGATCTCACACATGATATCAATGCCTACAGAAGAACAACAGAACACTTGCCGTTCCAATGTAGACATTACGCAGCAACCAACTTGGAGAAGAGAGAGTATGGTGTTAAATTGTACAACGCAACATTCTACAGCATTCATTTCATGCTTCTTGTGTCTCCTTCTCATGGATGGTGTTTCACACAACCATTACTGCGTTCCACTGTAATTCAACATGATGATACAGCTCCTAACAGCTCCAGAATTCATTCACACAGTCTCCTTGACGCTTGGTACCAATTACGCTTTCCATGCACACCTGGTCTCAGTGTGTTCCCGTTCCAAATCATGTTTGATTCTTCTCCTTTCTTAGATTCAATAACATTCATAAAGACGGTAACCAATTTGCATCTTTTGTGATAACCACGATCACCAGTGCTCTGATAAAACTTCAATGAGGGAGCTACATGATCTCTTTGAGATTGTGACCTCCTCACGTGACTTTGCCCTTGCAACCTCTATCTAACCTACCAGCAATCAACAAAAAGAACAATCATTCCAACACTTCAGACAATGGCTCAACGATTTCTCGGGTGACGACTTAAACAATCAATCAACAATCTTCCTTGTAGCGTGTGGTCAAGTCAACATTTGTAGCGATCATTTGCAGTTTTAAATCCTTTCTTCCACCTTCCACGAAACTTCTTAATATGGGTCCTCGGAGCTATCCTCATGATCTACCCCCTAAAACCCAAGTCCCCTTACATCCTAGAGCATTTTTCATTATCTTTTTCTTAGATCCTTCTCCCTTTTTACAAATCCTTCCTTCCTTTCATTCCCAACCCTATCCTAATTTTTGAACATCAATTATACCTACACATCGCTCCCTCCGCAATCCTCCACCTTCCATTCTTTTGACTCTAAATAAATTATTAGAATTTCAATTGATAATACCTGAACATCCTTAACCCCCCCACCCGGATTTTCGTATCATTTTCTCTTATCTAATCTAAATTTATAATATTAATTTCCTCTTTGCTCTCATCATCATAATTATATTAATATTTATAATACTACTAATAATAGTATACTTTAATGTTATTACCACTAATAATATCATACCTTATTGTAACTATCCCACCATAATCTAATATAATTTTCTTCCGAGACAATTATAATTTGTAATTAACAATTAAGAATATATAATAATACACATAGAATTACAAAGAGCTTACTTGAACCCTAGTTTCTCCCTGATTGGGTTTTGAAGCTGAACAGCAATGGTCGCCAAGAGTATAACGAAGAAGCTTCAGGATTTGCAGAGGGATCCCCCCATTTCGTGCAGCACCAAACCAGTGGGGGGTGATCTCTTTCACTGGTAGGCCACAATTATGGATCCAGTTGGCAGCCCATATGCCAGAGGAGTATTCTTTATTGTCATCCATTTCAAGACTAAGGTAAAGATCAATTTTCATGGGACTGTGACCGAGAGATTGCTCGAAAGGTTTCCTATGGCCGAGTTTTTCCACGTAAGTATGGCCGCCGCCATGACTATAGTTTCCTCATTCTCTTACCTTGCTGCGGAAATCATCGGTGATGGCTGCCTGGACCTCTCCTTCCACAGACAACGATGTCTGAGGCAGATTCCTTATGAGGAAGGGGCACTCTCCATTCCATTGTCGGATATCTCCAATCGTATGATGAATATGTTGAAGACAATGGTGAAGAGGCAACCATTCTTCGAAATCTAGAGATCTTTGGAAGAATGTGATGAGGCAGCCTCTTTTAGCAACAAGCCACGGCCAACAAGGCTCGACAATCTTGCTTCACGGATGAGTTTTGGTAGCCAGCGGTCCCCAGATCTTATAACCCCCTCTTTTCAGATACAGATCACTATTCTCTTTGGGAAAACCATGCTTCTTTGGGTTCGCTCTTCGGATTTGGTGAAGAACCTTGCATATGCCCTTGAACTCAGATTGGGGATTCCATCTTCCTTTTAGCGATTTCTGTATGGAGGTAAATAGCTAGAGGATTCTTTCCCGCTTTCATTTTATTGAAAAAGATGCTACTGTGGTTTTAACCCTTCGTCAGCGAGGAGGTGCAATAGGTCAACCATCCTCCGCTCATGCTTTCTCTTACAAGGATGTTGTCCATGCACAACCTCCCAAGAAAACAGCTCAACCCTCTGAGGCTCCCAAGCTTTTTTTGGTTGATAAACTGGAGGATGTACCTTCTGTAGAAATTTCCCACCTGAAACTTGAAAACCAGTTTCAAATTTTTGTAGAATCTGCCATTATTTGCAGATTCAATGGATTATGGCCTCGCGCGGCAAATCTCTACCAATGGATTCATTCCACTTGGACCAATAACAACAAGGTTATTTTTTGCTCGAAGGGTTTCTTTATAGTGTTGTTTTCTTTCAATGAAGATTATCAAAAAGCCTTAACTGGTGGTCCATGGATTTGGGGAAAAGTAGGGTTATTCCTCACCCCCTGGTTCCCAGACTTCGACCCTTCTACGGCAGTCACCACCAAGCTTCCTATTTGGGTCAAGCTTCCAAATTTACCGACTCACTTATGGCACTCTTCTGTCTTTCAAGGAATTGGAAACTCTCTGGGTCGCTTCCTGGAAACGGATCCTTCTAGGAGGGAGAAGGGCATTTACACTTATGGTAGAATCTAAGCCGAAATTGACATAAGTAAAGGGCTACCCGATCAAATCAATCTCAAAGTTGGTGATTTCCATTGGACACGGTCCATGGACTATGAGAATACTACTTTCTGATGTCGTCACTGCCATCAAACAGGGCATCTTTAGAACTCTTGTACTATGCTCCACGCCCAAAAGAAGAGAAGCAATTGCAAATCCAATTCTAAAAGATGGAAACCCTATGATCTGCCTCCCATGGATGACAATGAGTCCTTCAGCTCAGATGAGGATGAGATTGAAACAGACGCGGATGTAGCAAAGCAGGAGAAGGTTAAGCCCTCGGCAGATCCCGATGGGCCCAATGCTTCTTCGGGTGCTCAGAAGCGAGCACACGAGTCCTCCTCCTCCAACTCGGATAAGGAGACTCTACCTTCAGTCAACAACAGTCTTCAAGTGGTTTTAGCCCACCCTCTCCATGAGGGTTGGGTCAAAGTTACAAAAAGAAAGGAAAGAAAGGTCGTATTGAGGATTTATCCCATTCTGGGTAAATTCTTGTGTCTGTCTCTTATGGTTCCCATGTTTCTCTTCATTTTCCTCTATGTCTCTCTCTTATGCTTTTCGGGACCAAGGTTGATAGTTTATCATTTTCGGCTTCCCCACTATCTAGTCTACCCTGATTGTAACCCTATTTTGTACTATATGCTTCTTTAATAGAATTAGTCTTACTTAGAAATAAATAAATAATAATATATAATAAAAATGAATTTATTACATCAATATAATATTAGTAATTAAAACTTCCTAACATTTTCTATAAATTTCGGTTCCTTTTCACTTTTCTCCCTTTAATTGTAACCTCTCCCCAAGCCTTAATATTAAATAGTAATTAAATTAATAATATTATTTAATTAATGAGCTATTTGTTATGTTAATAATTCATATTTAACTCATTTTGTCACTTTAGTCATACTAATCATTAATGATTATGATAATAATAATAATAATAATAATAATAAGGTGACCTAGTTTTGATTCACCTTCTCCGGAACATGGCGTTTGATCAGGTATTGACCCTATGGACTGTGGGATGATGGTTTCGGGTTATCGTTTTTGTATCGGGTTTTCGGGACCCTTTGGACTTGCTGCCTCGCGGATTATCAGACTGTTACAATGGGGGTTTTATACTAGTACTTGACTGTGTTGGGAGTGTTGTCGGCGCAAGACGGGCCATTGTATTTCCCCAAGCTGGGAGGCACAGACAACCGTCGCACTTCAACTTGCTCTCGACTGTGAGGTATGAAATGGGACCCTATGAATCCGCTGTCTAGGCTTCTAGTTCCTCGGGTTCCATACCGGTTGGCATATGATGCACATCTCTGTTTACTACAGATATGCTATCGTTGGATTTGATGGCGTGCTGATTTGGGTGGGGTCTCTTTCTGACTGTGGACCCTGTCTGGGTTATTGTCAGGACCCTGCTCCTTTTTTGTCGGTTTGGTGTGCTACATTGTTTACTTAATGGAATCGGCCGGTTTCTGTCTGACTGCTGCACCGGATTCGAACCCGTGCATTATTATATTGGGGTTTGTCATTCTCTGTTGGAGTAACACGGGCTCTGCCAGGACTGCCCACTTGTTATCATGGGTAACTATGATGATGAGGTGGATTACACGGAGAATCCACTAGAGGGGGTCGACATTTGGGGTAAGGGAACTCACGGGGAGGTGGAAGACATGACTGACTTGGACCCGGTGCCTGGGGAGGCGCTACCTAATATGACTACACAGTCCAACGTGGAGGGCTGCACCACTCCCATGGGTGATCATGAACAATTTAATTTTGCCACACCCACTGCCGCGGACATGGGACTATGGGGTATCTCTCTGGCATAACAAGACACTTTGGCAAGTGTCGACATTGGGACCTCGGCACCTTTCTCGGAGGCGGTCTATCTTGACATCGGTGATGCTTCTCATTCCTTGGCGCAACTTAGCATTGGAGGCACTCATCCTCCCTGTGGAATCTCGCACTGCACATCTGATATTGGAGGTGCGACGCATGTTGGATTGGAGACGGTCGCTCCATCTGTTGCCTCGTGTGTTTTCTCAAACATGCCGGAGGATATCTCCATTCCGGAGAAGACTTGCTCATCTTCTGAGTCTGACGCATCTGCTAAGCAGGGTCTGGGACGCAACAAAATTGGAAAGAAGCAAAGAATCACTAAAAATAAGCTTAGCTATTTTTCGAACTTCGGTTGTGAGAGCGGTATGGCGGATTGGGGACACATTGCGACAACTATGTTGGTTGGGAAGGTGCGTGGCCGGAAGTACTCTGTAGCAAGACTTCAGCAGTGGACACGTGAGATGTGGGGCGGAACCCTTGACATATTACCGAACGTCTTGGTGCTGACCAAAGGATGGTTCACCCTCACATTCGCCCGTCCTAAACAATCTGATTGGGCCCTCAAGCACTTCTGGCATCTTGAGATGCATCCCGTCTATCTCAAGAGATGGGTTCCGCTATTTGATCCCAACAAGAAGAATGCGGGGGTCGACCCCATCTGAATGCGTCTGCCTGGACTGCCCGTGCAATTCTGGAATGATACTGCCCTCCGGAACATTGGGGGTCATTTTGGACTCTACCTGGACCATGATCGGTCCTACCTGACCACTGGCAGCAGGACTGTTGCCTGAATCTTGATCTTCCTGGATACTCGTGATGCACTGTATGACAACTTCAACATGCTATTTGATGGGATGATGTGGCAGCAACCACTGGATTACGAGGGTGTGCCGTTTCACTGCAGAAAATGCCATGAGGTGGGGCATTTATACAAAGAATGCCCAAAGAGGGGTTTTGGCAGGCTGGCTACAAAGAAATCCCGCACAGTTGCTACACAGACTAAGCCTTCTATCTGTACCGATTGGGGATCTGCTGGTGTGCCACTGACTGTACCGGATTCTTCGCCTGATGCTGGGATGGTGTCGATTGATCAGCTTCCAACTTGGCCTAACACTCATCCCAGATCACGTCCACAAGCTACTCCGGTGACTACTCAGCGCACTTCAACTATCCCGAGTACATCTCCTATCACTTACTCATTGATTTCTAATTGCTCTGTTGATTTACCATCCGTTACTCTGCCTTGTTCAACATCTGGTATTGTTGTTAATACTCAGTTTTCATCCTTTACATTTCCTTGTATTACATCGGAATTGACTAGCCTCACACAGAACCTCCCCTCGATTTGCTGCTCCATCGCACTGGCCCCTCCATCATTTACCCCCATCATACAACACACATCTGCTGAATCTACCTCTTACCACTCATCTTCCTCTTCGGAGACACCCTCCACGAGACATAATTATTTTCTTAGATCCCATTCCCTACCCCTCACTGGTGATGCCTTCGGTATTGGGTCTGGTCAAGGCTGCCTACCCATCAAGACACGAGGTAGACCATCTGCTTTAGTAAAGGCCATCAAGCGAGCTAATCTCGAAGTGGAAGCGGGTACTCAATCTTCACTTATGCGGGTCCTTAGAGCAAGACGACCCTTGTTGGCAATTACATCATGATCTACCTCTCCTACAAATGCAGGGGACTGGCCAACCCCGATAAGAGATTGGCACTTAAGGATTTGATAGCTCAGAAGCCCATAGACATCCTATTTCTCCAAGAGACTCTGGGAGATGGTTCTGCGGTGGTTGCTATCTTAAAAACACTTCTTCCCAATTGGACCTTCATTACTCTTGATGCACACGGAAGATCTGGGGGTTGTGCATTGGGAATTAAAGACAAGACCACCCGAATGATCAACTATTGGGGTCGGGCGGGTGTATTTGGTATGAAGGTCCTATTTGGTCACTCTGAGCTCGAGTTCACCTTGATAAATGTTTATGGGCCCTGTGCTAATAGAGAGGATTTCTGGAACTCTTTATTGACCTGCTCCCTACTGGCAACCCCTCACATTATTTTGGGTGGTGACTTGAATTTTTCATTGGGCATTTCTGAATCCTGGGGCACCCATGCTACCCCTGATCCTTTGGCAGAGCTTTTCACCACCATGCTTGGGTCGGCCAACCTAATTGATATACAAACCACCAAGCTTCAGCCCACTTGGAGGAATAGAAGGACTGGGAATGCTG
Organism: Pinus albicaulis; assembly: GCA_034641835.2. Lineage (NCBI taxonomy): Eukaryota > Viridiplantae > Streptophyta > Pinopsida > Pinales > Pinaceae > Pinus > Pinus albicaulis. Next base: position 688,188,308 of record CM076576.1, on the reverse strand, counting down.
CTTTGGCCCGCAAGTTGGACAGATTTCTCATTAAGCAGCCACTCCTCTCCACATTAACTCGGGCTCGACAATGGGTGGGGCAGGGAGGTAAATCTGACCACTCTCCTATCTTCCTGGAATTTGAATGTGGACCCAATAGAGCTCGACCTCCATTCAAATTCAACTCCAGGTGGCTGCGAGACCCTGAGTATCACTTGATGGTCACCCAGGCCTGGCAGAACTGTCGACCCTTGAATGACAGGGACCCTGATTGGATTATCAATGATAATCTCATGCGCATTAAGAACCTTACTATTCAATGGGTTCGAAATAAGAAGCAATTGGAAAGGGAGGAACTCCATCGGGTTGAAGAGGAAATTGCACTCCTCAACAACTCTGATCTTATGGGATATAGATCTGATGATACCAAGGTGTAATATTCCCAATTAGCAATAGCTAATTGGAATATTAATCGGGACCAATTTTTCCGCCAATAGTCAATTTCAAATAACAATGAGTGGGTCGTGGTCTCACCCGAGCGCGCGGAGGCAAGCATGTGGGCTGCGTTGGCAGCGTGGGGCCGAGAAGGGCTGCGCGGGAAAGGAGGAGTCGAAGGTTCGAGAGGAAGGCCGCATACAAAAGGGAGAGAGCTTCCTTCTTTTTAACTATTGTTGAATATTTATGATATTGAAACTAGTCGCTAAGACTTGAGCACGTCGGCTGTTTAGCAGGTCTGCAGCACTGTTCAGTGCGCCGAGTTTCTCCGAGCGGAGATCTCAACCTCAGCCCCGGGGGACTTCGAGTGCTTGCTCGGGTGAGGCCGTTCTATCATTGTTTTGTCAGAGGATCGGGTTTGGAGCTTGTTACAGAGTAGCGTTCAGGAGTGGCGACGCAGTCTGTGTGGGAAGACCACAGACTGTCCAGTGGGAGTTCTGTGTTGTATCATTTGGAGGTTTCGGGTTAGGAGTTCGAAGCAGAGACAGTCGTGCCCATTTTCCAGCCGCAGCTTATTAGCAGCACGCGATAGTGTTTCCAGCCGTTCCCACCCACAGGAGGACCGCTGTACCTTGTTTCTTGAGCATATCTTTTATCTTGCCCGCGCCTGTTGAGCGCTATCATCTGGGCATCTTTGTAATCGCTGTAATTCCCCGCATAATATAATGGCTTAGCGATTTCTCAGTTTAACGTATATCTGTTGCGTACACGGTTCCTATTTTTTTTTACATGTTATTGAATGTGTGCTCATAGAGTCATTCCACTATTGTAGCATTTGCTGTGTTTTATTAATATCTTTAAAACAGGAATATTACAAGGACCACACTTTGGATTATCAATGATAATCTCATGCGCATTAAGAACCTTACTATTCAATGGGTTCGAAATAAGAAGCAATTGGAAAGGGAGGAACTCCATCGGGTTGAAGAGGAAATTGCACTCCTCAACAACTCTGATCTTATGGGATATAGATCTGATGATACCAAGGTGCAACTTACTGCACTTGAGACTGAAAACGCAAAACTTCTGAGACAAAAAGAGGAGGACTGGAGACTTAAAAGTCGCGCTATATGGTTACAGGCTGGGGATGAAAACACTAAGTTTTTTCAGCAACATGCTAATGGGCGCAGGACTGCAAATGCTATTTGGGAATTGTCTGATCAGAATGGATTTGTGGCGAGAACGCAATCACAACTACATGATCTGGGCACTCGACATTTCACCAACCTATACAGAGCGACACCAAACATTGATCTCCCGGACATGATGCACATTACACAGTATTTCAATTGATTTGTGGAACAGGAGCAGATTGATGACCTCAATGCACCGGTTTCTATGGGTGAACTGGAGGGAGTTTTGAAATGGTTCAAAAGAGACAAAAGCCCTGGGCCTGATGGCTGGCCCATTGAATTCTTCATCCACTTTTTTGAACTCATGACAAATGACCTTCTGATTATGATTGAGGATAGCAGAGTCAGAGGCAGGATTTATGATGGTTTTAACACTACTTTTATTGCGCTCATTCCAAAATCTGACAACCCAACCTGCTTCCATGAGTACAGACCCATATCTCTTTGTAACTGCATTTACAAGATCATATCAAAAATTATAGCAAATCGTATCAAGCCTTTTCTATCCTCTCATATCGAAAAGGAACAATTTGCTTTTCTGCACCATAGGCAAATCCATGAAGCTATTGGTACTGCCCAGGAGGCCCTTCACTCCATAAAAACTAAGCGCCTTAAATCCACTATTCTCAAAATTGATCTTACAAAGGCTTTTGATCAGGTAAACTAGAGTTACCTTCATCTCATCCTAATTCATTCTGGCTTTCCTCATTCATTTATAAACTGGATTATGGGTTGCATTTGTCATGCTACTTTTAGCATATTGATCAATGGCACAGCATCTGATTTCTTCCATGCGGGGCAGGGTCTACGTCAGGGATGTCCTCTCTCACCATTATTATTTGTCCTGGTTATGGAGGGTCTCTTTGTCCTCATAAAAAATGCAAAGGCTCGGGAAACCTTACAGGGACTCCAGATCAATGATATACTACACCTCACTCATCTTTTATTTGTGGACGATGTTCTAATATTTCTCAATGGCTCTAGACAGGACTCTGTACAATTTGACTTGCTACTTAAATGTTTTTGCAGAGCCACCGGTATGGTACCAAATGCTCTCAAATCTTCTATTATCATGACTGGATGCTCAGGCTTGGAACAAGGCACTGCCATGAATCTATTTGACTATGTCTGTATAAATATCAGTGATGGCCTCACATATTTGGGATATCATATCAAACCAAATGATTATAAAATCAAAGACTGGAACTGGATTATTGCTAAAATTGAACGCAGAATCAATGTTTGATATAACCGATGGCTATCCAGGGCTGGCCGACTGGTCCTTATTAAATCTGTGCTCGAAGCTATCCCGGTCTATTGGATGACCCTGGCATGGATACCTATTGGTATTACCAACAGAATCAAATGTATATGCAGACACTTTTTATGGTGCAACCAAGGAAAGGACTCTACATTTGCTTGGATTGCCTGGGACCGCATCAACATACCTAAGCAATGGGGTGGCTGAGGGATCAAAGATCTCCATCTATTTTCGAGGGCTCTTGCTGCAAAAATGTGTTGGCACTTAATCACTGGACAGAGCCTCTAGAAGGAGGTTATTGTTGCAAAATATATTGCGCCGCGGAATACTCTCGAATGGATCAGAGACAGAATCGGGTCGTTGACTGGTGCTTCCATAATCTGGAAGGCGATCACAAAAGCGGCTCACATCATCCAGAAGGGTTTATCATGGCAAATAGGATCTGGTGTATCTATTCGGATTGGCACTGATTCTTGGTCAGGGAGTGGTGAATTTTGTAAATTACCTGCATTCATTCTTGAGCACCTGGCTCGCAGAGACATATACTTCCTTGCACAGATTGCGGACCCTGCTCATACCACTTGGCAGGGTCAAGCCTGGCTTCAGGTGGATTATCTGGAGATCCCTCAGGAAGGCACTCAGATATGGCAGAACTTCATTTGGGCACTAAAAGCATCCAACATTCGCATCACAGATCAAAAGGACAAATTGATATGGGTTTGCTCACCTGACGGGCAATATGCCCGAAACTTGGATACCTTGCTCTTATTCAGCCCAAAGAACCCCCACTAAAAGCATGGTGGTGGCACAACATTTGGAAGCTGAAGGCCCCGCACAAGCACAGAACTTTATTCTGGTGTATACTAAACCAGTGCATTCCCACCATGGACTTCCTTCACAGACGAGCCATTCATGGACCTTCACAATGCTGCTACTGTCTCACAAATTGCGACGATACTACTCACCTATTTCTACATTGCAATATTATTAGAGGTATCTGGGCTCGGGTTATTACTGATTTGGGCTGTCGACATCACTAGCAAGGTGATACATTACTTGACTCATGGACAAATTGGTGGTAGCTAAATGCTTACTGCCCGAGGATGCGCAATCTCCCCCTGATATTGGCTTGGGAAATCTGGATCGGTCACAACAAGCTGATTTTCAATGGTCTACCAATCGATTGTGACAGAATATGTGCCGCTACCATTGCTACCTACCACCTCCTACCTATGGATCGACAACACATTACCCCCACAATCGGGACACCAGAAATCATTGACCATAGTCAACCTTGGGCCTATTTTGATGGTGCGTCCAACGCACAGGGATGTGGAGGGGTCGCCACACTTCATTTAGATGATCACCACCACTACAAAATCAGGATGGGATTGGGACCTAGCACAAACAACTATGCTGAACTACAATGCCTTAGACTCCTTCTGACATTTGCACGGGAAAAACACTGCAATTCCATTCAGATTTTTGGGGACTCTCAACTTGTGATCAATTGGTTCAATAATCTTGCTCACTGTCACTCGCACACACTGTCTGCACTTCTGCGAGAGGTTCATCTACTCAGGATCCTATTTGACTCCATCTCTGTGATACACATTTACAGGTCTCAGAACAAAGTGGCTGACCAGTTGTCCAAAGAAGCTACGGAGCTGACTTGGGGCACCTAGCACATTACAGAACAGACTGGAGAACAGGTTTACAAATTTTTCCATCGGCCTTTTATGGATGAGGCACCTGCATTTTGGGTTGTCTAGTTGCACAGCATTTGGGAGGATTTTGTTTTTATCTCCTTTGGTCACCTATCGGCATGTATATTTATTTTTATTTTTATTATGTATTTGTCTCTATTTCCAGTAAGTTATGCACCGAACTTACTTTGAGAAAATTGGCAACATTTTGATCTGCTATTTGGGACTGTTTAGCCTAAATGAAGGCAAGTGTGGCAGTATAATGAGATATTTCATAGATTGTTTTGTAGTGATACACTACCAACATATGTAACATGTAACTTATCTTATAATGAAAAGTTACGAATTTTTCCTTTGTGAAAATAATAATAATAATAAAATAAAATTATTATCTAAATATTATTAAAGGTTAATTATTTGAATTTTGAATTTTGTTTAATCTAATTATTTCAAATCTAACTTTACGATCTTATTTTCCTATCTTATTAGAAGAATTCAATCCCCACCCCATCATCATCACCTTATTAATTAATAAAATAATTATTAATATATAATAATAGTATTTATAATACCATCATCATCATTATTATTATAAATACTACTATTCTCTCAGACTTCATAATCTAATTTATTCTTCTTCTAATTCCCCTCATCCTCTATAACAATTATAGTTTATATCAAGAATTAATAATTTATAATAACAACTTTATTACATCATTTTAATATTATTAATTACTAATAATTTTCCATCATTTTCACTTTAAGTATTAATTAAATATTATTTATTTATTATGTTAATAATTAATATTAAAGCCTTAATTATAATTATTATAGTTAATATGATTACTTAACCCATTTCTTTACCTAATAATATTATTTAGTAAGATAATAATTACTATCTAAACCTATTCTCTCACCTTCAATATTTAAATTGAATTTTGTTAAATCTATTTATTGTGAAAACCTTTAATTTATAACATTTTAATATTATTAAGGTCAAATTGACCCAATCCTAATGAATCCTAGGAACTATTTGTCATCATTTCTCCCTATTTATCCAAGTCCTGCACTTTTTAACTATGCATGAAAGCTTTGTTTATCCCTAATGATGGGTGGAGTGTTCATCTGAAACGTCGAATGTTTCTCATAATCTACACATTGGTTCAATTATGGCATTAGCTTGTCTCGTTTATCTAACCATTATCACCAAGGGGACAGTCTTGTTGAATCTAGTAATAAGAACTTAATGAATATCATCAAGAAGATTGTAGGTGAAAATAAGAGAAATGGGATAGTCAAAATAAGTATCCTTTATGGGTGGATCTAATTACATAGAAAGATTCAACCAACAAAAGACCATTTGAACTTGTATACAAGATGGAAATTACCTTGCCTATCCACTTGAAACCTCCCATGTATCGTATTTTGCAACATGTTTCTATTGACTATGATGCTTTGCAGGCAAATATATCACAATTGATCGAATTGGAAAAGAACAAGAGAAAATCATATGACCATTTTCGAACCATGGCTAGTCCCTTAAAGTTTCACTTTGGTTTACTTTAGTCCTGTACAAGATTGGAGAGCCTTAGGTGAACTCTCTTGAGGACTCATGCTTTTATGGGAGCTTACAATTGTACGGATGATCACCTAGTGTATGAGAAGTCCAACCCACATCAAGGTGCACTTATGTGATTCCACATAATAATGGCCTAAAGAGTCTGTACGTGGTCTTGGCTCTGGTACAATATTTCTCAGACAACTCTCAGAGCATGGAAGTCATATTTGATCAATTTTCACGTTTCCTGAGGTAGTTCATGGTTCCCAATGCAAAGTGTTCCCGATGTCAAAAAGTCAACAACTTGTCTTCATGATATATGCTATTGGAATTTAATCTATTTGTTTTTACTAATAAGTAAAATTACACAAATTGATTAAATTAATAGATCTAACGAAGGATAGGTACAAGTAACTATTTTTACCTGTGTTTGCGCTTGTATCTCACTGATTTGTTTTGCAAATCCAGACATTTGCTGGCTGTAATACGCAAAATCAGCAATTAAAACAGAGGTTTCAGCTATCCAAGTAAGTTACATCTTTACCACGCCTCTTGTATTTACTCTATTGCACTTAATTTCAGCATTTTCTATCATTTAGAATAAATTTTAGATAATTTCCAGCCATATTATAAGGCCAAATCAAAATCTGGAAATTATTGAGTGAGTTTACCCAAGAGGGTTTCACTCAAAATTCTGAAAAGTACTTTCCAACTTGCTGGAAACTTATTCAGTTGTTTTAGGTTGAAAGGAGGCCCCCAAAGCCTCAAAAGTGACCCTCATACCTCTCCACCCCTATAATTACAATTTGAAAGTGCTTAGGCACTTGTCAGGTGGTTGTTGTAGGCAAAATAGGTTGTTGTCCTTGCATTTTTTCCGGACTTTACAGTATAATATACAAGAAAACAAGTTTTTTTGACCTATAACTTTCTAACAAATAGCCTAAATTGAAAACTAATTGCATGTTCAATTATATTGTTTTCTGTAGACCAAAATCCACTAGTTACACTATATGTCTCTTGTATTTTGGTACTGCTAAAGCCCCTGTTTAATTTTCTGCTGCACAGTGACATCTTTTACAGCTAGACAATTATGGGAGATTAACACTTCCACTTCAAGTGACCCCATATAAAGCACTAGTCTTGCTTGGGATCATCTGGGTTTATCTTGGGGACTCCTCCTTTGATCATTTAACAAGTTGTTGGGCCTAAATAGCAGGGGCTTGGGTGGAGGTAACTGTGGGCCCCTACCCTGTGTGTTCCTGTCATGCCCCTAGAGACTTCACACAGTTTTAGACGCCTCATGATCTATAGTCATGGCACCAATGTGTTTCTCACCGATGACCCAACCATGGCATCACAATCACCCTATTTCCCCTAAGAAAGTCCTATCCCAATATCACATCAAATCATCCATTGGCATCACAGTGAAGTCAACCAAACCCATCAATCCGAATTGGCACACCAGTAGCCAATCCCTTGGCTACCTTGGCCTTGGAATTTACTGACTTCATCGTTAACCTGCTTGAGGATATTTGCAATCCAACTTCCCTTGCTAATTCTACTTTGATGAAATTGTGCAATGCACATGCATCCATGAGTGCTTGTATCGTCTTCTCATTGATCAATGTGTCCACAAGTGACAAAACACAACCTATGCTTTCGATTGTCCTGAACCTTCCCCAAGACACCAATTCTCATCTACAAGTCATCATGAGAACATAAACAAGGAAATGACATGGCTCTATGCTTGCACTTCTTCATCCTTGCTCTGATACCACTTTTTATGCCCCTAGAGACTTCACATGCTTTTAGGCACCCTTTGATCTCTAGTCGTGCAGCACCAACGTGTTTCTCACATACAACCCAACCACTTCAACAATACTACACCCAAACTATGCCTCACAAATCAAAACTTGCTTTAATTGTCTTAATTACGTTATTAGCAAAATCTCAAACTCAAGCTTAAACCAAGTGCATCATTGTCTTCATCATCAATAACATTTACAATGATATGTAAATAACATCATCCATATTTATTAAACATAAGCGTTCATCCACACATGTAAGATACACCAAGAATATAAGGGAGTGGCCCGCAACCTTGTTCCAAAATTATTTACATAATGGTTACAAATAACGAACGTCTGGATCAAGACCTGATCATTCACCAAGACAATACCAAAATCCACCCCTTGGGTCATTGCCCCTCGTTTCAAGAACACCACAAAGGTTGTGCACCTACAAGTCAAACTATTTGACACCAACCCGTCGGTCTGCTTCCCAGCCATTCAATTGGAAGAGTGACCACCCATATCCAAGAGAAAAGAAACCACCCGCTCAACTCCTTCACCTCACGCTACAATATGGCTCATTCCACTTGCTATGTGAACTCCTGTGGTTTGGTTTGTTGGTTGCTTTCCTTGTTCGTTCTACTCCCCATTCAGTTCACTCCTCACCATATATATGACAGGAGGGGGAATGCCAAAGGGTGTGACCTTTGGAATTCTCCCACACATTGCAACCGTTCACCCCTTGAGCCAACCCATCTTTGGTTATACTTCACTACTTCGACTTAAGCCAACCCGTTCCAACTCGTTCCATCTGTGACGCAGCTTGTCCCTTGGTCATTCCACTCGTCATCTCGTCACACAGTTGGGGTGTGTGCACCCAACGCCACGCTAATCATCTCGTCTCGACTACATGTCCACTCGCACATTACCTCATGTCACCTTGACTTGGGTGTGTGCGCCTTGTCGCACCCAACATGCCAAGATGTCTTGTCTCGGTTTCTTGTGCACCCTCCTCGCTGCACCACACTCGCTATGTTGACTCGTCCAATGGTGTGATGCTTGTGCACTCAAGGCACTTGGTTGGGATGTGGACGTGCCCGCGTGCCCAGGGGCCTAAAAGTGCCCATCTAGCAGGTTGTTAGGACCTTAGCAACCCTGCTAATCGAATCAATAACAAGACTAATTCAAAATAGTCATTCACAAACAATATTATCTTCCTAGCTATAGGGAGATCATGTTAGTTACTAGTAATGAACTAGCCATGCAGAAAAGTGACCAATTCAAAATAGCCATTCATAAACAATTTTATCTTCCTGGCTACAAAGAGATCATGTTGGCACATCAGTTACAGCTTAGGCAATCCACCAGACAATCCCTCTAGCAATATATCAACCGCTTAAACAAACTCAAAGTGCGAAATCTTAATGAAACTCTCTGCACTAAGTTTATTTCCAATCTCATTCCTCATCTCTGACAGGATTTCAATACCACTTCAAGCTTTTCACTTTTCCTAAAAGTAGAAGCCAAATTACAGAAACTGCCTTCCAGGCCAAATCAGCAGCAGAAATTGCAAAAGGCCCTTGTACCTCCCTCTACATCTTTTGACCCTCCTCCTAGGGAAAAAAACAGATTGAGCTATATAAGGCCAAGGAGAAATACTACAACTATCGAATGAATTTGGGCATTCAACTGTCAAATGCTGCACACCACAAGTCAAGAAGGCCAAAATTCTACTTTCCAAGATACAGCAAGACAGTTGACGATGATAAAATACAGATATCAAATTCCCCTCAACTAGTTCTCATGGTTGAGTATTATTCTGTAAGCAATTGATAAGCTCTTTCACTCGTAACTGCCACATCAAGCACAAACTGCGACAGTTGATCATGGGCGACAACAATTGTTCTATCCTCGGTTAAAGCGCTCAAGCTTCAGAGGAAAAGCAAGTCCATACAACAACCCCAACTACACTGCCTACGGATCATCCATACTTCATTGGAAAAAGTGTACCCCATTTGGATAAGTGAATATTATGCTATTATGTTATGTCTGTTGTTATTACTGTTTAACCTTGTCTATGTTTCCAGTCCCATAGTTTCAGTCCACCCACAGTTTTGCAAAGCAAGTTTTGGGTACCTCTTAGCTCTTAAGCCTCTTTAAATGTAGAGTGTAAAGCATGTACAATTCTGGGAAACTCTCTTCTTTGTGTTCTCTTGCATTGTGCTCTTTTTTTTCTCTTCAGCCCTCTGCCTTTCATTTGTATGCTCATATCACAATTATAATGGATTTTAGTGACCCCCAAAGCAACTGGCCTTTGGCTACAAGATCGATTTTGCCTATTTCTTTGGATAGAATACAGATTGCTTTAATTCATTTATTTGCAGGAAATAGGTTGGCCAGGAAAAGCTGTTGAAAATGAGAAAATATGTGGGATAAAGACTCAAGCAACCGATAGTGTTGGACAACTGTCAATTGGGATTAAATGCTTTTGATAAGAGACAAACAAGCCTTTGTTGGAAATAGTACCAAGGAGAGGTGTTACTAGGCATTTATCCCTTTTAGCCTAGTAGACACATTAATGACTTTTGTCTTGGTGACATTTATGAGTTATATTAATGTCATGGGTGGAAAATGTTGAAAAAGTTTAACTAGGTGCTGTCTTCATAATGACTTGTAATTATGATTTTATGAAAATAAAGAAGACAAAGAATAATAAATGTATTGTGTTACTTGCTTCATGGATTTCATGAGCAAGAAATTTTATTATAGGTCAAAGACTTCTTCTTGATGTCTTTTGGGATTTTTCATCTTGTCATAAATATAATTAAGAGTCATTTATATGAAGGCACGTTACACATGTAAAAGACATGTCAATTATGTAAAAGTTACACTCCAAGACATTGTCACTATGCCTCCTATAGTCGGCTAAAAGATGGACTATATTCTCCTTATGAAGAAGTCGGCCTACTTCCATGATCATGTTGGCCTAGATAGCAAATATGAGTCACTATATAAAGGGTGACTCGGCCTCCTTGTTTCACCAAGCATCTCGGTCATCTCTGCAATATTCAGGGCGGATCTCAGTGCGAAAGTGTTAAGGGTTGTACAGCGAAGAAGAAGGTCACAATCTAGTGCGTATGGGTTCTCATAAAGTTCGGATTATGTCTGTTATATTACCACTGCAATCTCAGCGAAGGCCGAAGTTGATTTCAGGACTACTTCAATTCAGTTAAGGGTTATAACCTAGTGCAGAACAGTGCTGGAAGGAGACCGAAGGAAGGAGGCATTTGGAGACAGAAAAAGAAGTTTGTTGGAAGCCGAAAAGACTGTGACAAGGGTTACAAAATTAAGAGACCGAGACTCTCTTGGTGACAGTGCTGGACAGTGCAAGAAAGAAGGACGAAAGTGTGAAGGCCGAGGAGTATAAGAAATAGTGACAAGTGTCTTGGAGGTAAACTTGTCTCAAGTGTCTTTTGTCAAGGGTCTTGGTATTCTCAATTGAAGCATCTATAAGAAGAGATTTGCGGGTTTTCCCCTCAAGAAGAGGGGTTTTGGCCCTGGCTGGCAGCCTACATATTGTGTCACTGTTCTTATTGTTTTGGTAACTGTTTGATGTATTGCTTATCGTAATAACAATAATCAAAGAGAAAGAAGCTAAAGTATAACACAAGCAGTTATCAAGTAAGAGAATTGAATTGAACATTGCCCTACCAAATTCTCAACAGAAAAAATACTTATAAGTGTTGTACCATGTATTTTTCTAATATTACAGTCACTTGTACTTTATAAAGTGACTTTATGTGTAAAGTACTAAGTGTACTTTTCTAATATGAAAGTGAGTTGAAAAATCGCTTTATGAGAAAAATAGAAAAAGGTACTATGAGGCTTTTAAGTAATGGGGCCAATGTGTGAGGGGGGTCAATTGGGAGAGTTAATCTCAACCATACATCTTGAGATTTGGAGATCAAATCTCATCCATTGGATCCTAGGTTTAGGGATTCAATCTTTTCTAAGAGACAAAAGGAGAAAAGGGAGGCTTATTCTTCACTTCACACTTGAGAGAGCAAGAGGAGAAGAGGAGAGGAGAACTTGAAGGAGAATTTGCAGCAAAAGGAGGGGGGTTCAATTTTCTAGGAGGGAGACAGCCATACGAGGCTTGAATCCCAAGGAGAAGACTGTACAAACCGCTACACGCATTTCAAGGAAGAGGCAGCACGAATTTCGAGGGACAACAGCACAAAAATCGATGAGTTGGGCATGATTTTCGAGGAGGTTCTGAGCACGCATTTCAAGGAAGAATCAGCTCAGTTCAGGCCAAAAATTCGAGGCATAAATTTCGGAAATTTTGCTCCATGCAGTGCAAAAATCGAGGAGGTTTCCATCTGTTGTTTGGCACGAATTTTGAGGAGGTACAGTCACCCTTTTTGCACATAAATTGATGTTTTGCACAGATTTCTAAGTTGTTTTGGGCACAGAAATCGAGGTTTCTTCAACACAGATTTCAAGGCAAAATCTTGGGCACAAAAATCGAGGAGCTGAGCTGCGGGAAAGTGCAGAAAATTCTGGGCATGAAAAATTTGTAAAATCTGAAAATTATCAATGGGCACAAATTTCCAGATTTGCATTTAATGCTTCAGCTGAAGGGAGATAAGTACTGTGTTTAATTTTATGTACTTAGACTAATTTCTCAAGCAATAAATTCTTCCTTTGAAGACTGTTTTCCCCAAGAGGCTGTGGGGTTTTACCGGGGGCACCTTGACCAAAATTAAGTGTCTCACATGCTTGAATGCTTGCCTAAATTGTGTATTAATTTCAGCTGATAGGAAAAGTGAAAAATAGTAGAAGTACTCTTTGAATGTTTACAATTAATGGATTCTGAAATCTATATCAGCATGACAAAACATGTGGGTTGGGCCAAATAAACTTATGCAAACTTATAAACTGGTGTAAGGGTGCAAATAATTAATTTTCTACATGGTATCAGAGCAAAGTTGAGCTAAGTTAAGGCTCAAATCTCAAATTTCAGTCAGCTGATAAAGAGGGCAGCAAGCTACCAAAGTCTTCAAACAATGAACCATACCTTTGAAACTTTGCCAGAAACCCAAAGACTTCAGCAGTTCAGAGGGAGGTTGGTTCTATCTTCCAGACTTGCTTCATTTTGTTGGTTGTGGGGTCATGGCTACTGGGTTGAGAGAAGAGGATAGATTGATAGGAGCTGAAAACTTTGGCCCATGGAAGGAGAGGATTATGCTTTTACTGGAGGATGTGGAAGTGTGGGATGTTGTTGAAGTAGTTGTGCAAACACCCACTGATCCAGCTCAGTTGGTGGAGTTCAACAAGAAGAATGTGAAGGCAAAGAGGATCCTTCTAGATGCCATCCAGGCCCATTTATTCCCTCATGTTTCAGGGATAATATATGCATATCAAATGTGGGAGTCCTTGGTCTCTTTGCACCAGAGTTCTAATGAGAACAGGAAGATGGTGTTGAGACAAAAACTACACAACACCAAGATGACCAAGACCGATAGTGTGACATCTTTCCTCACTAGAGTATCACAAGTGCAGGATGAGTTAACTGCTATTGGTGGCCAGAGAGCACTTTCCTGGTTGGAGGAGGATGTGGGACAATTTCCTCTAGGAGGAGATCAGGAGGAGTATCAGAAGTGGTAGCAAAAGTGGTGGGGGAGGTGAAGAGGAGAAAGTTGCTCTTGCAGAAAAGGGCAAAAAGGGAAAGAAGACCAAGAAAGGGTCTTCTAGTGGAACAAAGCAGGATAAGGGGAAGCAGAAGGCTAAGGAGAAGGACATGAGCAAAGTGAAATGCTTTGCTTGTGGGAAGATGGGTCACTATGTTGTTCAGTGTCCCAACAAGAAGGGTAAGAAGAAACAAGGAGTTGCAGCTTCAGCAAATGTGGATGAGTTTGCGGCTGTTTAATTCAGAGTGTGCTTTGGTGGTGAGTTTAGCCACTCATGTCACTTCTTCTCGTGCATGGTTCATAGATAGTGGAGCATCCTACCATATGACCGGAGTTAGAGAGCACTTCACGAGCCTTTTGGAGGATGACATTGACTTGGAGGTTGTGCTTGGCGACAACTCCAAAGTCAAGGCGGCAGGTATGGAGACAGTTTCATTTCAGAGGGAGTCATCACCTCCTCTGAAAGTGACAAATGTTCTTTATATTCCAGGGTTGAAGAAGAGTTTGATATCAGTTTCCAGCTTGGAGGACAGGGGGTATGAGGTAATATTTTGGAAGGGACAAGTGTTGATATATCCTAGAGGATCCAATATCGAGTTTGCTCGTGTGATTGGAGCTCGTAGTGGGAGACTATACAGACTCATGTTTCAACCTCTTCGAGCTATGGTAGCGCAGACCAGTAGCAGTGATTTACGTGAGTTGTGGCACAGGAGGATGGCCCACTTGCACCATGGAGCTTTCAAGATGTTGAGGGAGATGGTTATCGGGTTGCCAGATTTCAGCGTTGAGCATCATGATGTGTGCAGGGGGTGTGCTTTGGGAAAGAACACCAAGTCACCTTTCTAGAGCAGTGACAGCAGAGCTGCAGGTATCCTTGATTTGATTCATTCTTATGTATGTGGTCCTATGTCCCATGTCTCATTGAGTGGATATGAGTACTATGTGACATTCATTGATGACCACTCCAGGAGGACCTGGATTTACTTCCTGAAGACCAAGGATGAGGTCTTCCGGCAATTCCAAGAGTTTAAGGCTCTTATGGAGAACCAGACAGGGAGGAAAATCAAGGTGTTGGGATAAGACAATGGGGGTAAGTACACGGCAGCAGAGATGAGAGATTTTTGTGGGAGTGTTGGCATCAAGAGGGAGCTCATTGTGCCTCATAATCCTCAGCAGAATGGGGTGACAAAGAGGAATAACGGGACCATTGTGGGTGCAGCTAGAGCGATGTTGCATGATCAGAGTTTACCTTTCTTCTTGTGGGTCGAGGCGTGTAACACTATTGTTTATTTGCAGAACAGGAACCCACATAGAGTCTTGGGGAGCAAGACTCCTGAGGGAGATATACTGGCAAGAAGTCGGAAGCTGGGAACATTAGGATATTTGGGTGCCTTACATATCCACACGTCCCTGAGGAGAAGAGTATGATGTTGGAACCCACAACAGAGAGGGGTATCCTAATGGGTTACAGTGAGACCAGCAAAGCCTATCGCACATATCTTCCTGCATAGAGGAAGATTGCCCTGAAGAGGGATGTGACATGTGAGGAGGAGAGGGTTTTGAGAAGGTCTTGGGAGGTTGATCAGGTAGAGCTACTGATCAAGTGCTCAGTATTTACCTCAAAAAAATCACAAAGTTTTCATAATTGCTAGAAACCAGGATGACAGTGTAGAGCTCGTCACCATGATTCCAACGCAACTTGTTTCATCAAAATCTGAGTTTGTATGAGTAAGTTATGGTCTGTTGTTCGTTTTCCCAAACAGAGAAAAAATGAGCAGAATGGGTACAAGGATGATGTGGCAGTCCAATCAACTTCACAGGGAATATTCTCCAGGTTCAGCCAATAACACTGTGCCAAGTGTCACAGCGAGATTAGCCGATGATGACTAGGAAGTGAAAAAAAATTATCCTAAGTCTAAGGGTGAATTTTATTTATTATTGGTGCAGGTTATTATTTTATTGGTGGATTTATGAGACAATGGGGAAAGGCCACGTGGTGGAGCCATGGGCTGCCACGTGCCCCCTCCCCATGGCCTTAAGGGTTGGCAGGTTATATTGCAAAGTCCGAATTACATGTTTGATGGGCGCATATATGATTTTTAATCCAAAGTTTCGAATTAAACCAAAGTTTCGGACTATTGGGGCACATTGAATATATGTATATATATTACAGAGTTTAAACATTGTATTATATATATCTATATATATATATATATATATATTCAAACAACCAAAACAAATGCGTGGAGGGCGGAGGTCAGGGTTCGACCCCGCGACCTCCCCCTTAACACTGCCTTCTGCCACTAATACACCATCCGATGAGACTTGAAAGGCATCCCAACACGCCACTATTTGAACCTTCAATTCAGCGCCAACTGACAGAGGAGGGGGCCAGCCCCCTACCACGTGACCTCAACCCACAACTATGCGCCAGGGCTAGTGCTAATTGCACTTAGCGCTAAGCTCATATTAATTAAACTGCAGTTAACGGTTAATTAAGCGTCGATTAACTTGGTGGAGCACGCCAAATCCGGCGAAACCCCAATTTTGGCAGGGTTAGCTAGAGTTCTGCCAAAATTAGTGGAGAAATTGCAGGAAATTTGTTTTTGCCATAATGGAGGCAATATTCGACAAAATTGGAAAAATGAATAGTCAATTTTAGATGATTTTGGCATTCCATTGACAATGGCACAGGTTTCAAAGACTGAAAACGACTTCTACATGTGATTTTGCTACAGGGAAGCTCAAGGGAGCCCAGGGCCACCAGGGAAGGAGGTCAAGTCTAGACCAGCCAAAGTCAGTTTTTAGTAATTAGACAGTCATTTTTAGATGATTTGTATGTTCTGAAGACAATAGAATAGGTTTCAGGAGCAATTGAATAATGCACACAGCACTTTTGCCAAATTTGAGCTAATACAAGAGGCCCAAGCTATGGAGTTGGACCAAGGAGATGTAGCCCAGGAGGGGTGAACTCCTTCATCAAAAACTTGTGTTAATGGTTCTGTTTATGGTTTGTTGTTCATGTTTATGTTGTTGTTCAGTTCTTACTTATGTGGAAAATTTGTCATTAATTTCAACATAAAACACAAGAAAAAATTATGTTTTGACACTCACCTGCACTAAGGAAACTAAAGCACCACAAGCAAACAAGAAGCAAATAAATTATAATTTTGAACTTGTAATTAGCACAACAAAACTAACATATAAGTTCAGATCAGCAACAGGGCCCTCAGCATGGGGCCACACCACAGGTTTCAGGGGCATCCAGTGGTACATCAGGATCAAGAGGTTCACCTTCTTCAGAGGTGACAAGATCACCTAGTGCAAGTTCATCAGGAACAATATCTCAGAGTTCGGGATCTCCTTTGGTTATTTCAAAGCCTTCCTCGCCAGGAGGAGAGGCACCAGTTGAGGATTTTCTCATACCACCACAGCAGGCTACTGCAAAGAAGAGGAAGCCAAGATGGCTTCGAGAGACCCTAAAGGAGGCTCAGGAGGCAGTGGGGAGACCCAAGTGGTCAGTGAGGGAGAGTAGACCACCAGAGAGGTTGGGTGGCTATGTGGCAGATGTTGTAGAGACAGAGCCAGCTAGTTTTGAGGAGGCCGCTAGACAGCAGATCTGGAGGGATGCCATGGTGGAGGAGTATGCCTCTATCATGAAGAATGATGTCTGGGAGGTAGTGCCACGAACTTATGGCAAGTCAGTTATGACTTCCAAGTGGCTCTACAAGATCAAACATGCTGCAGATGGTAGCGTGGAGAAGTTCAAAGCTCAGTTTGTGGCGCAAGGGTTCTCACAGGTAGAGGGAGTTGATTACGAGGAGACCTTTGCACCAGTTGCTCGTTATACTTCCATTAGAGCAGTGGTATCTATAGCAGCTGAGATGGGATGGGGGATTCACCAGATGGATGTGAAGACCGCCTTTCTCAATGGTATTATACAGGAGGAGGTGTACATCAAGCAGCCTGAGGACTTTGAGTTGCATGGGAGGGAGTCTCATGTTTATAGGCTAAATAAATCCTTGTCTAGACTGAAGCAAGCACTGAGGGCATCGTACGAGAGGATAGATGCCTACTTGCAGCAGATGGGATTCCAGGAGAGTGATGCAGATCTGAATCTATACTTTATCCTTGTAGGTGACGATCCACTCATTCTGGTATTGTATGTGGATGACTTGTTTATTACAGGGGAGGACAGTCTCATCCAGCACTACAAGAAAGATCTTGCATCAGAGTTTGACATGATTGATATGGGGTTGATGCATTACTTTTTGGGGTTGGAGGTTTGGCAGGAGGATGGGCACATCTTTGGGGGCCAGGGCAGGTATGCAAGAGATATCTTGAGGAGATTTTGTATGGATGATTGCAGGCCTATTGCTACTCCTATGATCACCAATTGGAAGAAGCTTCATGATGTTGATTCCAAGTTGGTGGATCCCACCTTGTATCGTCAGTTGATCGGGTCATTGATTGATGTATCTGGTCAATACTAGACAAGATATTTGTATTGCAGTCAACTCATTGAGTCAATTTATGATGGAGCCCAGGAGAGTACACTAGGTGGTTGCAAAAAAAGTGTTGAGGTACTTACAGGGCATAGTGGATTATGGGTTGGACTATGTCAGTTGTGATGGGGTCAGATTGATTGGTTGCACAAAATCGGATTGGGCTGGCAGTGTTAGTGATAGGAAGAGCACTTTCAGATGTTGTTTCTAATTGGGCTCGACAGTTGTGTCATGTTTCAGTAGGAAATAGAAGTCAGTGGCATTGAGCAGCGCAGAGGCAGAGTACATGGCAGCTAGTCAGGCAGGGTGCGAGGCATTATGGCTTTATTTGGTCAGATGTTGAGACCAACTATGATTTACTGCGACAATCAGAGTTGTATTAAACTCTCTAAGAATCCAGTATTTCACGATCGATCAAAGCATATAGAGATCAGATACAACTTCATCAGAGACTGGGTTCAGTGAGGGGCAGTGAAGCTTGAGTATATATCCACTGATGAGCAAGTAACAGACATTCTCACCAAGTCTTTGCCAAGAGGCAAGCATGTTTTCTTTAGAGGCAGAATGGGAGTGGTGAACGACAACTTCCTCGGTAAGAGGGAGTGTTGGAAATAGTACCAAGGAAAGGTGTTACTAGGCATTTATCCCTTTTAGCCTAGTAGACACATTAATGACTTTTGTCTTGGTGACATTTATGAGTTATATTAATGTCATGGGTGGAAAAGGTACTTAAAAGTGTTGTACCATGTACTTTTCTAATATTAAAGTTTGGTGACATTTATGAGTTATATTAATGTCATGGGTGGAAAAGGTACTTAAAAGTGTTGTACCATGTACTTTTCTAATATTAAAGTTTGGTGACATTTATGAGTTATATTAATGTCATGGGTGGAAAAGGTACTTAAAAGTGTTGTACCATGTACTTTTCTAATATTAAAGTCACTTGTACTTTATAAAGTGACTTTATGTGAAAAGTACTAAGTGTACTTTTCATATATTAAAGTGAGTTGAAAAATCATTTTATGAGAAAAATAGAAAAAGGTACACAACTTGAGTACTAGGAGGCTTTTAAGTAATGGGGCCAATGTGTGAGGGGGGTCAATTGGGAGAGTTAATCTCAACTACACATCTTGAGATTTGGAGATCAAATCTTATCCATTGGATCCTAGGTTTAGGGATTCAATCTTTTCTAAGAGACAAAAGGAGAAAAGGCAGGCTCATTCTTCACTTCACACTTGAGAGAACATGAGGAGAAGAGGAGAGGAGAACTTGAAGGAGAATTTGCAGCAAGAGGAGGGTTCGATTTTCTAGGAGGGAGGCACCCATAGGAGGCTTGAATCCCAAGGAGAAGACTGTACAAACAGCTGCATGCATTTCAAGGAAGAGGCAGCACAAATTTCGAGGGACAACAGCACAAAAATTGAGTTGGGCATGATTTTCGAGGAGGCTCTGAGCACACATTTCGAGGAAGAATGAGCTCAGTTCAGACCTGAAATTCAAGGCAGAAATTCTGGAAGTCTGCTCCATGCAGTGCAAAAATCAAGGAGATTTCCAGCTGCTGTTTGGCATGAATTTCGAGGAGGTACAGTGACCTCTTTTGCACAGAAATTGAGGCTGTTTTTGCACAGATTTCTAAGCTGTTTTTGGCACAGAAATCAAGGCTGCTTCAGCACAGATTCCGAGGCAGATTCCTGGACACAAAAATCAAGGAGCTGAGCTGTGGGAAAGTGCAGAAAATTCTGGGCATGAAAAATTTGTAAAATCTGGAAATTATCAGTGGGCACAAATTTCCAGATTTGCATTTAATGCTTCAGCTGAAGGGAGATAAGTACTGTGTTTAATTTTATGTACTTAGACTAATTTCTCAAGCAATGAAATTCTCCTTTGAAGACCGATTTTCCCCAAGAGGCTGTGGGGTTTTTCCGGGGTCACCTTGACCAAAAATATGTGTCTCACATGCTTGAATGCTTGCCTAAATTTTGTATTAATTTCAGTTGATAGGAAAAGTGAAAAATAGTAGAAGTACTCTTTGAATGTTTACATTGTACAATTAATGCATTCTGAAATCTATATCAGCATGACAAAACATGTGGGTTGGGCCAAATAAACACATGCAAACTTGTAAACTGGGGTAAGGGTGCAGATTATTAATTTTCTACAGCCTTCACTGCAATGTGTAGAATATTTCCAGATGCCAGTTTTTTTAGACAAATTTGGATGCTTAAGGGGCAATTTGGAAAGACTAAAAATGGACC
This sequence comes from Pinus albicaulis, assembly GCA_034641835.2. Lineage (NCBI taxonomy): Eukaryota > Viridiplantae > Streptophyta > Pinopsida > Pinales > Pinaceae > Pinus > Pinus albicaulis. Next base: position 688,167,933 of record CM076576.1, on the reverse strand, counting down.
TATAGGAAGCCCTTCACTAATTACAGAAAGAAAAAGTATTTTATGATTTGACCAAAAATTCCCTTGCAAATGGAATTAACAAAAAATGGACCACTCACAACATAAAGACCAAATGGCTTTGGAGGTGTCAAGACATTTGCAAGTCGCACTCTACCTTTAAGACTAGAGTGTTCGGATAGTTGGTCCTCAACAATCTAGCCGTTTCTAGCAGGTAAAGATAGGCTACATCACTCCAGTCTCGTAGATGGTTGCTGCATGGTCCGCCACAGAGCTGAAACTGTTAAGCATGTTATGTGGAGCTGCAAAGTTGTCACAGCCTTCAGGGCATGGAAAGGGGTCCTTTTGGGGGACAAATGGATGGCCCAACAGACAAGAAGAAATGTTTGCAACATCATTAAATTGGCATGCATTGCCCTTTTATGGAAATGGTGATGTCATGGTGCCTTTGGTGGGGTAACTAACTTACAACATTTAGATCACAGTTGGTCGTACAGATCTCAGCCATGATTGGCATCTTCAACAAAGATGTGGATTCCCTTGAGATCATAGCCAAAGTTAACATACTAGCTCTCCTCACATATGTAAGGAATGGGCAACTTGCGTATTCATGCTTTGCCTCCATGATGTATAATTATTGCTGTATTATTTACTTTTCAGTATTGAAACATAGGATGCATTTGCTATTATCTTCTTTCCCTTCAAAAACTTACCTACGGTTTTGAAAATCTTATAAATAATACAAGGGAGACGCTCAAGATTTTGAATATTCAATCATAGGTCTTACCTCCACATAGAATACGCACTAATTCAAATATGCTGCAACTTTATCCAAAAGACTCTAGATAGAGTTGCAAAACTTTGATAAAAAGCCAGAGAAACCACCCTAAATGCTCACTCTGAGTCTTGAGACCCCAGAAAGAATGAAAGAAGGTCTTTAAACACAGATGATGCCTTCCACATTTTTCAAAAGAGGCTGAACCCATACACAGCATATTAAACACAAAAATAAGCATATTACAACCTCTCCCTTCTAAACTTCGTTTCTTTCATAAATCTCTTTGAGAGTAGCGATTGAAATTAATCGAATGAAATCATATTTACAATTTCCAAGAGTTGTAATCAGATACAACTTTCTTGCAGAAATCCTCAAGCGGGATAATATACCAAACCATCAGTATTGTAGAGAGGAATTAAAAAGAGAAAAACGCAGGTTTGCTTATTTTTGCTAATTAAAACACCATCTTTGTAAAGTTGTAAACCAATATATACAAAACACAGCATTAAGAACAACAGATAAATTATTTTTCTTCAAAATCAAAACATCCATTTTATAAATTTCTAACAGAAACTAAATGATCCAAATAGTCAATAATTTTAGAAAAACATATGTAGATCCAAAGCGTAAACTATTTTTTCCATTTGCTAGTTGTATAAATCTGGAATGCAATTTTCACTTACCTCGTCTGGTCCAAGATCCTCTTTTCCCCAATCATTAGCATCTTTTGCCTGTTTATTAATATTTGCGTCACAAAAATAAACATCGCTTGGTTCAGAAGTCCACGGACGAAAATTCTCACTCTTTCCTTCAACTCTTTGCGTTTTGTCAAAAGTATTTTCTACTGCTGCTGTAGGAGAATAAGTTGTTTTGGCATCCAACAAGGGGACTAGAGACATGCCTATTTCGCTATTGGATTGCCTCAAGGATTCATGGCATTTTAAGCAATTCTCTTCTTTTTCCTCCATTTCTTCTGTATCTGATAGGCATTCAAGATTGTTTTCATAACGAATATTTTCAAGATTTATTTGAGATGGCTGCAAAATGGATGTGTCTCTATTTCCATCGGGGTAAAAGGCTTGTATCCGAGTCTTCTCCAGACATGAGTTTCTTTCTTCTTCTTTGGCAAAACCGGAGCGCGGCGGACTGTTCAGCAACTCGCTGGAAAGCCCAATGTCTCCTTTTGCATAATCAGTCGCCTTGGGAAATGAATTTCTACCGTTGCCAATGCCAGAATTAGACTTATCCACTGTTTGAAAGTGATCCTTAACCCTCGATAGCTCTGAATTGTCATCTTCTTCGAGGTCTGGTCTGCCACTTCCACTGCTAGTGCAGAGACTTTTTAATTCAAAACGAGTTCTCAGTGCATCTTCATAAACAATTTTATCAGCAAGTCCTCCGAACGAACCACTACGATCATCTTCTGCCTTTAATTTGGAAGCGCCGCCAATGTTCTCTCTAACATCAGCTGTCTCCAATTCAACGATTCCACCCTCTATTTCTGTAACTTGCAAGTCATTTCCTCCTACCTCCTGATTAAACTCATCCCAATCGCCAGCACCGAAAGCAACATCCGAGTTTAAAAGCAAAGGATTGTCCTTGCCAGTTCCGTTCGGAGTCGTGGCTAGATGCAATGACCTGTTTTTCTTTCCAAGATATGATACATCTTCATCATCTGTGGCATCTCCCATCATTGAATCAAAATCACTCTGGCTATCTGAATCTGAAAGCTTCTCTGACAGAGATGATACCTCTGAAGTCCGCAGTGTCCTCGCAGATGACTCTCCCTCGAATGCAGACCCGCCATTGGCTTCTTCATCATGCCCTGATTCAAATCCTCTCGGTTGAAAACCACGCTGATCCAAACAATCAAATGCCTTAACATCGGAATTCTCTAAGCTCTCCTGTGCGGCCTCGTGGATTGAGTCCGATGTTACTGCCTGAGATTTCTGTAACAAGGTTTCAAACGACTGCCGGAAACCCTTTATCGAAACCCCACATTCTCTTATTTTATCTTTACTCACCGATCCATCTTCGAATTTCCTACCCAGTCCCTGTGTTTCAGACAAATAATCTTGTGCCGCTGCAAAATTATCCATTCCTTGCAAATTTTCACCCATATTTCTTCTGGATCGCCCAGAAGACCTCAATTGTGAACCCTCGGTTTCATACCCCGGTTCGAATCGCTCCAAACTGCGGTCTTCATTGAAGCTCATGCTCCTGAGCGATCCAATATCGGAGTCGAGGAAATCATTGCAAGTGCCAAATGGGCTTCCAAAAGAATTCGCACTGCAATATCCCGAATCGTCGCAATGAAAAAATCTTTCCCCGCAGTCGGAATAATGGGTAGATGACGGTGAATGGTCGTGGTTTTCAGCTGCAAATAATCTGAGATTTCGGCCCAGCCCGGCAGGTGGAGAATTATTTGTAGTTTTGATTCGCAAATCAGGAGGAGAATCCCCATTGATCATTTGCTATTATTGATGGGCAGACTTGCGATCATTCATTCTACACCATGAAAACGTATGAAAACATCTGGTGCTTCTTTGGGTATAAACAAAACCAGAGACAGATTGATATACGATACAATCAATACTGTATGGAATGAAATGAGAGATTACCTGTTTTACTTCGTCAGATTAAGATTTAAATGCTTCTTTCTTCTGTTTCTGCAGCATGAATTACACAAAATTAGAACTCGTCATATCGGAATATGTATAAGTTGGAAGAAGGGGAATCATTTCTATGTCCCATGGGCAAAGGGAGCTTTTGGTGATGTGGCACCACTGGTGGCCAATGGCAAAATGGTCGTTGATCGGTAGATGTAGGAATGATAGGTGTAGAAACAACATCAACGGGTGTTACAGCAAGTCCATGCAATTAGTCACGGGTTTTTCGTTGTACTCATGAGGATGATCGTTTTCTTTCACTGCAGGAGTGGTTGTTTTTGTTTTTGCTTTTTTTTAATTGATTTTTCACATTATATATGATGATGATGGTGGTTAACGTTTATTAAGACCAATTTTTGGTTTATCAGACCTAAAGAAAAGAGTTATTTAGTTTGATTTTAAGATTTTATTCCTATGGTCAAAAAGCTTGGAGAGAAGCCTTCCGAGCTCACTATAATTTTGACATCTTAAAAGGCTAGGAAGGTCAGTATTGCAACAAAGATTATGAAATTAAGCTCTAATGTGGTTGTATGCGGGGCACTCTAAGAGGAAGTGTTTTTCATCCTCGATGTTCATATTCTCACAGAGATGGCAGATCCTTTCTATCCATGGTGTTTTAGGAACTGTCCAACGACCTCTTTCACTATGGAGCTCATGAGAGTTTGTTCTAATCTTGGCTATATTAATTTTCTTCTTTGAGCTAGTTAAAACAGATAGATACTTTTGATCTTCTAGGGTGAGGTTGATGACCTCCTTATAATATCTTAATTTTCTTTTAGCTACTAAATCTTTCTCACACCACATTTTTTCTTTGAACTTAGAAGTAACAATTTTTTTAATATATATATATATATATATATATATATATATATTTCATCCTAATATGTGAGCTTTAATAGATATTTAAAAAGCTAATAGCATTTTTATTAACATACTCGATTATTGGTTGTAGATACCTATATATTTTACCACCTCATAATTCAATAATAGTTGCACTTTATGGATTTATATAATTTTGATTTGTGGCATCTCGATGATTTATATTATTTTTATTTTTATTTTTATTTTTATTTTTATTTTTATTTTTAAATAAATTGGTTAGTTGATAAAATCGTGGTTTTTCATATTTCTAATAGTTTGAGTGGGCTTAATGGTTAGGAGCATGTATTTTCTCTTAAAAAGTCATAGGTTCAAAACCACAAGGGGGTAGAGTATGTATGTCTTCGTAGACTTAGCAATCAAATCGTTGAGTAGAGGTGGATCCCTTGTCCCACAAACAAGGGGGTCTCATACACTAATTCAATGTCTGGCTTGGCCGTGACCATAAAATTGGATAATAATAATAATAACAAAGTTCAAATTAATGATGATTCGTATTTCCACCAAGGTTTATATAATCTTGATTTGTGGTTTTTATCTTTTCATTTTGGTTAGTTGATAAAATAATAGTGTCTCATATCTCTAACAAAGTTCAAATTAGTGGTGATTCATATTTCCACCAAGGTTCAAATCTCTCTAGACATGATTTGATTCTAGCTAATAATCTTTCCTATGTAAATAAGTTCAACAATGTTAATAATTTGATTAAAAGAATTTTTCTAAATGTAATAAGATCATTGTATCCCTGTATGATACTCCAAAATTTGAGAGACATATATTTCTTATAGTTATAATAAGTTTTATTTTGTGTGTGTGTGCGCGCATAAAAACCTTTTAAATTTTAGGGATGGGGATGGAGCATTGTAACATAAGGATAGAGTGGTTAAGTTTTCCATGGACCTTGAATAAAATGGACACATGTGATAAATTGATTGACTACTCAAAAGGTGGCATGTTGGGAGACCAAATATTCTCCTCTCCTTCGAGCATCACATTCTTGATTGAGGATATTTTAAATCACATGTATGAAGAGCTACCTCCTTGTTCTATGTGATCCTTTGACAATATCTTTGGTCCTTGTCAGATCTCGGGTCATGTTGGAGTTATTTATGGTTTGGAAGGCACAAGTAGTTGAGTAGATGAGGTGTTGGTGGCACCTCCACCTGAAAACACATTTGAAGGAACTTCGAGAGGACTTGCGACAACACATGGGCTAAAGCAAGCTCTAGTTGCCCACCAAGATGCCAATTCCATCACCACTTTTTTGTAGACTTCTTTTGTGTCAGTGTGTTTGAGCGGGGAGGGGAGGGGGGGGGGGGGGGGTTGCAATAGTTGTGATGATAGTCAAACTCATTATCCATCTTCAAAGCTAGGCCAAGATTTTTTAGGGGTAGACTAAGATGAAACCTACTTATAGGGCTGTAAAGTGTTGATTTCGAACAAGAAAAGAAAGGAAAGTCGTAAAAAATTATGGAGGGATTTTGTGCCTTTTAATAAGAAAGGATATCGTGCTCAACTAAATAATTGACCTAGAAAATACACCTTTCATGAGTAGTTTCATAGGTCAAAGGGTCTCTTTGGCACTCATGGGGAGGTGGATGTAGCAAACCTGGAGGACGAAGTTAAGATGCTCCCCAGTTTATCGCATTTAAGGGCTAGTGTGGTTTTATATTTGAGTCCAAGGAAAATGTGATCAAGATTTTAATGGGTAACCAGTTCTTGGATTCTTCTCTCCTGATATTGAAGCCATGGTACCCATTATTTGACGTTGCAATGGAAACAATAGAAAATTCCCTTGAATGGATAAAATTTCAAAGTCTACCTATGAAATTTTGATTAATTCCTACTATAAAGGCCATGAGAGATTGCATTGGTCATGAAAATTTGGTAGATGAGAGTTGCAAAAACAGTGGGGTGTACTTAGTTTCAAGAGTACTTGTTGAGTTGGGTGTCATGAAAGGTTATCCAAATTAATCGTTTTCATGGTAGTTAACCAATACGATACACAAATTCTTGATTATGTATCTATCCCATTTAGATATGCCCATTGTCATGTCTATGAACACATAGTGTTCAACTACTTGAATTCCTTCACCAAAAAATCTTAGCAAAAAAAATGCAAGTGACCTCCGCCAACATTGGTGTGAAATCTCAAGTAGCTCCAACTTTGGAGAAGGAATACAAGGCGCTATCTAGTTTGATTGCAAGTTGACCCAGCTATAAAGACTCACAAGGAGAGGAGATGATATTTTTTGTGGGAAAATTCTCATATCCATGGATTATAGAGGAGTGCCTTGAACCCCTCTCTAAAGCTTTTGATGATTCTAATTCCCACCAAGGTACTTTCTCTCTAACCACAGAGTTAAGAAGTGTAATAGCATTGTGATGTCCTTGGACCTAGATTTTGGTATGCATCATCCATCACCTTCTCTTTTTATTTGTAACAAAAATATACTCTCTGATCCTTGCTCCCACTCGCCTAAGACATAAGAAAATTAAGAGAGAGGGAGTTATTTTGGGAATTATAAGGATCTAGATGTTTCTTCTTTCAAAAATTTGGAATCCTTCTCTGATGCATATGATAAGCATCTGATCAAGGAGTCATTAGTTCGCACTTCTACCTCTTTGGGTGATCTGAAAACGGAGGAGAACTTCTCCTTCCTAAAAATGATCGTCTTATGCTGCTTTGCAAGGAAAAACGGGTCCTACAAAAACATAGGTTTTTAAAGATCTCTTCAAGGGTTATGAGTTAGCTTTACATGTGAACTTAAAGCATAAACAACATCTCAAAATTTAACTCATATAGGCATTCAAGAATATAAACAACAAAGAATTTGGTGATGGAGTTCACCCCTCCTGGGCTACATCTTCGGGCCTGCTAACATAGCTAGACCGCTCCATATATTTAGTGTAAAAGAGTCCATAAAGTTTGTTGACAAAACAAGTGGCTTATTTCCCCTTCAAGGAAACGTTCTTCTGCAAAGAACTCTCACTTTATAAAGCATGACAACCTACAGTCAATTATGAAACCATCAGCAAGAAAAGGGTTCTCCTACAAAGACCCTATACTCCATCTAAAAATGAGCATACATGAACATACAAGTACTACAATTCCACATTGAAGTACATAAAGAGAGCTTTCTTCAACAAGATATAGTGAGAAAAGGAAACTTGAGTTGCACCCTACAAGTCACAGTTGTTGCAGTAAACATCTGAAGGCAATAAAACCCCTACAAGGTCCTCTCCATGCTCAAAATTCTTCAAGAACAGTTCCAAAACAATGATTTATCATGACACCCATGGACTGAAACCTGAAAAAAAAAAAAAGTATCTTCAGATATGCTCCAATCAGCAAACAAAGGTCTCCATTAGATCCATAATGTCCAAAAACCCCTATCTTGACTCTTCTTTAGCTCCAAAAGGCCAAAAACTCATAAAGTTGTGGCTTCAACAAGCTCTAGCCCTAGTTCCTCTGTTATTCGTCCTACAAATCGGATAAACTATCTAGTAGAGCTACAAATCCACCCTGTTTTCCGTTGTGGAGGCGTCAAATTCGTCCACCGAAGGTGCAATTTGTTGAACCATTAATTCATCCATTAACCCTTATGCGGAAAATTATGGTCACGTGGGCACATAAGGCAGCGGGTCAGGGCCAACACCCCGCCCTTACTACCAAATTCCTCTCGTCAGGATTTTCAAGGTCACATTAGAGATAATCAAACCAGGGGTTGTGTTGGGTCTCCAATTTGTCATAATTTTGTTGATGAAACCATCCATTTTCGCATAATTCCATTCACCCATTGTCATCATTTTTAACCATATTTCTTCATAAACGCACCAAATTCCCTCCTACATGTTTACATGGTTTATTATTATTATTTCCATTATTTTTAATGAATTAAGGAGAATTATGCATGGTTTTACTAATGATAGTTTGACAGTTTAAGTTTCTACAATTTCTGCAGTTGTCTCCATGGTTGAGGTAGTAGAACCACTCTAGAAGGAAATCTGGCACATAGACATTGTTTCTAAAGGTTCCAATATGGATTTTTATTGGTCAAATTCCACCCATCTCGCACGTGTGGACCTCCAACATCAAATTAAGGGAAAAATGCAGCATTTTTTACCATTCAAATTAAAACGTGTTTTCTGAGCACATGAAAATGAATTTTGGGAAACAAAAACATGTGTTTTGTTTAGCACAAGCCCAATTAGGTTGTTTGAGATCAATTTTCTCAAATTCGTTACCATTTGAGATATTTTCGACGATATTTGGAGCCTTATTTTGTAAATTACGTGGATATACGGTTTTTCAAATTTTTAACTAATTCACAGTCAACAAAAAAGCCTAAACGAGTTGTTCTTTAGCAAATTCGTGGCATAGAGATAAGTTTTCTCATATTTGGGCTGATCTTTGATCAAAAAATCCATGAAATTTTATTTGATTTGATCTCATGACCAAAACTCAAGCAATAAAATTTTGAGTTTGTTTATTGTCTCAAAATTCTATAAATTGCAGTCTCTTTGATGAAAGGAGAGATCAAAGATGTCAAGAATGATCTTAATTTGTAATTGTTGCTCCTTATTGAAGGAGAATAACTCTATTTTTTTTTCATTGAATATAAAATTTTATATGGCGCAACTCTGAATGAATTTGGTGATTTAGATCTCTTCTCTTGATCTGAGTTTTCAACACCTTGCAGTCCTCAGGAGGGCCCCCTGGAGATATGTGAGAATAGTATAGATGCTTTCCATTTCTTCCATGTTCTCATGAATGGTTTGTTTTACATAGATTAATTGTTTATGCTTATCATAGATTAAAATCTCTTTCTTTACATAGATTAAATGTTTTGCTTTCTTAGATTAATTGTTCGTGATTCTATATATTAAAGTTTGTAAGTTTTAGAACAAAATCTCCATGCTTTCATATGGTAAAATCTCATGTTTTCTTAGATCAATAATCTTCTTCTTCTTCTTCTTATTTTTAGTTTAACATTAATTTCCTTTATAAAAACTTAGTACTTTCATATTTTATATTAAAGAATCTAATTTCCTTTTGAAGTTTCCAATTCATTTAAATTATGCATAAATATTGAAAGATAATCTCCTAGCACATATAGTGTAGAGTATTTCACAATCTCATGCACCTGGATTGACATATAACTGCAAGTAATTTAACAGTCAATTAAATTACCCAACATTTTGGCGTCGTTGCTGGGGAAGTATGCATAGGTGTTAGCTTTCAATTGCATCTCATTCTTAGTTGCATCCATTTAGTTACATAAGACTAATTTCATTTCAGTACATTCTAGAAGTAGATTCATTTTTTTTTAAATTTCAATCTCCTACCACCCCCATTATATCACATGGTGCAGTAAGAGCCACATCATCTTCCACATCACGAATTCTTATTTTTGCAGGTAGAAGAAGAGGTGAAAAAAAGATGTTGAAGAAATGGACGAAGACGATGACAACGAGGAAGATCCTTTTAGATTTCCCATTCAAGAAACTGATGTCAATGGTCATTTGAAGAGCATCCCTCCATCCGCACTTCCTAACTTAAAAGGTATGAGATCAGAAGACCCAGAAACTTTTCTTTTTGAATTTGAAATCATTTGTAGATCTCATGGCTAATATTTACACATTCAAAAATTGGATTTGTTTCTGGCAACATTGAAGGATATAGCTCTTAAAGGGTTCATGACTTTAGGAACAAATTCTATAAGGACATGGGATGATATGAAAATAGTATTTTTGGAAAAATATAAAGATTATTGCATACACGATGACCTTACAAATTAAGTCTTTAAGATGAACCAAAAAGAGGATGAAAGCCTAGAAGATTTAGTGGAGATATTTACTTATAATTTCAAAAAATCTAAATTTCATAATTTAGGATCAGACACATTAAAAACTCTCCTACTAAATGTTATAAGGGGTGAATGGATTGATCTTCTTAACCTGGTGGAAAAAGGAGATGTCTCTCAATTGTCATTTCTAGAGATTTGTGAATTTTGCAAGAACATATCAAGAGGAAAAGTAAAGTATGGAAGATCCCCTCGGGACTTAGTTATGGAAAGAGTAAGTAAGTCGACATTAGTATTGATAAGTCAAACTGAAGTTAACAATTTGCTAGACATTTTTGGTAATTTAAATGAACAAATTGATATGCTAAAAATGCAAAACAAGTAAAAAGTTGATATTGTTGCTTCATTTATATTTTTCCCTAAATGCAAAAAGAAACATGCTTTGCATGAATGTCCACATGATAACATTAAAATTTGTGAAATTTGTGCAAGATCAAATACCACTAAATAATTTCCATCATTACCAAGGTTAAAGGCAGTTTACCAGGGAGAAAATCAAACAATGGAACAATCTTGTTATGTAGCTCCAAGAAGACCATGGCAGCCTCATCAACTTGGTATGATGCAAGATCTTATTTCACAATTCCAGGATTATGCACAACAATATCAAAGTAATTGGAAAACACTTTTGCCTTGGAAACCTTGGCCATCTCAATCCCAACCTCAAAACTAATCTTGGAAACAAGGTTGGCAAGGGCCTTACAGAAGAAATCCATTTTATCCTCAATATTTTCCTCATTATCCTCAATACCAATCTCAATGTTATCCATACCATTCACCTTGACCACAACATTAGATTCAACCTCAATTAACCTCAATTCAACCTTTCCCATTACCATCCACACAAGCACCCCAAATATTCATCCCACTCCACTACCTGCACAACCATTTCAAATCCCCAACAATAAAACACATCAATCCACTTACAATGTTGAGGTATTGCAAAATGATTCTCTAGCTTCCATTGAAGAACAACAACTAGAAGAAGAAGATTCAGATAAGGTTCAAGAATCATGGATGCCCGCTAAAGAAGAAAAGTTGTTGGAACCTAAGATTGAAAAGTTCTATGCATGCCTATCACCAGATTCTATGAATGGGGATCAGATCTCTGAAGATTTGCATGACATGATAACAGGAAGACAAGGAAGACAAGATTACATTGAATCTTGGTTCAAGACGATGATTGGATCCCAATACTCAATTCCTCATTATTTTCTGACATCACCTCAATCAAGGTAGTTGGTCTCTCTTATACTGGTACATATCAAAGAGTATATTTCAAACCTGCATATGAGTTTATCTATCATATTTTTACACACATGGTTCCATTGGAAGTATTCATATACTTGAACAAGATTTTCTTTTCAAGTAGAGTAGGACATATAAAAAAAAAAGTAAAGAGAAAAATAAGTCATATTTGAAAGCCAGCTTGCTGGCACAATTGGACATGAGATTTGCTTGAAAACTAGGCAATTGGCGAGCAAAGTTCACAATAAGTTTTGCAATTTTATGATGGTTTCAATATTTTATTATGGTTCTTGAAATCATTTTTGGTTTTATTCTCGAGTTGGTTGATGTGGGATTCCTTAAAGCCCACCTTCCAACAAATCTTGTCCCATCGACCTCAACACTTTATCTGGGATCAATATCAAAGATTACTTGGAGTGCCTCGAACTTGCATATATCAATGGAAAGCCTTCTTGTTTACAACAATGGGAATACAACAATGTCTCTTGATTGTCAGATCTTGCAGGTGACTTGAGTTCAACACATTCAGTCGTCCCTGTTAAGATACACTCAGGTACCTTGACACTCATTTACATTATCGGTGAGTTGTCTCGCATTGCTTAACGATTTTCATCATTGATCGGTAATCCAATGATTTCCTCCCATGCTCTACATCAGCGCATTCATTTGCATGGTAAGAGTTGTACCATGAATTTGGGTTTTGATGAAGACTATATGGTTTTATGGAATCAACAACAACTTGCAGCAATATATTTCATTGGTTCCTTGTAGCAACATGTTAATCTTGTCTTCATTCAGAAGTAGCATGACGACACCACTACAACTCTTTTTCATTCATTTCATTTTCAAGAAAAAACAATAAAATTGGGCCTATTTCAGTCAATATGCATTAGGTTTCATGGTTTCTACTTCAGCATGCATTACACAATCCAAATCGGTAGTTCAAACTCGAAGAAAACAACTTTATGCAAAAATTCACATTTCTTGCAACAACTACAAAAAGTTGCAGTTTTTGCAGCTATTGCTATAACAACCTGTTTTTGTTGTAGCAGCTTGTTCCAAAGGCATTTTTGACACAAACATTGCAAGAGATTAGGCACAAATAAAAAATTATGAGCTCTTGGGTTTTCTCAGAATATGGTAAATTGAGTAAGGCATGGACAAAATTCGAAAAAAGAGCAATTTTGAAGGGAAATTCAAGTGGGTTTTTAAGGTTGATTTTCATTTTTCACCATTGTGGACAGATTAGGCTAGATTTCGGTATTTTTGCACAATAACATCTTTTCTTCATCAAAATTGGATTATGAAGGCATGTGATGGTAAAAAAGGCAGAAACACACCGTTTCCCTTTTGAAGCACTCAATTTTGCCTTAAAATGAATTCGTGGAATATGTTTTTGTTGCAACATTGGGCAGCGTGAAGGGTAAAACAGAACAATATTGGATTTGATCATAACTTGAACACTGTGCATCCATTGGTCCTGAAATTTTTATGGTAAATGCATTGAGGTATAATAAATAAATACACAAAATTTCAAGAAATTATAGTATGTATTTTTCAAGAAATTGGACACTTTCACCTACAATAATTTCTCATTTTATAGAGATCCGTGCACCCACTGGACGATATATTTGTGTGAAGATGCATAATATTAATAATAACAACCTCAAAAAATTTCAGGAGAATCTGAATTACCATTTGAGAGAAATTGGAAAAACAAGTCTGCTACATGAAAAAGATACATTTTGTGGAGCAAGGTGAAAGTGGTGATCAACACATCATGGAGCAGAGTACCTGAGCCAAGTCAACACCAAATCAGCCATAAGATCACATTCTCTTCTCTTCAAAAAGGTAAACTTGAGGTAAAACTAGCCTTAAACTTTTTAATTTGTTAAAAATTCTATAAATTTTGATGAAAAGCTATTGTAAATTGCACGTAGTTCCAATTTATCTCCCATTATGTTTTGTCACACCCTTTAACAACCAATCCCACAAGCTATGATTGATTCTTTATCAACAAAGTCCTGCCACCCATGCAATCATCTCATTTTTTTCCATGGTCATAATGATGTTCTTCTATGCTTTCACCATGCTCTTGTTTAAACTTTCTCTTCTTGTTAATCCATGCTTTCCTTAATGGTCCATTGACACGATGTTCTTGAGAAAAATAATTATTTTACAAATAGAAAAACTTGACTTCATGGTACATGTTTGTAGCACATGATCAAAAGGTACATGGAACACTTAAATTATGTGTCATATTTCTCATCTTTAGTTTTTTAATGGAAACCAAGAAATGATGAGTACAAAGCCACAAGAAGAAGAAGATTGCAACAAGGCTTTGTTCACACACTCTTGAAATCACTTGGAAGCATATTTTAGGCTTTGATAAGTTGTATAACCCTCACCAACAACTCTTATTTTGTGTTATCTGCAACTCATCTTGTCAAATATTCACATCGGGAAGTCTTCTTCATTCATTAGTTTGTGAGTTCTTGAAGAAACTATTTGATAACATTGTTGAAATAGGATTGGTTTCTATGCATGGATTATAAGAAGACAGTCATAATGGGTTGCAATATGTGATCATTTCCAGCCATACTAATGGGATGAACTTCACAAGGATGGAAATTACATTATATAGATGGAGTAAAAATCTTGATGTGTTCTTCACCCAAGGCTTGAACAATTTGAGCACAATTAATTAGTGACAAGAAATTTGTAAGTTGTTTCCAAGTTATTGAAAGAGTTATATTTGCAAAGGCTTAAAATAGTGAGAAGTACTTGGATATGCCACTATGTGGGCATCATTTATTTTCACATGAGTTGCATATAATAAATAATGAAGGGTTTTTTTTATTAAGAAAAGAACAAATCAGTAGGTATCACTTCTACCTATATAGCATCCATGAGCAACCTCATATGTGAAGACTTAAAGTTGTTTGACTTTCAAAGGAGGATGGGTATCTCATATTTCTTACTCTAATGACACAACAAACACGTGTAGAAACAAAGAGTTATGCTACCACATTAGTAATCTTGAAAAATAGAGAGAGAAAAGTGCATCTTATTGAGATAGAGGGTCAATATTGCTCTCTTGGAGCTTTGGTCAAGGGTTTAGTTGAAATGACAAAATAAAGGATTACCGAGAACTAGTTGAATTATGAAATTTTGCAAAGCTTTGTTTGCATGAGGACATGCAAAAACTCGGGTGTGGGGGAATGTTGGGTCTCCAATTTGTCATAATTTTGTTGATGAAACCATCCATTTTTGCATCATTCCATTCACCCATTGTCATCATTTTTAACCATATTTTTTCATAAACTCACCAAATTCCCGCATACATGTTTATATGGTTTATTATTTTTATTTCCATTATTTTTAATGAATTAAGGAGAATTATGCATGGTTTTACTAATGATAGTTTGGCCATTCAAGTTTCTATTGTTTTCGCAATTGTCTCCAAGGTTAAGGTAGTAGAACCACTTTGGAAGGAAATCCAACACATGGACATTGTTTCTAAAGATTCCAATATGGATTTTTATTTGTCAAATTCCACCCAACTCGCACGTGTGGACCTCCAACATCAAATCAAGGGAAAAACGAAGCATTTTTTACCAGTAAGCTTAAAACATGTTTTCTAAGCAAATGAAAATGAATTTCGGGAAACAAAAACATGTGTTTTGTTCAGCACGGGCCTAATTAGGTTGTTTGAGAGCATTTTTCTCAAATTTGCTAACATTTGAGAGATTTTCGAAGATCTTTGTAGCCTTATTTTGCAGATTACGCGGATATACAATTTTTCAATTTTTTATTTAATGCACAGTCAACAAAAAAACCTGAACAAGTTGTTCTTTAGAAAATTCGTGGAATAGAGATAAGTTTGATAAGATATGGGTTGATATTTGATCCAAAAATCCACGAAATTTTATTTGATTTGATCTCATGACCAAAACTCAAGCAAGAAAATTCTGAGTTTGTTAATTGTCTCAAAATTCTATAAATTGCAGTCTCTTTGATGAGAGGAGAGATCAAAGATGTCAAGAATGATCTTAATTTGTAGTTGTTTCTGCTTATTGAAAGAGAAGAACTCTATTTTTTTCATTGAATATAATTTTTTATATGGTGCAACTCTGAATGAAATTGGTGATTTACATCTCTTCTCTTGATCTGAGTTTTCAACACCTTGCAGTCCTCAGGAGGGCCCCCTAGAGATATGTGATAATAGTATAGATGCATCCCATTTCTTCCATATTCTCATGAATGGTTTGTTTTACATAGATTAATTGTTTATGCTTATCATAGATTAAAATCTCATACTTTCCATAGATTAAATGTTTATGCTTTCTTAGATTAAACTGTTAATGATTCTATAGATTAAAGTTTGTAAGTTTTAGAACAAAATCTTCATGCATTCATAGGGTAAAATCTCATGTTTTCTTAGATCAATAATAATAATAATAATAATTATTATTATTATTATTATTTTTAGTTTAACATTAATTTCCTTTCCAAAAAATTAGTACTTTCATAGTTTATATTAAAAAATCTAATTTCCTTTTGAAGTTTCCAATTCATTTCAGTTATGCATAAATATTGAAATTTAATCTCCTAGCACATACAGTGTAGTGTACTTCGCAAGCTCACGTACTCGGATTGACATATAAATGCAAGTAATTTAACATTCAATTAAATTACCCAACAGGTTGGTCCCCATATCCCGGTCCCTGTCGGTTTAGCGCCTTCCGATTCCACTTATGGACTTATGTAGGTTCCCATGACCGGGGCCATGGCTAATCCTAAGCCCCTTTCCGATGGTGCTATACTCTGGCTCGACTGAGGTCTTATTGGAGTTTGTGACTGGGGGTTAGGCTAGGTTCTGAGCCCCACTCCATCTGCACCATGGTCGTGTGCACCAATAGGTGACCGGGGATTGGGGATGACCGCCCGACCCCTCCTCCAAAACTTACACCAATGTAAAACTTATATAGCACCGACGCCATATGCAGGTAAGAATAACCACATAGGAGGACTAGTAAAGCGCCAGAGTTTTGAACTAGATGTCGAGGCTTCTAACCCTACCCAGACCATTCGAACCCTAAACAAATTTTGTCCAACCACAGGGTGCCACGTGGCAGCCTCTGGTTGAGCCACGTGGCATACTCTCATTGGCTACCACAAATTAAAAGCGACCCAATAAAAACAAGCCAACTTTATCAATATGAGGTTGCCACTTGGCAGATCCTCATGGGTCCATACTTGCCTAGTAGACATGTTGATGTCAGCGGTACGAATGCCCAGTGGGCAACCCTACTAATTTTTGTTGTTTCCCAAAAACTTCAGAACATCATAACTTTGTCATACGACATCAGATTGAGGTGAAAAAAGTATCATTGGAATCAGAATGATGAACACTTCGACTTGACATTGCTTTCAAAATATTCTAGGCACTTTCATTTTTTATCTAAATTTTGATCACTGAATCATACCTTCCCATTAGGAGCTTTCAAATTCCAAAAGTTTACTTCTCCTAGTAAATAAAATGAGGCTGAAACCCAAAACTTCACAAAAACTTAATCCTTAATGATTTGTTTTCAATTGGTTCCCTTCAAGCTCCATTTAAGGTACTCCGCCTATCTTCTTCGTGAAGACCTTATTGTCCTATCAAGAATCGAGCCAAAATGCTTATCACCATGCAGGAACAAAAACATTGATGAGTGGAATTTGAACATTCTCTTTAAACCCATATTTCACGACTCAAAAAATTTCATCTTGAAGTTCCATTGTTGAAGACAAACTTGACTTTCCATCTTGGAAATCAGAAGCAATTCAATGCCTTCCATGCACTGATTCAAATTTGCTTCACTGTCCTCAAACTGTGCTTATACACAAAAGTACATTGGATGCAAAATTCAATGACACAATTGGCTTTTCCTACAAAAATATAGTCCTATATTGTACAATCTTTAACAAAGATTCTATTCACAACAAGCTTCATCTTAAACACTTGTATCAGTGAGTACATGAAAAAATGTAGACAAACTTGGACGACAAACATTGTACATCCCAAAAGTCCTCAAACATTGGACTCATAAACAAGCCAACAACATAACATGTCAATGAAAAACATACTTGTTGCAAATAGTGATTATTTGTGTGCACTTTACAAAAGTACCCAAAACAGGTAATGACAACAACAAGTATTTACAATTTACAAAGCAACAAACTATACAAACAATCTACCCAATCTTGGCCTCTCCTAGGATTATGGGTTCTCTTTTTCCATCAACTTTGCTTTGAAAGTTGCCTTAAGAACGATGTGAGTCCTCTTTCACACCTCTTTCTTCCCTTGCATTAGTCTGAACAACCTCTTTATCCTTCTTATGATGAAGCTCTGGATGTAGTTTCCAACATCTTTCATTCCCATGCCCATGCATGTTGCAATGGGTACAAAATTACTTTTTCTTGTTCACCGAAAAGGAAATCTTCAAATTTGAAGGAGATTCATCATGATAGATGCCAAGAATATGAGATTCATCATGCTTGATGCCAAGAATCTGATCCATTCTTTTGACCATTACCATGCATTTTTCACAGACAGCCACACAATGATCAATTTCATCACAAAAATTGTGAGGATGCATGTCCCACAAATAGTAAAAATTACCAACATTTGGAAAAATCCCATGGGATTTATACTTTTCCTTTGGGCTGCAACTTTGACGATGTGGGCTAGACGATGACATGCAAATTCCTTTGAAGCATTCCTCTCTCTTGGGAGACAAATTGACATTTTCACTACCATCTTAGTGTGACATTTCATCCTCTGATGATTGTTTTGCCTCAAACAATTTAGACAATTCTCCAAAATCTCTTTGACCATATCCCAATCCTTGATATCTTGGTCTCTCTTCCACCATGATAGAATTATTTATTCCTTGACCATTGATTTTGAGGCCTCCTCCCTCATAACCCATCTGAGATAGCAGCTTCATACCAATTCCTTTAGTGTGTTGTTCAAATGCTGCAAAAGAGGTGTTATGAACATAAACAGAAGGATTTGAACTTGAGATGTTAATTACCTCCTTCAACTTACCACCCATATTTGTTTTAGATGATGATGAAGAATTTGTAGATGACTCAAGCCACCCACTTTTACCAACATGCATACGATGAGAATCTTGGATATGTTGAAAAAATGGACATGTGTCATTTTTCTCATAAGGTCTGTAACCTCTGTTTGAACCATTCCCACATATTAGCTTCACTTTGGAGGTTTCCTTTCTCGTCATTGGAGTGGAACTCTCACTAACTTGTTCCTCAAACACATGCTGCAACTGAAGGTGCATCTGCCTCTTCTCCTCTTCAATAATTTCAAGCATTATTCTCAATTCAATATTCTCCATTCGAAGAGACAAATTCATCTCCTCTTTCTCTTGGAGACTCTTCTTGCCCATTCTTGCAACTTGGTCAGAAGTAGCTCTAACGCCACTTGATCTAAAAATGGAGGAGAAATTCTCCTTCCTAAAAATGATCATCCTCTGACGCTTTGCAAGGAAAAATGGGTCTTACTGTAGAAATTATATGCACTACGCATGCATATGTCCAAGATTCTCCTGATCACACACTATTTTAACTTCATGCACAATACAGAATCTATTCCACCATTTATCATCACATGCGGAAATAAACACAATTGCAATGTACACATGAAACCATAAAAATTCGCACACATTAACATAGTTGTTTTCACAGGAAAGCCTGAAGCTAAAAACCCCAACTATCTGTATATAATATATGTCATAGAGATCATGTAACAATCCTCATACAAAGCTTATCACAAGCTCTCAGTACAATCCAATCGCTACACACTAATCAGGCCCTGATCTTGCAAATCCATGCACTGATCTCTGCCACCTGCTAGCCTGCCTCTACTGCACAATCCTTGCTGAAGAATGGCTCTGGATGAAATCGAATTTCCCCAGCCTTGCTCATGCAATCTTCATAGGCATCTCCATCAATGTGTGGTGCAAAATCATGCAACACTATAGTCACAACTGATAGTCACACTTGCTCTTTCACTTACCTCTCCACTGGTCTCCACTGAAACTGTCCATGCACTATAGTTAACTGATGTATTCTTCAGTTGATTAATGAGTTAATATTTAGTCAATTAATTAATAATAAATTCACACCACTCTCACTAGTGTATCAATCAGTTAGACTAGATACAACTAGCTCAATTGTGTCTGACTGAGTTAAACTGAACACAACTCCACCAAACTCTGTCACATGAGTTCTAACTGAAGTCCTCCATGCAATAGCTCCACTTAACCCTTAGGAATAGCGTAATTCCTTCTGTCAGCTCCTGTGCCACATCTGTGCACTTAAATGAAGTGCTCCAAGAGAATAAGATAATGTTTAGAGTCCAAATATTATTAAGAGCTAATAATATTCAACATATCTATATTTAGACTAGCAGTCTAAAAATAGACTCCGCCCAATATGTCAAAAAATAGAAGTCCATCTATTTTTCCAAATTGACCAACCATCCACGAATAGCGTCTTGCAACTCATAGAATATGATCGACATGTCTAAAAATAAACATAGTCTAAAAATAGACTTTGCGACAAAAATCACCTGTATGGGCCCCACCTAATTTTGGTGGTTATTTTCCAACTAGGATTAGGAATGATGTTTCAAGATGCCTCCTTCACTGTTTCTTGTTGAAATCTTCAACACTCCCTCTCAACAAGAAAGGACTATATTTGCATGCGACATGCAACTCCATGCATTCGCCTTGCAACCTTTGCAAGCTCCCTGCAATTCCATGCATCCGCTCTGCAACTCTTCCGAAACTGAATAGGCTCCAAACAAATCAATCAATATGATGCATCTATCATCAAAGTTTTTGAATTTTTCTTAGCTAATGCACATGTCTTCAGGAACCACTGTGCTGTTGAACTCTGCACCCATGCACTCTGCATTTGCTGTCAACTCTGAACCGCGCTCTAGTATCCGACACTGTCACTTTGATCTCACTGCATCAATCTAACTGATCATGCTACTGCTGCTTTGTGGGCACCTCGTAGCCAGGTTCAATTCATGAGATCCACACCATCTCCATGAATCCTGCCCAAAAATATCCTCTTGGGATTACTCATGCATGTCGCCCCACCTCTCACCTGGTGGTATAGCTGCATGCACTCCCTCTGCCCATCTGGCACGAAATTTCTCTGCATGAGTGGTTGATCCCACTCCATGATCCTCATCTTGTGGCTGCTCCACATCCCGAGGTTCACTCTTACCTGCATGAAAATCCTGCTCCCTCTCAAGCTTCAATTGCATGGCTTTCTCACACTTCCCAACAGTAGGAAGCTCCGTAGAAATCCCATCTACTTCAAGTTTGTAGAGATTCTTTGCTCGAATCCCAACCTTCTTGACTTGTCCTGTTACTTTGTACCGAAGGAAAACTTTTCCTTCACTAAATACAACATCATACCCTTTATCCTCTAACATTGCGACTGAGATT
The DNA here is from genome assembly GCA_034641835.2 of Pinus albicaulis. Lineage (NCBI taxonomy): Eukaryota > Viridiplantae > Streptophyta > Pinopsida > Pinales > Pinaceae > Pinus > Pinus albicaulis. The sequence continues at coordinate 688,146,962 of CM076576.1, read as the reverse complement.
AAATTCTTCTTTAAACCTGGAACATGCACTACATCTTGTAAAAGAATGAGTTTACCTGACTCCCTCTGAAAGGTTATGGTACCAATGCTGATCGCATTGTATCGTCCATTGTTGCCCAACTCAACATGCAACTGGAGATCTTTCTCCACCAAGTCGCTGAAAAGATTCACATCTCCCGTCATGTGAAAGGAAGCGCCACTATCAAAATACCACCCCGATCCCAATGCACTAGACACCATGCATGCGATCAATGAGAATTCCAGTTCAAATTGCGAGGCAAGAGCCTCACCAGCTACAGCTCCAGTAGCCTTCTTGTTCTTATTCTTCTGTGGACAATGTGTGGAAAAATGCCCATGCTCGTCACAGTGAAAAAACTTCACTTTGGACATGTCATGCTCTTTGCCATCCACACCGGATTGAGAAGGATTTTTCTTCCCCTTCCCTTTCCTTGCTTTGGCAGCCAAAGGACAATCCTCTTCATCATCATTTTTTGATGAAGAGCCATCCCTGGTACTCCACCTTATCTCCTCCTGCACAAGATCCGACCAAAGTCACTCCCATCCTGGCAGTTTCTCCCAACCATTGATAGAGTCCTTGTAGCAATGCGAACTCTTCATAAGCCCAAGGACAGCGAAGCTCACCAAGTCTTCTTCATCCACACTAACTCCTACACTCCCAAGCTCATCCCTGCAGTGGACAAACTTTGTCAAGTATATTGGAATAGTGTCATTCTTCTCCATTTTTATTTTCCTAAGCTTGTCTTTAAGCGCCAACTTTCTCTGGTCATTTCTGCTTTGGAACAATTATGTCAAAGCCTTCCACATCAAGAATGGAGTGGCTTTACCGTGAAGTCTGGACACAATGTGATCCTTCACACCTTCCAACAGAATCCTTCGACACCTTGCTACCTTCTTTTGCCATGCGTCAAGTGCGGCTGCATCGCTAGAACCCAGTTTAGGAATTTCAGCATCTATGAATTCCTTCAACCCATTATCCTCCAACACTGCCTCCATCCTGTTCTTCCATGCAATATAATTCAAGCTGCCCTCAAGGGCATACTCTAATCGCAATCCTATGAAAGACATTTCAATGACTGCTCAACTTCGACACCAAGAAAACACTGCAGCAATTTCGAATTCCACCAGCACAAAACTCAATCAAGCCAATAATTGCACCGACCACATCAACGTCCATACCATTATAAGATAATGTTTAGAGTCCAAATATTATTAAGAGCTAATAATATTCGACATATCTATTTTTAGACTGGAAATCTAAAAATAGATTCCGCCTAATATGTCTAAAAATAGAAGTCCATCTATTTTTCCAACTTGACCAACCATCCACAAATAGCATCCTGCAACTCATACAATATGATCGACATGTCTAAAAATAGACTTTGCTACAAAATCATCATAGGCACCGTTCTAGTTTTAAGATTATTTTCCAACGTAGACTGTGAATGATGTTTCGTGATGCCTTCACTCAGCTTTATTGCAATCTTCAACACTTACAAAACACAGGTTTTTAAAGGTATCTTCAATGGTTATGAATTACTTTTACATGTGAAATTAAAACCTAAGCAACATCTCTACATTTAACTCATATAGGCATTCAATAAGAGAAACAACAAAGAATTTGGTGACGGAGTTTACCCCTCCTCGGCTACATCTCCGGACCTGCTAACACAGCTATACCACTCCATATATTCAGTGTAAAATACTACATAAATTTTTCTGACAAAACAAGTGGCGTGTTTCCCCTTCAAGGAAATGTTCTCCTGCAAAGAAATCTCACTCTATAAATAATGTCAACCTACATTCAATCATGAAACCATCAGCAAGAAAAGGGTTCTCCTACATTCCGTGTACTCCATATGAAAATGTGCATACATGAGCATACAAGTACTACAATTCCACATTGAAGTACATAAAGAGAGCTTTCCTCAACAAGACATAGTGAGAAAAGGAAACATGAGACACACCTTGCAAGTCACAGTTGCTACAATAAACATCTGAAGGCAATAAAACCCCTAGAAGGTCCTCTCCATGCTTAAAATCCTTCAATAACTACTCCAAAACATTGATTGATCATGACACCCATGGAATGAAGCCTACAAAAATTCTCTTCATATGTGCTCCAATTAGCAAACAGAGGTCTCCATTGGATCCAGAATGTCCAAAAACCCCTATCTAGACTCTTATTTAGCTCCAAAAGGCCCAAAACTCCCAAATTTGTGGCTTCAACAATCTCTAGCCCTAGTTCTTCTATTATTCATCCTACAAATTGGATAAACTGTCTAACAAAGCTACAAATCTGCCTTGTTTTCCATTGCAGAGGCAAAAAAATTTCCCGTCGAAGGTGAAATTTGTTAGACCATTAATTCATCCATTAACTCTTATGCGAAAAATTCTAGTCACGTGGGTGCATAAGGTCGTGGGCTGGGCCTAACCGCCTGCCCTCGCCGACCTAGGCTCCTTATACGTCGGGCTTGTGGTCACGTTAGCGCCCATGGGGCCGAGGGTCAAGCCAACACCCTGCCCTTACCATTGAAGCCCTCTCATCAGGATTTTTCGAGGTCACATTGGAGGAAATAAAACCAGGGGTTGGTCCCCATATCCCACTGCTCGTCAGTTTAGTGCCTTTGAGTTCCACTTGTGGACTTATGCAGGTTCCCATGACTGGGGTCAAGGCTAATCCTAAGCCCCTATCTGCTGGCGATATACTTCAGCTCAGCTAAGGTCTTATGGGAATTTCATGACTGGAGGTTGGGCTAGGTCCCGAGCCCCACTCCATTTGCGCCATGGTCATGTGCACCAACAAGTGACCAAGGGTTGAGGTTGATCGCCTAACCCCTCCTCCAAAACCTGCGCCAATGTAAAACTTATATATCGCCCTCACAATATACGGGTAAGAACCATCACATAGGAGGATTGGTAGAGTGTCAAAGTGTTGAACTGCAGGTTGGGGGTTCAAACCCTACCCAGGCCATCCGAACCCTAAACAAATTTTGGCCAACCACGGGGTGCCATGTGGCGGCCTCTAGTTGGGCCGCGTGGCATACCCTCATTGGCTACCACAAATAAAAATCAACCCAACCAAAACGAGCCAACTCGCCCAGTATGAGGCTGCCACTTGGAAAATCCTCATTGGTCCATACCTGCCAAGTAGACCTGATGATGTCAATAATATGACTGCCCAATTAGCAACCCTGCCATTTTTTTAGTTGTTGCCAGAAAACTTCAGAACATCATAAATTTGTCATACGACATCTGATTGAGGTGAAATAAGTGTAATTGGAATCATAAGGACGAACAATTCGACTTGTCGCTAGTTTCAAAAGATTCAGTGCACTTTCATTTTTGAGCTAAATTTTAATCACCGTATCATATGACCCTTGTTTTGTTAGCAAACTTTATGTACTCTTTTACACTGAATATATGGAGTGATCTAGATATATTAGTAGGCCCGGAGATGTAGCCCAAGAGGGGTGAACTCCATCACCAAATGATTTATTGTTTCTCTTCTTGAATACATATATGAGTTAAATGTTGAGATGTTTCTTATGTCTTGATTTCACATGGAAAACTAACTCATAACCCTTGAAGAGACGTTTAAAAACTTGTGTTTTTGTAAGACCCATTTTTCCTTGCAAAGCGTCATAAGACGATCATTTTTAGATAGGAGAAGTTATCCTTCGTTTTAGATCATTAGGTAGCTCCTCCGATGGGGGATTTACAACATCGTGCCACTTTGCTCCTCCTCACATGATCAGGGATTTTGTTGGGATGTAGGGGAAGACCTAATCTTTAGTTAGGGAGTTACCACTGTGGTATAAAAGTCAAGTTTTAGTCATGTTCAAGAACAATCAATTAGAAAGATTAACGAGGGATGACCAAAAACATTATTGGGGGTTCTTAGAGTTCAACATGTCACTCTAGGGGAGAAAACACCGAGTTTCTTTCCATTATTGTTCGAGGGTTGTAGGTATAGGCTGGAAAATTGGCCCTGCAAAACCTAGCGGAGTTGAAAGTTTTGTAGGTGTTTATTTTAAAAGAGACTATCAATATTGGGGTTCATGTATCCCAATTTTCCAAAAAATAATGAAGGATTGGAGCTTTTGATCTTTGTATTCTTGTGGTATTTTAGGTGACATCATTACTAGCTAGAAAACTAGTCTTCATTGAACAAATTATTTTTCATTTCCCTCAGGGTTATGTTTGAAACTATATGCAAAAGGATCAAGATACAATATTAATGTAGTTAATTTGTATGGGCCCTATATATATAGACAAGGCTTATAGGAATGTTTCTTTAATCCTCATAGCATTGGCCTGAGATCTAGGGAGATACCGTTTGACCCAATTGCCTCTCAGGGTACTTTCAAGATCGGCTTATGTTTGAAACTATATGCAAAAGGATCAAGATACAATATTAATGTAGTTAATTTGTATGGGCCCTGTATATATAGACAAGGTTTATAGGAATGTTTATTTAATCCTCATAGCATTGGCCTGAGATCTAGGGAGATACCGTTTGACCCAATTGCCTCTCAGGGTACTTTCAAGATCATCTAGATTCCTAGAATCTACAACCTAATGGATAGAACCTTCGGAAATTAAGGTGGCCCGAAAAATAATAGAAGTGGCGTTGAGGGGGTTTCGAAGAGATTGGAAAGATTAATCATCAATAATGATTTTCTTCTACAATTTTCTATGTATCACTCTTAGGTTCATGAGGCTTGATTCTCAATCCATTTCCTAATTCTCTTATAGTTTGATTCAAATATGGACAAACTTAGGGCGCCCTTTAAATATAACCCAATTTAGAGCAAGGACAAGGATTTCATAAATCTGGCCAAAGCTTATTGGGTAAGGTACAACCCTCGTTTAATCATTTAAACAAGTGATCAATTCTCCAAGTCTTTAAAATAGGTAAAGGATAAAGTAATAGAATGGTTATTAGCAAGGCTTAAGGTTAGGGATGCCAAATTGAAGGAAATTAACGAAGGAATAGAGGTAGAATTTGGGAAAATAAGGAATATCCTAAGAGAAGAGTAGGTGTCACATATAAAATCTTGTATGGAAATCAATGTCAAAATTTCCTAGAGCATGAAAGGGATTGATAGTTAAAAATCAAGCCCAAATAGCTCTCCTTAGGAGAGAATAATACCAAATATTTTCTCAATTACGTGCCTCATAGAAAGCAAAAAAACACAATTTTGGAACTTCCCTCGATGAAGGGAAACCCAATCCATGATTTTTAGGGTTGAGAAATAATGGAGATGGAGTACTGTTGGCGAAAAAGGAGGTCTCTGAACAAGACCCAAGTTCAGGATAGAGGCCAACAAGGTTTCCGCAGTAGTGTAGCACAATGCCAGCATTTTCACCCTACTCCAAGGAGCAGAGCGTCTCACCCAAGGCGTGTGGTGACCTTAGAAAGATTAGGAGATGGATCATGTACCAGACGATTACAACCATGGATAACAACTAAAGGAACTTGAAATAACAAACAAATCTCACTAATATGTATATGCTATTACTCATCAAGCATGTTCAGGATGATGAATCAAAATTTAAAACGGGGCATACATTCACAGTAAGCAACTGATTAACACTCAACTTAGAACATTAAACACATCAATAACCATATTTCATTATAAATATCAAATGAAATACTTCACTCCATAGAGTCTATTACAATGTGATTCAGTACAACAGAGATCTCACAGAGCTCTCCTACGACTCTGCTCTCTCTCTCGTCCCTCTGTCGTACTAACTCTCCCCTCTACGCTGGTTGATTGCCTATTTGTTCTTTCACCAATGTGACTGTCAGTTTTTCCTCTTTTCCTTCTTTGCTACTTGCTGCTTCTTCTTGATTACTAGGAGTTTTTCTGATTGTCCTTGTCTCCCATATCTTCCATCTATGTTATTCTCTGCAACTGTCGCGCCACCTATCTTCTGGCTATCCACAACCATGACAAATTCTTGTCTACCTTGATTGTGCTCTGCCACCTGTTCTCCGCAACCCAAAACTATTTCTTTTTCAAAAAAAAAATCCTAAACAGGTCCCGACCACACGCTATTGACTCGTCCCGAGTGAATCTTTTCCTACTGCTGCAGCTTCCGTCGGTCTATTGGCTTCTGAGGATGACTTTGTCTTCTCCGTTTCTTTACTCTATCCAAACAAAGGCCCCAACTCTGGAACCTTGCTTAATGCTGAAGACTTGATTTCTGCGAACTCGATGATTTCCTGTTGCCATTCTCTAATTAGCTGTTCGGTTTGGTGGCGACTCTTTCAGCCTCGGTTTCACTTGCTAGCGGCGGTAGCTTGCTGAATACCTCTTGAATTTTTGGCCCGGCTTCGGCTGCCATCTGCTATATTACCTCTGCTTTCTGCTTGACTAGTTGCCTTAGCTCTCTGAGGACTTGCTTTGTGGCAACGAAATGCTCCTCTATCTTCTGTATTTTGGTTTCTAGTACCTCCGCTTGGTTGTAGTGCTGGGTTATACTGGCGGGATCTGTGGCTTCTTTGATCTCTTGTGAAATTTGTTGAAGTTGTGCCAAAATAGGTTGGGCTTTAATGATTAACGAGTTAGAGCATTCATGTAAATTCTTCAGTAGGTTGTAGGCCTCTTTGACTGTCGTCCCCAGGGTTTCCTTCATTCCGGTACCTGCTTTTGTTTCTCGGTAACCTTCTCAGCATATATCACGGCGGGGTCTGGTAATGTTGGTCTGGTAGCTAGCATTTGTTTGAGCTCTTGGTTTTCTTTGCTGAGATTTGCACATGTCATTTTCACTCAGATAAACCTTTCGACCATGGAGCAGGCCGATATGTCCTCTAGCATCTTGTTATCCTGGGTAATTACTGTTGGCCAGAGGTCCTTGAAGATATTTTTTACTTTTCCAACTGCTCCTGTAGAATTTCCTTCTCTCCTTTTAGCTGACTGCGCTCTTCAGTAAGAGGAATGACTTGTTGTTGTTGTTGCTCGAACCTCTGTTGGAGGTCGTTGTGCAGCCCTTCTGCCTGTTGTGGTGCTCGCTGAATTAAGTTTTAAAGTTGTCCAGTTCCCAGTTCTGCATGCTCTCAGCGCCTGACATGTCTTGGGCTAGAGGTCTCTCTCAGAGGGGTTGCCCACTGGCGATTGATTTCTCTGAGTGCTCATGTGGTGATGCAGGTTGGTTATGTTGTGGTAGCTGAGGTTCTAGGTTATTCATGCTAGTGGTCGGTTGAATCTGCTGCAGTATTAGGTTGGCTTGCTCAAATGGGTTCAGCTCTTTTGGCAAGGGTGTTGTATTTGTAGTAAAAGATCCTCCTTTAACTAATAGTTCTAGGAGAGTGCCCTTCCCCACCAGAGGTTGGTTAACCTTGGGTAACCTAGCCGTACTCGAGTTAACTTCTGCCTCAATGTCCCCATTTGTCTTGTTTCTTAGCTTCACTGGGTCTGAGATAGTTGTTGAGTTGGATGGAGTGCAGGTGGATTGGTGTTTGGAAGTAAATGAAGTATGGGGTGATGAATTGTGAGTATGAGGTGAAGAGGTGTGAGTGTGAGGTGGAGATGATGGCTGAATATTCAAAACTGAGAATGGATCAAACATAGGTAGCGTAGAGGTGACCTGGGTGGTAACCTCTGGCTCTTCTCGAACTGGTACTCCTATATCCATGGGTTGGGTGTAATCTTCCTCGATGAGGTCAACTATTTTCCTAGGCACCATAATTCTTGCTTTCTTGGCGTTAGGTGTAGCTACCGGGGTTTTTGATGCCTTTCTATTACAGATTGAGGTGACTGTGGTTGTTGGGGGTGAATTGAACATGGTGGAAGGTAGGGCAGTCACGATAAGTGTGAATTTGGATGGTGATGCAGAATTTGAAGACTGAAAATCAGAAAAAGAAGGAAACACAGTAGAAACACTTTTGAGGTTTTGTATTACCAAATTGAAGTCCTTCACCTTTGTGTCCAGCTGGTCCAGTAAAGGTTTTAGCTGCATTCGAGAAATTCTACTCGTTGTTTCCTCTGGTGTCTCCCCCAGGAGTGCTTTCAGCAGCATGCCCTCGAACGAATAGTGAGGTATTCCGCTTCTGACCTCCATCCCAACTCCTGGCCATGAACAGACTTTGGTGTGGAATGATTTTTCTTCAACTTGAAACTTTGACGACCTCATTTTGAACGTGGTTTCATCCATGCAACTAGGTCTGATATATGTCTGCCTGTGGGCGACCCCAAACCATATCTGTGAATAATATCTATCCAACAGGTCCCTCGGAACCCTTTGTTGTCTCGCCACCACATCCACCATCTACCTGTACTTGAATGAGAAATCCTCCTCATTTACCTCCTTGGTGCTGGGATCTCCCGAGATTTTCCAAGGCGTAAACCTTAACGCCATTGGCTGGTCGTTTATGATTTCTGCGAGTTGTCTTACCCTTGGGTGAGTCCATTTCCACATTGCAAATTCCATTACGAGGTAGCCATAAATGAATCTTGTGGCTCATTTGTAATTATCCTCGTAGGCCTCAAATAGTTCGTTTAGTAGGAAGGTACACTATTTTAGCTGGGTTCCCTGGAGGCAGTGTTTCGCGACTGAAATGGTGTCGAGGGTGCATTTGCCTTTGGTGTAATGCCTCATCGTCTTACCCGTTATTAGATAGCAGGAAAATTTCACTGCTGGATTGTTGATGAGGTTTATCTTCGCCCCCTTCCCTCCTCTTCTGGTCTCATATTTCTTATGATAATCATAGTCTCCTGCCTTCTTGGCTCTCTTGAACACGTTCTGGAATGTCGTTGAGACATCCTTCCCTTCTGCTAATAATCTCGTAATCCTACTAATTTCCTTTGCATGTATCAATATTTCTCGCCCCAGCCACAATGATCCATTATGGACTCTGCTCAGTAGGAATTTCGTACACTGCATTGTCGCTCCCGTTGTTCCAAACATTGGGAGGTTCTTGAGGTTCAGTATTGTCGATTTTTGGATTTCTTTGAACTCTGTTCTTGCTACTTCCCCTCCTCCCTCTATAGCATAATTATCTATGTATACCTGTCTCTTCATAGCTGGAAATTGATAGGAATCTATGAAATATGTATCAATTAGCGACGCATTGTCATACTTTCCCACTAGCGATTCTATCCTCTAAACTCTCTCATCGAGCTCGGGCTTGATGACTGCTGGTTCTACTTTCTTCATGTTCGTTCTTTTTCTGTATGCCTGGAGTGTCGTTTCTGATCTCTTTCTGTAAACTTCGTCTGATGAAATTTCACTTATTGTTGCAGCTGTTTCTTGTTCTAACTTATAATAATTTGGAATTCTCGTGCTTTTCTTTGTTCATGCGGGTTAAGTAATGTAACCGGCACAAATGAGGTTGATAAGACCCCATAACTAATTAGTTTTTTATGTCTCTCCTGCGACTATAATCGTGCGATTAGTTACCGCGGTGAGGTGTATTATGAAATTGCTGACTGTGTCTTCGGGATTTGGGTAGACGTGATGGGTAATGATTATGGCTTAATATGGAAAGTTTATTACGGTATGGTTGTTACTAATTATGGTAGTTAATTCTCAAATCTGAGTGATCCTATGGACTGACAATGGTATGATGGGTTATTATGATGGAAATATATTTTACACGCTTGTCTTTCTGACACAGATGACACGTTAGACTCTACCCCCTGACCACAATCGGTTGCGATGTGTGGTATCCGCATCGCAATAGGTAGATCTGTTCTCTATGTTATTGTGATTTATTTTTATCAGAATTCCTATCCTATTTCTCATCTCGGGTGCGAGAGAATTATTGATTCGATCTATTTCTATTCTACCCTACTGACTCCTCTCGGTTGTGAGAGTTATTTGAAAAATAAATTATGAAACTTACTCGTGATAAGTCTTCAGGCGTGTGCCATTCACCCATCCTTGCCATACTTAGCCATCCAGTTGCACCAATCGAACCGTGCCTGAATCTTTAATTTCAATGACATGGTATGGTCACATCTAGTGCATTCTGAGTTTGCCTAGGAACTTTTGAAATTTGTTGTCGTACAACATAACTTTCCCTCCGATAGTGAACATCTTATGCTTGATGTGGCGGTCATGCCAAGCCTTATGTATTTCCTTTTGAACTGTGTGATGGAATTTCGCTAGGAATCTGTCTTCTTCAAGCTCTTGTAGCTCATGGAGGCGTTCAGTGATTGAGTCTTCCTCCGTTAGATGTATTGTTGAAGCGATCAATAAACTCGTGATGATAAATTTAGCAGGTACCACTGCCTCTCTCCCGTACACCAGTTGGAAAGGATTCTGATTGTGCAACCTTTTTATAGTTGTCCTATATGCCCATAATGTTGTTGGCATCCGCTCATCCTAGTCATCCCGATTGGAATTGCATATCTTGGTTAGTCCTTTTTCTAAGATCTTATTGAATGCTTCAACGGTCCCATTTGCTTGAGGGTGGTACGGGCTTCTCTTATGATGTTGCACCATAAAATTATCTAACAGAGACTTGATTTTTGTATGGATGAAGTGTGTACCTTGATCACTGGTTAGGTTTCTGGGGTAGCCAAATCTGCTAATGATTTTTTCAAAAAATGAACCTGGCTATTGTGTCTATTGTGCAATCTTTCACCGGTGCTGCCTCTGCCCATCTTGTGAGATAATCCGTTTTGATTATTATGTACTTGTTGACGGGAAAAAATTTCCTGCCAAAAGCAGGGGATCTCCCCGGTAAAGAGTCCCAACTAGACTCTAAACCGTTTGGAATAGGGATCCTGTCCGGGGTGTGGGTCCGGCTACCGCTTGATACTTCTTTTCTTTGGTCTCAATCGGACTTTGCAAACCTAAGGACACACGCTTATTCAGATGACACAAAACACACGACTGATGAATTATAATGGTCAAACAACACTATGTGTAGCAAGACGAATTGTAAAGCATGGAGCCGAAGGAGATGCTGTTAGCAGCACATCATTAGGGTCATGCTTGTAAAAGCTGTTCTGACCACAAAGAAATAATTCCTTATGGCAAAATGCCCTTCACTTCCTTGAATGATCACGACGATAATGTAAATGTTAACAAACAAAGTTATTAGCATTCATTAAAGCAGAAACATAGATTTAACACCATTAACACACTTCTAGCAAATTATAATGCATCATGATGTAAACAGAGAAACAGTTTCATTAACCAAAAGATGTTAGAAACTGAACATGTAATAATCATAGTGTTCATGCATTAATCAGCATCAGATCCAACAATGGAGTTTACAAGTGTTTGTATTCATATGCAACATTGTGTGGTCCTTCTATACAATACTTAATATAATTTTCAGTCCCAAAAGAAACGTCCCTTTACAAGTTCCCGAAGGAAGTATTTATAGAGAAAATCTTGCCCTTTGGGCTCCCTGACTTTTCACTTCCCGACTGTTGGGTTGCCTTGCGACCCAGTCTGTTCTGTGACCTGCAACCCGAGCCACTATTGTGACCTGCGACCTGACTAGATTTTGCGACTTGCGACCCAGTCGCTGGGTTGCTGGGTAGCGCCGTCGAGCTCTTAACAGGGAGTGCGACTATGTGACCCAACGACTTGAGGAAATCTGCGACCGCAAGCAATCCGCGACCTGCAACCTGAGGAAATTTGCGACTTGCGACCTTAATCCAATCTGTGACTTGTGACCTCAAGCAGATCTGCGACTTGCGGCCTTCCTTTTGGTGATATTTGGATTTCATGGCAATATTCCTTATCCTGCATCCTTTGCTTTGAAAAGGGGTCCTCTTTCTTGCTGGGAAAAACTCCGGCTAATCGTGCAGACCAACAGCTTTCACCTGCAGTCACATAGCTTAGGTTACATGTCTTCATTGATCAAATAATAATGTTAGGGGCGTATTTAATTAAATGCACGAGTGAAAATGATAACTTTAGACCCCTGTGTGGTCAAGTGTTGTGCCACCACACCATCAGAGAGAATGGCTCGGGTAATCATTCCGTATGCATTTTTTCAATCACTGTAATGCAGATTGGTCTTGCTACGGACCGAGCGCGGAATGTAGACCCAATTGAGGGGAAGTGTTGACTTGGGCGACACCCTCCTCGTGTTCTCCACAATGGAATGTACGACATGCGCAAATGATGCCTTCTCCAAAATCGATTCCCTGGTGGACTCTCTATTTCCGTGTAGGCAATGTAGCTCCATGATATAGATGTAGGGACCCTTTTAATAAGAGGCATCACAACTACACAGATACCAACAAGCAAGGATCAATGTGTTTTTAGGGTCGAAAGCATTTCCATTCATATCGGTGGCCGGGCCCCTCAAGTCTGAAAACTTAAATCGTTCCAACTCATTCAGCTCCTTCAATGCCTGTTTTTTTGAAGGATGATGGATACCATTCATCTCCATTTGTGTAAACCCTTGCTGTATATTGTCGTAAATCTGACATGCTAGCCCGTTTCTACATGCATTTATTGGCATTCTTTACCAAATTTTGTACTATCTGCAAACCATCCCAAGTAGTATATTTGCAAAACGCCATGGAAAGTTGAACCGATCAGCATTGGGATTCTCATTCTCGGGCGTAGAAAATTCATCTACTAAACCTTTGATAGCTCCTTTTATGAACAATACAGCCATCGACGTGCCAAAGAGCTTCCCAACTATTTGTGTTTTATGCCTGGGAACTAAAAGATGTCGATCACCATGCTCCTCCTCCAAAACATCATTGGAGGGCTCTCTCAATGTGTACACGCAAAGCATGAGATTCATAGGTCCCATGGTCTCCACTACCGCCAAGTCTCACTTTTTATTTGCCTCATAGATCAGCGACTCAGCGACTTGGAGGGGTCGCGCGAATTTATCTTCACGTGGGTTGTGACCTCAAAAGGGTCACAGGGTCGCCACTACCACTAAGTCGCACTTTTTATTTGCCTCATAGATCTGCGACTCAGCGACCTGGGCAGAAATGCAACCTTCCAATGGTCGCATAGTCGTAATTTTGTCTGAGTCGCAACGGACGCATGGGAGGTTGATCTGCGATCTGATGACCAACAACACTCAAAGACTTGACCATCTTCATTGTGCACTCGCCCTCTGACCTCGGTGCTGTGTCTACCTCGTGTGTTGCGGCATTCAGGTTTTTTTTCATTGTGATGGGGAGCGCATCTCTGATAACGCACACATACATCATGTCCATGCATCCTTTTTCCATCAGCACTAAGATGAACACGCCGTGCTGTGCAAACGATCCTCCCCCATCGTTTTCGTTTTTGTTTTACATGGCCTGAAGTCGCAGCATGTTGAGACGCTGTGTCGCGTGCTAAAATTTCCTGGGTTTGGTACATTAATACCCACGTCATAATATACTTTCAAACCCATTACCAAACCGGTGGATCATATCACCGTATCTTCGACGCCATTTTGGCAAGCTGACTCACCTCCTCCAGCGGTCGTGGCACTTGGCTTGGCATCGGAGATGAGTTGGACCTATGATATCACCTATGGCGTGTTTAACAGTCTACTCATAACCACCATCTAGCAATTAACAAACCCGTGGCATGTGAGAAGAGTCTCCGGTGCTGATATGTCTTTTTGTTAACCTGTATTATCGATCTTCATCCGATATGGTTTGAAACCATAACTCTGGACCGTTTAAAACATAGGATATAAATTGTCATATTTTTACAACTCTGCTTTTCTTTTGACTATAATTGCACGATAGTTATTATAAAATTGCCACCATAGTTCTGTTATAATGTTCCGCTCCATGTTTAGACATGAATTTTGACCACTATATATATCCGCTCCAAACATTTTACCATGGGTTGAAATTCCGTCATAGAAATATTTGAGCCCCTTTGTAATGTTTTTCATATGGTTCTGCTCCTCCAATCTTATATGATTTGGAAGCCATATTGCTTTTGCACCCTGGTTTATTTATATAATGTTTAAAACCATAACCTTGGTCCATAGATTTGCACCCACCATGCAGCTTAGGTTTAATAAATATTGTTTCCCAAAGGTGTGTTTTGATATTTGAAATTGTGCCATTGTCTTGACAATACCAACATGTATGCTTTCGCACTGCGGTTCAGCGTGAAAATGCCCTTGAATGAGAATGTATTTCTCTAGGGAAATCTTCTGAGTCCACTTTGTTCACCTGGGCTATACTTCAGGTTAGACTTGTCGAATTGGTGAAATGTGTTCCTTTCTGTGTATACATCAACATTGAGCTGGCATTGTGTAGGATCTTCAAAACTTCCTTTAAGGTGAGATATCTTCCATCTCGGAATATATATACTTCGTATGGTCCCTACGTAAGCTTAGATTTGATAAATCATGGAAAATGCTTCGGGTTTATGCGAGATGGCATCTGGTACGGACATTTCCAAATGGAGTGATTCTAAGTACCCGGTGTACACTAGTGAAGAATGCTTTTTTGCATTAGTGACATAAAAGGTTCTTTCTCTGATAAACATGTGTCACACCATCCTCCTTTTAACAATACTGGTCACTTGCTCCTCCTCCTCCCCTGTTTCACAACTTTGGCCTTGTTGTTGAGCTTAATTTTATTTCCCTCGATGTCGTGACAAAGTTGAGGAGTTTGTCACCTGTGGGGTTGACCTATGTGGAACATTATAACATCACAGTTACTCTTTGATAATGGTGCCCCTAGATAAATCATATGAGACCAACAAGCTTAAGAGAAGTACTCAAACAACATGCTTAATGACCCATGGCGAGAGGGTTGGTAATGTACATCCTCAATGCACAAAAAATTTCCCACTCGAGCGTGTGCTGGGTGATCTCTCCCACACATGGTGTGATTGCAGCAACAACATCTGATCATGATGGTAAGAAAGTTCATGAGGGGTTGGGGATAGGTCACTGGGATGTTACTGAATAAAGGTCGGGTGAAAGACCTTAATGGCTAAGCGAGCAGAGGGGGACCCAAAATTTTGAATATACCCAAAATTTGGGTGGTGTTCTAGTGGCTACAACAGTACCTTGCTTGTGAATGTCTTGCCACTGGTGCAATTGGCCCTACAAAATCAACGACCCATTTTTCAAATTGTTGCAGTGCTCTTACAGGTTGTAGTGGCAACTCATCTCGGTGTGATGGACGTCCCGTTCTTTGGCAGACATCACATTTTTTTTCATATGCTTTACTATCTTTATGAACTATGGGCCACCATAACCCTGCTTGTAATATTTTTCTTGCGGTGGGTTTTGCGCCGACATGGCCCCCCGCAATTCTACAATGACACTTGCACAAGATATCCTCTCTTTCATGGTACATGACACATCTCTGCAAGACCTGGTCCAACCCGATCTTATACAATTGTCCTGCTATCAGTTGATACTCAGCTGCTTTCACTACTAAATTCCTTCTCTGAGTCGTCGTGTATTCAGTTGGGCACTATCTTTTTGCTACATATACTTCTATCTGCTCCAAATAATCTGGAATGGCTTCTACTCTGAAGAGATTAGCATCTGACAAATGATAATCTAGGGATCCCCCATTCTCTCCATTTTCCAACCTTGATAAATGGTCAGGACCCACGTTTAACCTTCCTAGTTTCACTATCACTTCGAAGGTGAACTCCTGGAACAGTACGAGCCATCTACAGATCCTTCCTTCAACCACAGGCTTGTTAACCATGTACTTCAATGCTAAGTGGTTTGTGAAGAATTTGAACGTACCTCCTAGTAGGTAATGATGAAAATTCTGAAGAGAACACCAGCGCAAGAGCTTCTCATTTTGTTGTTGTGTAGTTCCTTTCAGTAGTAGACAACTTCCTGCTTGAAAAATAGACTGGATGATCAACAGAAGTTTCTCCTGGCTGAGCTAACACCGCTCCTAATGCAATGTTGGAGGCATCAATATGGACATGGAACCGTTTGTCCTAGTTAGGATGGACCAATATGGGTGCACTTGCTAACTTTTCTTTCAATGTATTGAGGTCACTAGTGTATTCGTCACTCCACGTGAATTGCTCTGACTTCTGCAAGAGCTTTTCCAATGGTGATGTTATCTTTGCATAGTTGTGGATGAATATTCGGTAGTACCCGATATGTCCGAGTAGTGATCTTAACTGTTTCACGGTCTCTGGCGCTTCTATGTAAACAATGACTACTACTTTTGCTGGATCCAAACAAACACCTTGTTTATAAACAACATGCCCTAGTAGCGTCCTGAAATGTACTGCAAAGATGCATTTCTTGAGGTTGAGGAAAATTTGGAGTTGTCTGCATCTGTCAAACATTATTCTCAGCAAGGTTGCATAATTTTTCAGTAAACTGTAAATTTTCCAATCATCTATGTATACCTCAAGGAACTTATGGATATAATCTCGAAATGTTGCTATCACTATTCATGAAAACACCATTGGCGCATTCTTCAGTCTAAAAAGCATTACATGGTATGAAAATGATCCCCATTCAGTTGTGAAAGTGGTCTTCTTCTTGTCTTATTCGGCTATTCTCACTTGATGATACCCTGAGAAACCATCTGTGAATGAATAGGCTTCATTTCCTGCCACATTGTTGAGAACCTCATCACTAAACGGAGTGGGAAATGGATCATGTATGCATGCGTTGTTGAGGCTTTTGTAATCCACACACACTCTAATCTCATATTTCTCCTTTTTTCTTTGTATCACAATGGGACTGACCCACTCTGCTTCCTCCACTGGAAAAATTAGCCATGCTTTCGGCATTTTATCTATTTTTACTTTGAATTTCTCCTTTACCTTTGGATTTAGGCGGTAAGGCCTATGCTTCACTGGTCTTGCATCGGCCTTCTAGACTATGGGCATTTCCCCCATGTCCCTTTTTCTCCCCTTTAGCTCCGCTACTGAGGATGGGAATAAGTCTTCATATTCCTCTAAAAGGTCGAAGATTTCCTTGGTTGTTTGTGTATCCCAGTAGTCTCCAATGGACGTTATTTTGGGTTTCTCCGTGGTTCCATTATTCAACTTCTTAGTCTTCAAGGGTAACATGTGCAATCATTTTGTTGTTGGTTCTTCCTGTATATCTCACTCCCCTTCTCTCTCTTCAAAGTATAAGTGTCAGAGATTCTCTAAATCGTCGTCATCCATCTCACTATCTATTCATTTTCATGCTATTGATTATTTGATAATCTGCTCCGAGAGCGGTTGCTCTTTGTCTTCTTGAATCTCTAGAAAAAATCATACTCTTTTGATGGCTTGTAGTGCCTCTGTAACCGGTTTTGTTTCTCCTTCAAAAGAAAAACATTGCGTAAAATTTTCCGCAACTACTTGTCAGGTGCCAGTTCCTCTCTTCTTTTCTTCGGTCAAGTACAAGGCCTGTTGAATTGTGTCCAGTGAATGTATAAAATTGTGCATCCACAGAGATTCTGGATAACCCGCTCTCTTCTAGTTGTACTCTCAATTTTTTAAATGCTTCGTGGGGTCAGAATCCCCTTGGTACTTCTCAATGAATTGTGGTCATGCATCTTCCTTGAATCTAGCTCTTAGTGCTATTGCAACATCTTCCCACTTCGGAAGTGAGTTGCG
This sequence comes from Pinus albicaulis, assembly GCA_034641835.2. Taxonomy (NCBI): domain Eukaryota; kingdom Viridiplantae; phylum Streptophyta; class Pinopsida; order Pinales; family Pinaceae; genus Pinus; species Pinus albicaulis. Next base: position 688,129,443 of record CM076576.1, on the reverse strand, counting down.
ATGATTGACCCACCACCTTGTTGACGTGGATTGCAGTGATACATTCATAAGAGGGACTCTATGTTATATTGGTACCTTTTCTTCTACTTTTGCAATAAATGTATTTACAACATTCTTATTTGATAGAGTTAGATATCCTCTTACCTAAGTTCCAATCCAGTTGACTCCTCGAATATTAGCGCATCTTCTAGTATTAGTTTCATATCCTTCCTGTTGCCAATCATCCCAAGCTATTTCCGAGCCCAATTCTGAACTCTGAACACTTCTCTAGCTTACGGTTCCTCTCGTTGTTGGATTGATATAGTCTTCTCTCTTCCATTCCGTCATCTGGTAAAGGTGATCAAGAAGTTGAGCATCCTCTCTGTTGTCAACAATTTCTGTATATCGGGGCCCCTGATATGGGTCAAGTGGCTGCGTGACCCTGACTTTCCCATCTTCAAATATCATCAATTATTTTTCAAGTCGATCACTGCATAGTTCTCAAAGGCCCAATCTATCCCCAACAAAGGAGGATAGGGATCCTTGTCCCCCATGATGTATATCACCTCAAAATATGTATATGTTTTCACTCCTGCGACATCAACCTCGACCTCTTCTAGCCTTCCTGTGGGCACAATATAGTACTGATTTGCCATGCGGAGCTGTATTGGCGAGTATGTCAACTTTGGCCTCCCCAGTGCTTCCCATGTCTTTCTTGGTAGAATGTTGACATCTGATCCTAGGTCGAGCATGGTGTCTCTGATTTGAAATCCCACGACTTGAGTATTCACATGGAATTCCTTTCCCGTTCTTCTCTTATTTATTTTTATCCTTCTTATGTATTTTTCGGTTGAATCTCTTGACTCTCCCGGTTCTGCGTTTTCCTGCACCACCAATTCTAGATTTTGCTTTAGTTGTTCCAACATTGGTGCATTAGTTACAATTTTAAAAAATAGTCAGAACCATTCCTCAATCATTGTACTCGTATGGGCCTACTTCTCTTTTTCTACGGTCGGCTGTGGAAGCTCAATGCCTTTACTCCCCCCTATTTGGGAAATTTTTTCCACTGCCTCTTTAAAATATTGCTTCTGTCTATCTTGTCTGAAAGCGGTTTTTGGAGATGCTGGCTTGATTAGCTTTATCGGGTCCATATTTTGTGCATCCTCCCTTGTTTTCTTTCCTCCCCGGGTTACTATGGCTACACTTTGCATGGGTTGAGCTTCTACTATTCTTGGTTCTGCATTCACCAGATTCGGTCCTCTCTGTTTTTCTCTTTCCTCCCACCTCTCAATCAATTCTGGACAGTCTTCAGTTGTGTGTGTATTGACTCCGCACTGAGAGCACCATGGTATTCTAGGTAGCAGACATTCCCTTGCTACATGCCCTTCTTGGTCACAGTTGTAGCACCTTACTGGTCCTCTTCCTCCAGTTCTGCCTCCTCTCATTGCTCCTCCTAGACCCCTTGGAGCTTAATTCACTCTATAAGATGGTCTGTCCAATCATTCTGCCAGTGCATCAAGGGCTCTACACTGCTCTGTATTATGCATTGTAGAAGTGCAAAATTCACAATATGCATTGTTTGGAACATTGGAATATTTTTTCAAAATTGGGCATAATCGCAGAGGATGAACAATGCATTTCCATATTTCACAATATTCAATTGCGGTATGATTATGTTGATTGGGGAACCTTGGAAAGTGGGGTTGAAGTTGGTATAATCCCTGAGAATTTATCTATGCAACTCCCCCAACTGGTTGAGCCCCCTAGTTCCCTGCTACTGAAGCTCCTGCATTTTTCTCTCGCAACCCCTAGTATTCTTTTACTTTGTTTTTGTAACTAGAGGAATTGGCAACTAGGTTAGGCTCATACTTGTATGAGACAAGGTCGATTTTGACCACTAGCACTATAACTACCAGGTTCCCATGACTACCCTTACTGTGGAGATGGGTAAATCGTTGTTTGAACTAGTGAACTTTCCACGAGGAGTGCCTTAACAATAGACCTCATCACCAACTAATCTACACTCTTGGGGCTTCTTTAGATTTTACTTCACCATAACATATAAGTCTTATTATGTATGATCTTTTTGTTAATGGAGGAGTTCATAAAGGCAATAACATTTTCATTAACATAATCAATGATTGGTTGTGTGATTTGGTTTCAATAATTATAGTGATTTCCATTCAAATTGATGATTTCAAGGTGGAAAAACCAGGGAAATCAACTTGTAGGAGTAGTTTTAGTGGCGGGACCGAGTTTGGAGAATTAGGGTTAGAAAACTTATAGGGCCAATTTGTGGCCTTAAATGACGTTTTTTGGGGGTTAAAGGTGTTTTTTATAAGCGTAACACCCCTGACTTTATTTTACACACAAAGACCTTTCCAACGATAAAAGAAACATGTCGATTGGGTTTCAGATGCAAAAATTATTCTTATCTAACGCTGACGTATCAAGATTAACCACCATAATTCGAGAGGATGCCACACCAACCCCTGTTACTCATGGAAAAGGGGCTAGCCATGTCTGGGATGGTGAGGAAGACTATAGAATGATAGAATTGTAACTCATGTTGAGGACTGAATGAGTCAAATTCAAACCCTAATTGGCTATTAGGCTATGTTATAACCAGGCCACTAGGAGGAAAAGTGGTTTTTTCACTCGATTTGCTTGCATTTTGTTCCAAAGTAGAGTAGAGCAACTAAATGTGATTAGAGGGAGAGAGTATAATTGAGGAGGTTTGTATTCTGTAGCAACCCATGGGCCACAGGTCTCAAGAAACTCCATAGAATGTATCTTCTCCTTTATATCTGCATCATTTACATTCTAGACAAAAAAGAGTAGAACAACCTCACTTTCCAATTGGGTTTTCTCTTGAATAAAGTTTCTCAAATCATATCTTGATATTGATAATATATATTTGTTCTCTATTTTCTGCATTTTAACTATTATATGAAAAAATAAAATAATAAACAAATAAATTAAAATTAATAAATCCAAAAATCTAAAAAGAAATAACCCTCATAAATTTCAAAATTTCAAATTACATCATCTTGATTGGTGACTCTGTTATTTTAACTTATCTTGTCCATATAAACGAATCGAGTCAAACCATTTTAACATTTCAATTAAAAGAATCTTTTTAGATGGAGTGATACCACCGCCTTTCATTATAATACTCCAAAAATTGGACTTTGTAAACAAACTTATTTATTTAATGTTTGACTTCTTGAAATAACTTTTAACACTTTGTGTTTGTCTTTTTAAAATAATTTCATGTCTCTTCTGATATTCTCATTGGAATATTGCTGAGTTAAATGTGCTTCAGAACTCTTTTAAGGTTAAATTTCATATAATGTTTTGAGTATGGTAAATCATTTTGTTCACGTCAGTGAGTCGTAAATTAAAAGTAAGTTTTAGAAAAAATTAGCAAATAAATATTATCCACTAATTTTTTTTTTATGATTATAATTTGTTTTAAGAAGATCAATGATAAAAATAAATAAGTTTTGCCAAGTAAATTAAAAGGTAATTAAAAAATAAAATCAACCCAAGTAAATAAAAAATCTTAGTAAAATTATTATAAGTATTTACTTAGTAAAATTATTATAAGTTGTTTTCAAGAAGTTGGATTTAATAATAAAAGGTGAGTAGTGTTCAATTTTCTTAATACTATTTAATTTTATGAGTTCTATTTATCTGGAAAGTAATAGAGTACTTTTTGAGGCCGTGGTTGAAGATATAATTGTATTAAGAGATTATATTAATGATTTTATGACTCGTACACATAAGCGTGTGGTTTAAGCAGGTTATATTTTTGTTCGAAAAATAATCTCGCAAATAGTTTTGTAAATCTAGGTTACAATTGTCAAGTTTTTGGATTTTGGATGCCCTTGGAGTTTTTGATGGTGTTGAATCTATTTCCACCCTACAAAAATGATTTAAACACCACTCCCATAGTCAATTTTTTTCAAAAAAAAATGGTCTGATTCCAACAAGAAATAGTTGTGCGGGGAAAATTGTCACCTTTGTAGACAACACCCACACATAAGTGGATGAGATTCAACCCTATGTCATTTTGTGTTATTTAAAGTCAAATTCTACCAACATGATTGGATTTAGGGTTTCGTTTTATAAACTAGCATGCCCACACATAAGTGGATGAGAGTCAACCCTATGTCATTTTGTATTATTTAAAGTCAAATTCTACCAACATGATTGGATTTAGGGTTTCATTTTATAAACTAGCAGTAGTCTCTAGAAAAACCTAAAAAAGTCCAATCATGTGAACGGTTGGTGTGGCCTCGCAGAATCCCCATCTAATTTGATGATTTAGATACTATTGAGTCATTGTTTCATATATATATATATATTAAAAATTGGAAAACTATTACTTTACTAAAAAATTGATTATAATTTATAATATTTTAAACATGTCTAGTCTAACTTATAGATGGAATGGTTTTTTTCAGAGCATTATGGTTAATTAAAACGAAAATTCAGCACATATTTTTAAAAAAGTGAGTTTAAGTTGTTTAATCAATAGAATTTGAGTGCCTCATAGATTTTTCAGGTGTTGAATCTATTTATGCATTCAAAAATGTAATTTAAACAACAAAAAATCACAACCTTGCTTGAAATTGTGTCACTCAAATTGTGAAAAAGGTTATTTCGTCTATTGACTACTCCGTTTAAAAACAAATTGTTATTTTCTTGTAATTAAGAAATATTTTTATATATTTTTGAAATACTTTAACCTTTTATGCAAACACTTTATTTATCATAATAATAACAATAATAATACTATTAAAACAAATGAAATTAGCAACACATTGTTTATACCTACTCTTTATGTTTCAATGTAATAATAAGCATTTATGAACATTTTAATTGTTAATTGCCCAGATTTAAATGAACCTCTTCACGATAGTAGTAGGTTCATAGTTATGAAAGATTTCATAATCAATTAGTAGCTTTAAGTGTTGTAAGTTTTGTGTTTTGTTGGGGCAGTTTTGTAATATATTCACCTACAAAAACCTCTTTTGGTTGCAGATATATTCTCCAAAGGAAAATCATGTATTCTTATTGGAAAGGAGAAAACAATTGGAAAATTTTGATGAATTAGTTTATTTTTAGGAAAGAAAAATCAACAAATTTTTATTAAATAAAAATATGTTTACATATAGCATGCATATAACATATGTGCTAGAATAATCCCCATATTACATATGATAGATATGATTATACAGTGCGTGTAAGCCCCTCAAAGAAACTCTGAAGGGAGCACCAAATATTTCCTAACAACGGGCAACCATTCATCATTTGAGCAACACAAGAAGATACTTTGACTGACAAGATAAACACGTTAGAAGATACTATGGTCGAAAAGATAAACTCGCGTGAAAGATACTTTGATCGAGAAGAACATAATAACATCTGAAGATACTTTAACAGACAAGAAAATCTTGGAGATGCTCTGACAGGCTTGAAAATAATACCAGGCACATAGGCTTGTAGAAACAATGTGGGTTAAAAAATACCCAGCAGAGAAGCATCAAGAAAAAAGGCTTGAAGGCCTGCCATCGAAACCTCAGAGAGAAACTACAGGGCGAAAACATGCATGGAGCAGAAGAGTGTCCCCGACGACTACGCAACCCACAATAACGACAACATCTCCAAAAATTGACCGTCGAGAAACGACACATGCGACTGTAGAGTAGGAAACCTCCAAAGCAAAACAAGGTCGTTGTGCACAAGGAAAAACCACGATCATCTCTTCACCAACAACACCAAAATCACTCGCAGGAGGGACCATACGAAGAACGAGTGAGATAGGTTGTGGTTAACCCCAAAAAGATCAGTTGAAGAGAAACCCTCGATGTCCAAAATGTATCATCCACCCTTGAGTGAACCTAGAAACCGCACCACTAAATCACCTACAAAAAGACTTCGCGACAAGAGGGTGAGGGAATGCATGAAAATAGAGGCGAAGGCAACTAGGTTTCACCCCTCGCCCCCACATTATTTCTATTTTATTGCGACAAGTTTGAAGTACTGGAAATGTAGCGGTCTTCCAATGTTAGAAAACTTCTTTGATTTCTTTGATGATGAATTAGTTCTATATATATGAAAATTAACTTATTAATGTATTTTGTTTTATTTTTAAAATAATTTGACTAATTATTTTATCAAATTTATATATTTTAATGTAAATAGAAACATTTATAAGAATCAATACACTATTTTTACAATTTTATAATTAAAAAATTTCATTGACAAATAAATTAAATAAAATGATAATCAAAAGTTTAAAAGAAATTAAGCCATAAATCACATCTTACTTCAATATTATATAACCAATTTAGAATTTGCAATACTTTGAAGTTGAAAGTAATTCCCAAAAAGTTAAAAGAAATTAAGTCAGTATAAACTAGTATAGATCCATCTTAATTAAGATCTAACAAGTCTCAGGAGAGATCAAATCTCTTAAGTGCAAACTTATTTTATAATACAAAACTTAAAAAAAAAATTGTAACAAGAGATTTGATCCTTCTTATATATATATATTTATTGCACTTTTAAATACATAAATGGATTAGAGGGCTTGAAAAATCCTTTTGGGAGTTGTGTTGTGTAGAACATACAACTTAAATTTGCATTTCCAACAAATCTTTGCTAGATTTAAGACAAAATTGACTAAAAAATCTACTTTCAAAATGATCAAAATGTAGAATGAGTAGACTACTTCAAATGTTTTAACCATAAAAAACTATTTTTTAAGTTGCTTTATATAATATATACATTCTTCTATTTTAACCATATATAATATACAAATAGTGAACATTGAAATAATTTACTTAAGATGGGCATTGAAATATTTTATTTATGACCTCCATTTTGGATTACTATTAATAATATTTTTAAATATCACTATTAATCTTAGATTAAAATATACATAATTATACATCTCCTTCTTATTATTTGATCAATTTTTTTAGTTTCAATCCTTTAAAATATTTTACTATGGTTAATATTAAAATAATCCGAGGAAAAAAAAGAAAAAATAGTTGATATGATAGGTTTTTCCATTATATTAAAAAACATACTAAGTTGATGTGATAGGTTTTCCTACTCTATAAAAAAAATATGAAGTTGATATTGAAATAAATTAGTTAACAAGGATATTTAAATTTATTTAAGTTTTGCGAAGTTGATATTGAAATAATTTTTTATTTTTTTTGTAAAAGTTAAGCAAATTTATATTAATTTTTTTCTACATAGAAACACAGAGTGCCGCGGGAGTCAATGGGACCTCCCTGAGATGGCCTTACATCATTGACTGGGCATAGCATCCAATGAATGTATTGGCTGAAAGTGTATGGTGCCAGCCAATAGAAGCTAAGGAAAACTAGAGGTGATCTGGCGTGCATAGAAGGTCAAGTCAACACAGAGATGGGTGTGTTGAGCTGCATGAATACTGTGAGCGAACAATTCTTCGATGGGGCTTGGGTATGCAGAGACGGGTGTGCAGAGATGTGGCGTGAACAGAGATTGCTCAAGCCTGTTGGAAAAAGCCGCCACTTAACGTGTCCTTCCTGTGGCTGATCCATCGATGGCTATGATTGACATGCCCTTCCTGTGGTGGAACCATCGAATGCCTTGTGGCTGAGGGCTATGCTTGCAAATCCGACTTTTGGATTTTTTTGCATTTTTCTTTGAGTTCTCCCTCTGCCATATCTTGCCAGAGGCTGTGATACTCTTCCAGCTTGGATTCGACCCCAGCATTGGCCAAGGCATCGGCCATCTTGTTTGCTGTTCTGCGAACTGCTTGAAGTGTGATCCCTTACATGTTGCAGAGTTGGCCTTGGAGGTCCTTCAGGATTGCCGAGAGTCTCCAGCTTGGGGTCACTTTGTCCACCCGCGCACCCATCTGGAGTTTCCTTATCAGCCTTATTATGATCTCCGAGTCGCCTTCCACTACCAGAGGTAGAAGTCTGTAGCGACCAACCAGAGTAAGGCCATGGATGAGAGCGATTAATTCTGCGGCGTTATTGGTGTTCACGCCGAGATTGCCATGATAGATGAGATGTATTTTTCCTGTATGATTCCTTACTGCTCCCCCGTAACCTGAAATTCTCGGGTTTTGTTTTGATGCCCCGTCAAAATTGAGTTTGAATGTGTTAAAAGGGGGCAGAGTCCATTTGTCCTGCGTTGTTCCTGTTGAGTCCTGGTTCCGCCCATCAAGGTTGGTCGTGGTTTGAATATTCAGGATCTATATAATTCTTGCATCATTCGGAGATGTGTTGCCCTCTGTCTGCAATATACCCATGGCATTGATCGACTCTGTGATAAGCTGTCGCACTTTCCCTATCAACACGTTCACTGCCATTGCTGAGTTCTTGAATATTCTTGCGTTTTTCTCTTTCCATAGGATCCATGCTATTGCTCCTGGAATTAGATTCCAGGCATTGTTGACCAAGGGATTGGAGGAGATGGAAGATCTCCACTTGCTGAGTGAGAGTTGGATGGAGGTTCTATCTCTGTCGGATTGTCTGAAGACCAGGGCCATGTCATCCCACAGAGAGCAAGCCGTGGGGTAGGTGTTGAGTATGTGATTGAGAGTTTCTGGACCATTCTTGCAGAGCATACATCGTCTAATATTCCAAATCTCCAATCTATCCTCACGGATCTCGAGGGAGAGGTAAATGACGTGGAGCTCATGCATGCATTAGACATGGTGGAGGGAAGTTTAATAAGTTCTGGTGTATTGGAAACAACAAACCACGATCGCTTTGGCATGCCTAGTGTTATTCCTTTTGCGGGAGAGACAGTCACAACTGTTGAGTCTTCGGGTCGGCCTCCATTGAATTATCAGTATTATGTAGACAAAAGCCCCAAATCTGTTGCTGCAGATAAGCCATTTAAACCCCGTCAAGGCTCTAGACTGCTTACTTTTGGAAGGGATATCATGTGGGAGAGTGTAGAGAGTTTATAGAATCGATATTTGGTCGGTTGATGGAAATTTGCCAATTACCGTAATGTGGATTTATTCCCATGGCTGATGGAAGCCTGACATAAACTACTGGGTTATCGCCCTCTGGTAAGCAAATTGGAGGGCGGGTGGTATGGTTTCCATTTCATCAAGGCGGAGGATCTGGCTGATTTTTTTCGTCGCGTTTGGGTAAACAGGCATTGTTATATTGCATTACATCGGTGGCACGTCGGCTTCCACCCCATTAGGAACGCCCCACGGTGTCATCTTGTTTGGGTGAAGCTACCTGGTCTGCCTATGCAATACTGGACACTCCCGACGATGAAGGTGATTGGGGACAACATTGATACATGCAAGTTCGTCGACCCAAAATGTATTGGAGAATTCGATAAGAGAATCGCCTGGATTCTGGTGGAAATGTCCTTCTCAGGTGGTTTGCTTGCTGAGGTGGACTTGGAATGGGAGGGCCACGTCCACCGACAGGTATTGGACTACTGGAAGACTCCCTTCCGCTGCCATCTGTGTCATGCTATAGGCCACCTCATGCGACACTGTCAGCATTTCTAGGAATCTTACCAGCGGGGAGAAGGGAATAAGTCCTCCGGAGCTATGGCGCGCAGTTCCCCTATACATCAATCAGACCATCCGTCAGGGCTTCCATTGTTGTCAGGTAAGTCTATTGCGAAGCCCAAGTATGTTTGTAATTCTCTATTTAACGATTTCGGGCTATCGTTGGATTCAGGCGATTTGTTAGTGGATGATGTTCCTCCCGATGACCAACCTGTCAATATTGTTTCTCCATCCTCGGATCGAACTGATGGCCCGGGAATGGGCACTTTTTCCTTCGCTCAAACTTCCATTCACATCCATACTCTAGCTCGCTCCTCTTCACTTTTTTCCTCCTTGATGCTTTCGGCTCCGCCGATTTCGCCTCCCTATCCCTCTAATGAGTTATTGACTCCCCTTTCTCCCCATAATTTGATAGGGAGAGACCTTGACTTCATTTTACAAAGCTCCAAAGCTCAGATGGTCCCTTTAACTGTAGATGTTGGCCATCCCACATTTCCCGTTCATGTCCCCAGCCCATCGTCAAAATTTAATGTGACAATTCGTAAGGGGAAGTGTAGGCCACGGGGGAAACACCGATCAGTTCGGGTGGGCTCTATCCAAGACCTTGCACCAGGGAATTTTCACAATGTTCCAGTTATCCAAGCACTTGACCGGGTCCTTAGAGCTTTGGCCCCTGCCTCAGCTGGTCTACCATGATTTTGTGTTCTTTGAATATTAGGGGGGTGGGGGGAAGAGATAATTTGGTTTCTCTGCGGAATGCCTTTTCTTTCGATCAGACCTTCTGTTATTTTCCTTCAAGAGACTATGTCAACTGATGACTGCACTCGTTCTTTCTTTCGGGGACTGTTTCCAGATTGGAATATGGTGGCCACAGATGCAACAGGTCGCTTGGGCGGTTTAGCAGTTATTTGGGACCCCAGTCGTGTTTCTTTTACTGTTTTCGGTTTTATAGGTGGAATATTAATGACCGACCATTTTAGAGGGATCCAACATCGGATACATTTGTTGAATATTTACGCCCCATATAAGGACAAGTACTACTTCTGGGGAAAAACGGAAGCTTGTGGTTTATTAGCACTGGACAATTGTATTTGGGTTGGGGATTTCAATTGCACTCTTTGGGCGGAGGAGACTTGGGGAACCCGGGGTATAAGGGACCCTTCGGAGGATTTCTTACTAAATCTATTTAGGTCATCTAATCTAGTTGATTTGAAACTGGAAAGGGAGGGGCCAACCTGGTTCAACGGGCGTGAGGGGGAGGAATTTATCGATAAAAGACTTGAAAGAATCATGGTGCGGGCTTCTCTCTTGCCATTGATGGGGGGTCTACAAGTAAGGGCAGTGGATCTCGTTCTTTCTGATCATAACCCGTTGACTATCGAGTGGACATTTGAAAAATAGAAAAAGTGGAACCCCTTCAAATTTAATGGGGTTTGGTTATCCTGTGAAAGCCTCAACATCTTGGTCTGATAGAATATGGGATATGTAAAGAAAGGATGGAAATTTCGGGGATGGAAAGCCTAGCAATGAAATTATGGAACCTGAAGGGTCGGGTGAAGAAATGGGAGAAAGCGGAGAAAGAACGTTTAATCTGGGAGTTAAAACTCATTAATGGAGAAATCATGAAGATTCTAAAAGAATTTGAAGAAGGGGAATCAAACCCTATTAGATGGACCAAACTCAAAAAGTTGGAAACAGACAGGAGGAAGATTTTGCTAATCCACAAATTGGCCTGACGTGTTAAGAGCAGGGCAACATGGCTTAAAGAAGGGGATAAGATGGTCTGTCCAATCGTTCTGCCAGTGCATCAAGGGCTCTACACTGCTCTGTATTATGTGTTGTAGAAGCGCAAAATTCACAATATGCATTGTTTGGAACGTTGGAATATTTTTGAAAAATTGGGCATAATCGTGGAGGATGACCAATGCATTTTCATATTTCACAGTATTCAGTTGCGGTATGATTATGTTGAGCGGGGAACCTTGGAAAGTGGGGGTTGCGTTTGGTATAATCCCTGAGTATTTATCTGCGCAACTCCCCCAACTGGTTGAGCCTCCTAGTTCCCTGCTGCTGAAGCTCCTGCATTTTTCCGTTGCAACCTCGGGCATTATGTGGCCACGTCTCCCTCTATCAAACAATGGGTACACCACACATTGGGCCTTGCAGGTCGTATCAATTGAATGTCCTTCAAATTCTCCGTTAAATTGGCTATCTGATGTTGTAGCCCCAATATGGAAGTGTCTTGAACTACTTCTCCTCCTCTTAACTCTTGTGGATACCCTACCATTGCTTCTATCTTCATGGCTTGCTCTAGGGCATCTTTTAAGGTATCAATCTTTTGTTATGTCAGTGGAGTTCTTGTCAACGGAAGAAGTGCTTTAATAAAACAATCTCGTTGGTGATTCAGATCGATTGGGCAACTCATTTTCCTAATCGCATCCTTGAACCTTCTCATTAGGTCCCACGCCGTTTCACCTTCTCGCTGTTTAATTTCCCATAACTCAAATAATCCTTGTTGATCTGTCTGAGGTAATTTAAATTCTTTGACAAATTCTCTGTTTACATCGTCTATCACTGGGTTTTGATGAGCTTAGAACCATTTAATGAACTAGCGAAGAGCTCTCTCTCTTAAAGTAGTATGGAACTCGATCAACTTAACTGCCTCTAGTGTCTACCGAGCCCTCCATATCGCTTCGCAGAGATACCAGTATTTCTCCACATCATCGTTGCCCCTCCTAGAGAATTCTGGGTATTGGGTAAACGATCCAGCCATATTTCTTTGTATGGGTTGTACTAAAATAAAACCTCTACTTCCTGGTTGTGAGATTGTATTTCTAGCACTGTAGCTAATAGATATTTGTACTGTAGACTTAACACTATTCAACTTTCTAAACTCCTGTAACTTAACAAAGATTTTATTTGGTGGTTGATAGAGTACCGGGGGAAGGTTGGGACTAGAGCTACTTGAACTTTGGGGAATAGGATTACCTTCAATTATGGGTGCCGACCTCTCTCGAAATAGTTGCTCCATCGCAACATGCAGCTCCACATCGGATATCTCCTCGGGGCGTGCTTCCTCCACATTGGACTTTTCCCCCTTCTCTCTTCGGGATGGGCTCCTATACACTTGCCTAACTTCTTTGATGGTCCCTCCTATGCCTTGGGATCTCATCTGATCTTCCATTTCCTTTGTCATCTGCAGTGCCTTCTCCTTGTCTTATTCGACTACTTTCCTGCTTCTCAAACTCCTTCATCACCCTTTCCCGCCACTTCTCAGCAATCTGCGCCCTCCGATGTGCTCGCCGCTCTCTCAATCTACTGGAGGTTCCGACATCCATATCCCTATTCCCCCATCTAACTTAATTGTAGCATCTTTCCCTCAGATCCTTCCCCTAGTACTGGAGGTTTAAGTCTCCATCTCAGACTTTTGAAATGCCATCAAACCCTCGTCCACCATTAAAGATTTGATCCATAACGGGATTTCCTTCAACAGTTCTTCCCGCAATCCGGATCTGAATATGTCCACAACTTTTGAAAAGGATTGGTAACAATCTGCTGCGAATTCCACAATGTATCCTTCCAAGGTAGATTGTACCCAGAAATCTACAGCTCGGGTCAAATCAGTATCTAACCGATGGAGTGATACTAGATCCATGTGCATCCACTTGCAACAAACTCTATGCGAACCTCCAGGAAGTGACTTGATTTGTAGTCTCCGCAACCAATTATAAAGTGCTTTAAAAAACTTTCCCCAAAAAATTTCGTATAGGTCACCTGTAGATTCAAAAAACAGGACCCGATCCTTGATAGTCTTTTCCCTCTGCTGTCGCAACTTTGCTTGTTGCGATATGAATTGGTCTAAGTGGTTATCCCACCAGCTTCGTAGTTTTCTCTCGTAGATCCACAATACCATGATCTAACTCCTAAATGAATTTTTAGGTCCCAATAATGGAACCATTTGTTGGTGAAAAAGGAGGTCTCTTAGCAAGACCCATGTTCAGGATAGAGGCCAACAAGGTTTTCGTAGTAGTCTAGCACAACGCCGACATTTTTCCCTACTCCAAGGAGCAGAGCATCTCACCCGAGGCGTGCCGTGACCTTAGTAAGATTAGTAGACGGATCATGTACTAGACGATTACAACCATGAAGAACAACTAAAGGAACTTGAAATAGCAAACATATCTCACTACTATGTATACGCTATTACTCATCAAGCATGTTCAGGATGCTGAATTAAAATTTAAAACGGGGCATACATTCACAGTAAGCAATTGATTAACACTCAACTCAGAACATTGAACAAAACAATAACCATATTTCATTATCAATATCAAATGACATACATCACTCCATAGAGTTTATTACAACGTTATTCTACAACATAGATCTCACAGAGCTCTCCTACAACTATGCTCTCTCTCTCTCTCAGCCCTCTGTCATACTAACTCTCCTGTCTACGCTGGCTGATTGCCTATTTGTTCTTCTGCCAATGTGACTGTTAGTATTTCCTCTTTTCCTGCTCCGTTGCTTGCCGCTTTTTCTTGATTACTGGGAGTTATGCTAATTTTCCTTATCTCCCATATCTGCCATCTGCGTTTTTCTTCGCAACTTCCGCACCACCTATCTTCCAGCTATCTACAACCATGAAAGCTTCCTGTCTACCTTGTTTGCGCTTCACCACCTGTTCTTCGCAGCTCAAAATTGTTTCGTTTTCAAAACAATGGTCCCAACAAGTACTTTGGTTCACTTTTTCGAAGGTTTGATGGGGTAAACATTGCCAAAATACTCAATCTAGCCTCATATTTCCCAAAAATGGTGGACGAGAATACTTGTCATCCTATCAGTTGGGAGGTGTTATTAAAAGTTTTAGCATCCATGGACAAGGACAAGAGTCGAGGTCCCTATGGGTGGAAAATGGAATTCTTCATCAATTTGTTTGATCTTTTGGGGGAATATCTATTGTGGGTGGTGGAAGATATTTGATTCCAAGGGAAAGCACCTAGTAATATGAATATGTCTTTTATAAGACTTATCCCTAAAAAGGACTAACCAACTTCTTTTGCAGACTTTCATTTGATTTCACTCTACCATTGTGTTACAAAGTTTCCTCCAAGATCATTTCCCTTATATTAAATCCTGTTCGATTTCAGTATATCTCAAAGGAATAGTTTGGGTTCCTATTAGGTGGATGTATCCATGAAGCCATACGTTCTACACAGGAAGTCACCCACTCCATAAATACAGGTCAAATTCCAACAATTGTTCTGAAGATAGACTTGTCAAAGGCTAACGATCAAGTTTCATGGTTATACCTATACTTATTACTAATCCATCTAGATTTTACAGTCCTAATAGTTGGATGGATTTGAGGATATATTATTTTTGCAAATTTCACAGTTTTGATCAAAGGTTCAACCTCTGTTTTTTTTCAATGCAACTATAAGACTTCGATAGAGTTGCCTTCTCTTCTCATATATTTTTCTTTTGGTGGTAAAAGGGCTAAGTCGAGCACTAATAGATGTTGGGATATGTAGAATTTTTAAAAGTGCCAATTATGGGAGATATTTTTCACGGTCTCATCCTTGAGTTGTTGACGATGTTCTTGTTATTTGCAGGGATTATGCGCAAGATTCCCCTCATACAAGGAGGTCTTGTATTTTTTAAAAAGCTAAAAGGATGAAAATAAACTCTAATAAATTAAAACTGCATACAACAAATATAGATAGGATTTTCTGGTTGGAGGCATAAAGAATCCTTCCATTATAATAGCAGGATCTAGAATATAGGTTTAGATATAATGAGTATAATATCAAACCAAATAGGTGTGTTTATTTTAATAGTAGTCGGTGAATTGTTAACTTCATAGGACTAATATAGGCAAGACCCAAGATCAAATCACACTGGCTTCTACTATTCGCCTCAATTTCAATATCTTCAAAGATCATAATTGTTCAACTTGTACATTTGTTTTGCCACACGGGCTAACATGTCTTCGAAGAATAGAACTGAGGTGGAGAGGGAATACCACCCACTAGCTTGCACTTGAGCTTTTGTCCTTTGACAAACCAAATGGGTATGTTAAAGAAGATTGGAATTGGTTATTAAATAAAGTGGAGTAGCACATTGATCTTTGGTGTCACGAGTGGCTCTCCCATGGCTGCAGATTGGTATTGATGAAAATTGTGTGAGAAGCCACTCTAATCTATTGGTACACACTTGCTTCAATCCCAAAAGGTGTTATATAAAGTATAAGGAAATTTTGTTGTAAGTTTAACTAGAAAGGGAGTATAAACTATAAAGGATGTCACTAGATTTGTTGGGAAATAATTGGAAAACCAAAAGAGCATGGTTGTTAGGCCCAAAGGACATTCTCATATTTGGTCATGCATTGGCAGCAAGGTCCATTTAGAGGTTCATTATATTAGACAATTTATGGAAAAAAAATATCGTAGAAGTACATAACACTTAATACATTTTTGGATTGATTCCAAAATTATCCTAAAACGCATCAAGGGGATTGAACCATTGGAGAGCTCTTAATCTAGATTTTCCATTGGTGAGACAATTCTTAGATTGGAAAACTAGAGATGGGATGGCAGTGATGACAAGCAAGGACTCAATTATGGGTTGCAGTCATAGGGTTATGTTACCTAACGAAATTGTTGATAAGCTCCATGAGATTGGCTTATTTAAGCTTCAATTGTTGGCAAACCTAACATCTACTAATACTTGGTCCCAAGCGTGGATTTTTGCAGAAGAGGCTTGTTTAGTTGGTGAGTATACTCATTATTGGTGAGGATTTATTGATGCATTTTCTAGATCAAGGGTCAGGTTTGACAAGGATTGGATACCCTGGTTTGGAGCTACAATGAATCAAGAGGAGATCACTCTACAAAGTTGGATTATAATTCTCCATTGTTACCAAGGAAAGATTATAGTAGGTGGTGGTGGATAAAAATATGGAAGACCATGGCCCCACTTAAATGTAGTAGTTTAATGTGGCATGTGGCATGTTTGGTGTTGACTTCAAAATTTTATTTTCTCTTTTGTGATATATTAATTTTTTCTTTACTTTGTTTTTGTAACTAGAGGAATTGGCAACTAGGTTAGGCTCATACTTGTATGAGACAAGGTCGATTTTGACCACTAGCACTATAACTACCAGGTTCCCATGACTACCCTTACTGTGGAGATGGGTAAATCGTGGTTTGAACTAGTGACCTTTCCACGAGGAGTGCCTTAACAATAGACCTCATCACCGACTAGTCTACACTCTTGGGGCTTCTTTAGATTTTACTTCACCATAACATATCAGTCTTATTATGTATGATCTTTGTGTTAATGGAGGCGTTCATAAAGGCAATAACATTTTCATTAACATAATCAATGATTGGTTGTGTGATTTGGTTTCAATAATTATAGTGATTTCCATCCAACTTGATGATTTCAAGGTGGAAAAACCAGGGAAATCAACTTGTAGGAGTAGTTTTAGTGGCGGGACCGAGTTTGGAGAATTAGGGTTAGAAAACTTATAGGGCCAATTTGTGGCCTTAAATGACGTTTTTTGGGGGTTAAAGGTGTTTTTTTATAAGTGTAACACCCCTGACTTTATTTTACACACAAAGACCTTTCCAACGATAAAAGAAACATGTCAATTGGGTTTCAGATGCAAAAATTATTCTTATCTAAAGCTGACGTATCAAGATTAACCACAATAATTCGAGAGGATGCCACACTAACCCCTGTTACTCATGGAAAAGGGGCTAGCCATGTCTGGGATGGTGAGGAAGACTGTAGAATGATAGAATTGTAACTCATGTTGAGGACTGAATGAGTCAAATTCAAACCCTAATTGGCTATTAAGCTATGTTATAACGAGACCACTAGGAGGAAAAGTGGTTTTTTCACTCGATTTGCTTGCATTTTGTTCCAAAGTAGAGTAGAGCAACTAAATGTGATTAGAGAGAGAGAGACTATAGTTGAGGAGGTTTGTATTTTGTAGCAACCCATGGGCCACAGGGCTTAAGAAACTCCATAGAAAGTATCTTCTCCTTTATATCTGCATCATTTACATTCTAGATAAAAAAGAGTAGAACAACCTCACTTTCCAATTGGGTTTTCTCTTGAATAAAGTTTCTCAAATCATATCTTGATATTGATAATATCTAGTGTGTGATTATATATTTGTTCTCTATTTTCTGCATTTTAACTATTATATAAAAAATAAATAAATAAATAAATAAATTAAAATTAATAAATCCAAAAAAAAAATAACCCTCATAAATTTCAAAATTTCAAATAACATCATCTTGATTGGTGACTCTGTTATTTTAACTTATCCTGTCCATATAAACGAATCGAGTCAAACCATTTTAACATTTCAATTAAAAGAATCTTTTTAGATGGAGTGATACCGCCGCCTTTCATTATAATACTCCAAAAATTGGACTTTGTAAACAAACTTATTTATTTAATGTTTGACTTCTTGAAATAACTTTTAACACTTTGTGTTTGTCTTTTTAAAATAATTTCATGTCTCTTCTGATATTCTCATTGGAATATTGCTGAGTTAAATGTGCTTCAGAACTCTTTTAAGGTTAAATTTCATATAATGTTTTGAGTATGGTAAATCATTTTGTTCACGTCAGTGAGTCGTAAATTAAAAGTAAGTTTTAGAAAAAATTAGCAAATAAATATTTTCCACTAGTTTTCTTTTAATGAATATAATTTGTTTTAAAGAAATCAATGATAAAAATAAATAAGTTTCGCGATGTAAATTAAAAGGTAATTTAAAAATAAAATCAACCCAAGTAAATAAAAAATCTTAGAAAAATTATTATAAGTATTTACTTAGTAAAATTATTATAAGTTGTTTTCAAGAAGTTGGATTTAATAATAAAAAGTGAGTAGTGTTCAATTTTCTTAATACTATTTAATTTTATGAGTTCTATTTATTTGGAAAATAATAGAGTACTTTTTGAGGCCGTGGTTGAAGATATAATTGTATTAAGAGATTATATTAATGATTTTATGACTTGTACACATAAGGTTATATTTTTGCTCGAAAAATAATGAAATTTTCAGTCTGATTTTGACAAAATCTTGCAAATATTTTTGGAAATCTCGGTTACAATTGTCAAGTTTTTTGGATTTTGGATGTCCTTGGAGTTTTTGATGGTGTTGAATCTATTTTCATCTTAAAAAAAAATGATTTAAACACCACTCTCACAAAAAAAAAATGGTCTGATTCCAACAAGAAATAGTTGTCTGGGGAAAATTGTCACCTTTGTAGACAACACCCACACATAAGTGGATGAGAGTCAACCCTATGTCATTTTGTATTATTTAAAGTCAAATTCTACCAACATGATTGGATTTAGGGTTTCGTTTTATAAACTAGAATGCCCACACATAAGTGGATGAGAGTCAACCCTATGTCATTTTGTATTATTTAAAGTCAAATTCTACCAACATGATTGGATTTAGGGTTTCATTTTATAAACTAGCAGTAGTCTCGAGAAAAAACCTAAAAAAGTCCAATCATGTGAATGGTTGGTGTGGCCTGGCATAATCCCCATCTAATTTGATGATTTAGATACCCTTGAGTCATTTTTTCTTATATATATATATATATTCAAAATTTGAAAACTATTACTTTACTAAAAAATTGATTATAATTTATAATATTTTAAACATGTCTAGTCTAACTTATAGATGAAATGGTTTTGTTTAGAGCATTATGGTTAATTTAAACGAAAATTCAGCACATATTTAAAAAAAAATGAGTTTAAGTTGTTTAATCAATAGAATTTGAGTGCCTCATAGATTTTTCAGGTGTTGAATCTATTTATGCATTCAAAAATGTAATTTAAACAACAAAAAATCACAACCTTGCTTGAAATTGTGTCACTCAAATTGTGAAAAAGGTTATTTCGTAAAAAAATTGTTATTTTATTGTAATTAAGAAATATTTTTATATATTTTTGAAATACTTTAACCTTTTATACTAACACTTTATTTATCATAATAATAACAATAATAATACTATTAAAACAAATGAAATTAGCAACACGTTGTTTATACCTACTCTTTATGTTTCAATGTAATAATAAGCATTTATGAACATTTTAATTGTTAATTGCCTAGATTTAAATGAACCTCTTCACGATAGTAGTAGGTTCATAGTTATGAAAGATTTCATAATCAATTAGTAGCTTTAAGTGTTGTAAGTTTTGTGTTTTGTTGGGGCAGTTTTGTAATATATTCACCTACAAAAACCTCTTTTGGTTGCAGATATATTCTCCAAAGGAAAATCATGTATTCTTATTGGAAAGGAGAAAACAATTGGAAAATTTTGATGAATTAGTTTATTTTTAGGAAAGAAAAATCAACAAATTTTTATTAAATAAAAATATGTTTACATATAGCATGCATATAACATATGTGCTAGAATAATCCCCATATTACATATGATAGATATGATTATACAGTGCGTGTAAGCCCCTCAAAGAAACTCTGAAGGGAGCACCAAATATTTCCTAACAACGGGCAACCATTCATCATTTGAGCAACACAAGAAGATACTTTGACTGACAAGATAAACACGTTAGAAGATACTATGGTCGAAAAGATAAACTCGCGTGAAAGATACTTTGATCGAGAAGAACATAATAACATCTGAAGATACTTTAACAGACAAGAAAATCTTGGAGATGCTCTGACAGGCTTGAAAATAATACCAGGCACATAGGCTTGTAGAAACAATGTGGGTTAAAAAATACCCAGCAGAGAAGCATCAAGAAAAAAGGCTTGAAGGCCTGCCATCGAAACCTCAGAGAGAAACTACAGGGCGAAAACATGCATGGAGCAGAAAAGTGTCCCCGACGACTACGCAACCCACAATAACGACAACATCTCCAAAAATTGATCGTCGAGAAACGACACATGCGACTGTAGAGTAGGAAACCTCCAAGCAAAACAAGGTCGTTGTGCACAAGGAAAAACCACGATCATCTCTTCACCAACAACACCAAAATTACTCGCAGGAGGGACCATGCGAACAACGAGTGAGATAGGTTGTGGTTAACCCCAAAAAGATCAGTTGAAGAGAAACCCTCGATGTCCAAAATGTATCATCCACCCTTGAGTGAACCTAGAAACCGCACCACTAAATCACCTACAAAAAGACTTCGCGGCAAGAGGGTGAGGGAATGCATGAAAACCGAGGCGAAGGCAGCTAGGTTTCGCCCCTCGCCCCCACATTATTTCTATTTTATTGTGACAAGTTTGAAGTACTGGAAATGTAGCGGTCTTCCAATGTTAGAAAACTTCTTTGATTTCTTTGATGATGAATTAGTTCTATAATGCCTAATGTATTTACTGTGAACCAGACCCAAAATTATATAATATAAATACTGGTTCCGACAATATATATATATATATATATATATATATATATATATATATATGAAAATTAACGTATTTTGTTTTATTTTTAAAATAATTTTATTAATTATTTTATCAAATTTATATATTTTAATGTAAATAGAAACATTTATAAGAATCAATACACTATTTTTACAATTTTATAATTAAAAAATTTCATTGACAAATAAATTAAATAAAATGATAATCAAAAGTTTAAAAGAAATTAAGCCATAAATCACATCTTACTTCAATATTATATAACCAATTTAGAATTTGCAATACTTTGAAGTTGAAAGTAATTCCCAAAAAGTTAAAAGAAATTAAGTCAGTATAAACTAGTATAGATCCATCTTAATTAAGATCTAACAAGTCTCAGGAGAGATCAAATCTCTTAAGTGCAAACTTATTTTATAATACAAAACTTAAAAAAAAAATTGTAACAAGAGATTTGATCCTTCTTATATATATATATATATTGCACTTTTAAATATATAAATGGATTAGAGGGCTTGAAAAATCCTTTTGGGAGTTGTGTTGTGTAGAACATACAACTTAAATTTGCAATTCCAACAAATCTTTGCTAGATTTAAGACAAAATTGACTAAAAAAATCTACTTTCAAAATGATCAAAATGTAGAATGAGTAGACTACTTCAAATGTTTTAACCATAAAAAACTATTTTTTAAGTTGCTTTATATAATATATACATTCTTCTATTTTAACCATATATAATATACAAATAGTGAACATTGAAATAATTTGCTTAAGATGGGCATTCAAATATTTTTTTTATGACCTCCATTTTGGATTACTATTAATAGTATTTTTAAATATCACTATTAATCTTAGATTAAAAAATACATAATTATACATCTCCTTCTTATTATTTGTTCAAATTTTTTAGTTTCAATCCTTTAAAATATTTTACGATGGTTAATATTAAAATAATCCGAGGAAAAAAAAGAAAAAATAGTTGATATTATAGTTGATATGATAGGTTTTCCCATTATATTAAAAAACATACTAAGTTGATGCGATAGGTTTTCCTACTCTATAAAAAAAAATATGAAGTTGATATTGAAATAAAGTAGTTAACAAGGATATTTAAATTTATTTAAGTTTTGCGAAGTTGATATTGAAATAAATTAGTTAACAAGGATATTTAAATTTATTTAAGTTTTACAGTGAAACAATTTTATAAAGTATAAGAATTATACATCTTTTTCATATTCAAAATTGAAAATATAAAAATCCATTTTATTTTTAATTATGTCCATATATATATCTATTTTGGAAAATGACTTCCAAAATTTTAATGTAATTATCAATAATTATTAGGTGGATAATAATTATTTAACCTCCATGGAACATTCTCAAATATTCTAAGTAGTATACACAAATCAAATACTAAGATTTATTTCCAAGGTAGTTATGTTTTTTTTCTCTTTTAGTTAAAATGATTAATTAAAAAAATGTCATATGAACAAGTGTCAGCAATATCCCCAAAGGAAATAACCCATTGTACACGAGAAATATGCAGACGGATATAGAAAATACAATGCTGAACCGGATCATGGAACAATTACATAGAATGCAGAGCGAGCCATTTTATTTAATCTGAAAGTACATAGAGAGGAGTACAAGAAAATCAGAATGAGAGCACCTATCCTTGCTCAAGGCAAGTGAAGAATCCTCTCAGAAAATAGGAAATGGCTACTACAGAAACTGCATCCCAGCTGCTGGAAGAAACTGCCGTAAACTGCTGCTGCTGGAGTGAACTGAAGCTAGGGGCTGATCCCCTTGCCGGAATGAGCTAAAAATCTACAGATCACATATACTCGCTGCTCCGGACAAAACCCAGAAACCGCGAAGCAAATGGACCACCTCCGAAAATCGCCCCCAGAAACCCTCCTCCTACAAAAACGCTGTGCCTTCAGGAACAGCTCAGAAGCTCAAGAAATATGCTGGCAAAAGGGCAGGATCTACCCACAAATCCTCCAGATGAGATGACCAACTCCTCAAAATTTGAAAACCTTTGAAAATCTTTTGAGACCCCACATAAAGACCCTACTCATCAGATCTGCGTCCTCCCTGACTGGATCTGCGTCCTCTCTGCCCAGATCTGCTGGATCTGAGTCATACAAGGCTGGATCTGCTACTATCTCTCCGGATCTGCGTCCCACAAGGCTAGATCTGCTGCTAGCTCTTCAGATCTATGCTAGATCTGCCAATATCTCCTCAGATCTGCAACCTCAAAGGCTGGATCTGATGTTATCTCTTCAGATCTAGGCTGGATCTGCCAATATCTCCTCAGATCTGCAATCTCCCAAGCTGGATCTGGTGCTACCCCTCCGGTCACACGCCTCACGAACCGGATCGCGATATACGCTCGGATCTGATCTCAATTTGGATCATCCATTGTGCCTTCGGTCTGGCGCCCTTCACTCTTCCTCTTTGGAGCAGGCGTCCTCACTCCAAACTGATCTGCGTCCTTCCTGCTGCTGAAACTGCGTTTTTCCTGCTAGATCTGCGCAGCCACTCGAGGGCTTCTTCCTCTCGGACTCTCCACCTGAAACTGCTACTGAAACTGAAAGATAGAACTCAGAAATTAACCTTACTAGGGCGGGCACTCGAAGTCCCCCGAAGCTAAGGGTGAAACCAGAAATAACCTTACCAGGGCAGGCACTCGAAGTCCCCGAGGCTAAGGGTGAGATCTCCGACCGGAGACACTCGTGCACTAAACAGTGCTGCAGACCGACTAAACAACCGGCGTGCTGAAGCAGACAAAAGTCTAGCTCTCAATATCAATATCAAAATATGCATGCCCCAAATGAGGTGAGAACCTCTCCTTTTATAATGCCAAACTCCCTCCAAAACTTAACTCTCCTTTGACCTGCGCAGTTTACCTTGGGTCAGCGTGAGGCCTCCCCTCATATACGTGTGGACCCCCCAGGCCCCCTCTTTAAGTTATAACGTTAATCAACTAGGAAAACACTTTATTTTATAAAGTGAGGTGACTAAATTAATTGACCCCTCTTATTTCTCACTTTATTTATTATTTCCAACTAAAGCGGCAAAATTAAACAAAAATAGAGATATTCCAATTGTAGGAGCTAATTGGGAATACGGTCACATGAAATGAGTTATGGTTTTTTGGGCATGGTATTGATAAGCCATGGTAAGAATCTCTAAGATAAAATGGAGGCGAATCTCAATGATTAAGAATCTTATTACATAATTTTTTTTTTTAATGTATATATGTTTAACTTATATATTAATCATTTTTATAAACAATAATAATAATAATAATAATAATAATGGTTTTAAATAAAATTGTAACTCAGTTAATTCTTATGATCTTTTTAATTTTAGGAACTTGAAATGTATTCAAGCACAATTGTCCTCAAATATTTGTTCAAAATTATTATATTGTCTCTCAACATTAGGGGGGTTGGGGGAGGCTCTAAATTCAATTCCCTTAAGTTACTAGTAGATATCCACAAACTCCCCATTATCTTGCTTCAAGAAGCCATAATTTTTGGGGGGTAAGGCTAGGGTGGCTTTTTGACATCTATGTCCAGGGTGTTATTCCATTTCTATGGATTCCACTGACTTGTCACGAGGAATCCTCTCTTTATCGAATCCAAAATCAACAACTTTTCAGTCCTCCTCTTCTTCTGTTGGTATTGTACTAGAAGGGTTTATAAGGGGCTTTCCCCATCTGATCATGTTGGTAAATTGCTACGGACTTTATGGAGAGAGGCATGATTTTTGGGATAAATTCCAATGGACTACTCTTGGACCATTCCCTCCTCTTAGCATGAAATTTAAATTTCATTATCTCATCAAGGGAGTCTTAGGGTCTCACGCTCGCTCAGATCCTATGACATCTTATTTTTCAAAGATGTTGCAAAATCACAATATCCGTGATATTGATCCTTTGCATTTAGCCCCTACTTGGAGAAATGACAGGACTAGTGAGGAAGGTATTACCAAGCGTCTTGATAGATTCATGATGGTTGGAGAGTTGGAAAATAATGTGGGGAGGTTCAGATCATGGATAAGTCAAGATAAATTATTAGATTACCTTCCAATCCTCCTGGAATAGGATTTTTAGGTGCACAAAAACACATACCCCTTCAAATTCAACCACTCATGGATGGAAGTTGATTCATTTAAATCTCTAATGAAGGGTTGTTGACAAACTAACTTGGTTTTAAACTTTGTGATGGACTCCCTTGTTAGAGAACTTGGGGAACTTAAGGAGGTTGTGGCTTGGGAAAGGAAAAGGAAAGCGGAACGAAATGTGGAATTATCAGCTCTAGAAAATTAATATGATCAATTTTCTCATAATTTTCCTTTCTCTCTTTTTCCAGCAGGAATAGATAAAAGAACGAGTCTCTTAGAATCTAAAAAATTTAGATCTTAAAACTAGAAGAAGAGACCTAGAGGCTCAAAAGAAGGGCGAATTTGATTAAGAAGGGGACATAAATACAAATTTTTTCTATAACTATGCAAACCACAAAAGGAATATTAACTCTATTTGGAAGCTTGAGATGGAGTATGGTAATATTGTCACCAAGTCAACAAGATTTAGAAGTTATCGCTATGTCCTAATTTTCCTCCCTTTTTAGAGATTCAGGTTCTTCGAACATTGTTTCTCAACTTTAGATCATCTGAAATTATCTAAAATTATTCAACCCTGAGGACTCTGTAAATATTGGTAGTCTTGTCTCCTCTAAGGAAATTAAAGAATTCTAGAGGCTCTTCTCCAAAGACAAAATTTCAGGCCCTGATGGCTAGATAATTGAACTCTTCCTCTCTTTATTTGATCTCATGGGACCCGATATTTTTAAAGCGGTGGAAGAATCAAGAAGGTTCAAAAAAGTCTCTAAAGCCATAAATGAAACTTATATAACTCGGATTCCAAAAATCTACAAACCAATTACCTTCATTAACTTTAGGACTATCTCTTTGTGTAACCTGGTCTAAAAAAACATTTCAAAAGTGATCTCTAATAGGATCAAGAAAAATCTAGCTAAGAAGATGCCTCTCAACCAATTCGACCTTTTGGCTGATAGACAAATACACGATGTTATTGGCATCACTCAAGAAGTTATGCATTCCATAAAATAAAATAAAACCTGGAAGACTTGATCCCCAATATGGATCTCAACTAGGCATTCGACAAAGTGAATTCAACCTTGCTCAAATTAGTCCTATTACAGATTAGGTTGGGCTTGGTGGCTACCAATTGGATTATGGGATGCGTAAACTCAACAAGTTTTTCCATTTTAGTTAATGTATCCCCTTCTAGCTTCTTTTCTAACTCCGGAGGACTTAGGCAGGGATGTCCTCTATCTCCCCTTTTGTTTCTGCTTATGATGGAAGGCTTGAGTCTCCTATTACTCAAAGAAAAACAAGAAGGAAATATTAAAGGCATATAAATTTTTATTAATCAGTATATCACCCACCTACTTTTTGTGGATGATGCTGTTGATAGGGGTTGGATCTATCTCAGAATGGTAGCATTTCCATAGGATTATCATCTTGTTCTGTGAGGCCACCAGAATGGAGATTAGTGCGTCAAAATCCAATTTCCATCACAATGTTGTTAGTTCTGAGACCCTCTCGTACATTAAGTCCTTCTGCCTTTTCAGATGGATGTTATTGAAAAATGATTCAAATACTTGGGTTTCTTCCTAAAACCAAATGGCCATCTTAAAGAGGATTGAATATGGCTGCTCATAAAAGTAGAAAATAAAATAAACTTTTGGTGTTATAATTGGTTGTCTCTTGGGGGTAGAATGATCTTAGTTAAATTTGTGCTAGGAAACATTCCAATATTTTGGTTGTCTATATCTAATATTCCTAAATCAATTCTAAACAATACTATGCAAATGATGTTCAAATTCCTTTGGAATGGTAAAAAAAGTAAGGAGGGGATCCACCTTGCCAGCTCAGACTCCTTATCCAATCCAAAAATGCTTGGTGGGGGGGTTTCAAGAACCTAATTTGGTTTGGCAAAGCTATTGCTCTCAAAAATATGTGGAGAGGTTTATTTGGTGGGGGGCTTTGGATCCAAGTTATGAAAGAGAAATATCCTAAGAATAATTTTGATGGTGGAATGGCTTATAAATTCTTAAAAAAAACTAGTCCACAGGGGATCCATCATTTGGAAGGATCTCACTGACTCTTTCCTTCTCCTTTACAACTGCCTTGCCTGTAAAGTTAAAGATGGAAAATGGGTGATTCTTGGCAATGGCCCTTTCATTGGCGGCACTCAAGTTTACAAACTATCTTCAGAATCGATATTTTCTTTAAACTAAAAAGGTTGTGTTTACCTTAATCAAGTGAAAAGAGAGGCCCCTACTCATCACACAAATAAATATTGGTTGTTTACAACAGAATTAGGTTTAGTTGGTCGTTTGGCTAATGAGTGGAACTCCTTCATAAAGGAGTTAAACATCAATGGGGTTTGCATAAGTAACATAAAAGATCTATTGGGTTGGAATTGGGACACCTCCACTAGTAGGGTGAAGGCAAGTCTAGCTTATGAAGGCATTTTCCACTCTATTGTGATTCGGGATTCCAACTAGTGTCATAACTATATCTAGAAATGTAATGTATCAAATAAGTTGAAATGTTTCTCTTGGTTAGCCCTAAAAAAAAAAATTAACCTAGGAAAATATTCAAAAAGGAGGTTTTGTTGTGCCTAATCAATGTTGTCTTTGTAGGCAACACGAAGAAACGATTAATCATCTCTTTACAAGTTGTTACATTTCCAAGAAAATTTGGAAAACAGTCCTTCAGCTAGTGGGAATTAAAGAGCAATCTAAATAGACCTCCTTGGAGGACACCCTTCAACATTAGATGGAGAAGTATAAAAATTTGTGTACTCTTCTGATATTTGTTGCCTAGATCTGGTTACTAAGGAACATGGTCATTTTCAAGAACTCAAACATTTGTTTTCTTCAATAGTCAACCAATATTGTTTCACATTTTAGGGAATATCCCTTGAAACAAAACTAGAAATTCCGAGAGATATTCCTCTCCCTAACATCTCATAAGATCTTTTGGTTGGGTTCTTTGATGGAGCTGCACAAGGAAAAAAATATGGAGGGGGGGAAAATGATTTAATTTTCCTGGGAACAAAAATATGGGGCTTAAGATATGGAACAAATACAAAAATTGAACTTATTGTTTCTTGGGTTGTAATGTTTTTGGCTTCTTTAAAAAATATTAAACGCATTCAACTCTTTGGATATTCCAAATGTATTAGTGACTAGTTAGCAGGTAAAGCCCAACCGAAGGTTATAAATCTTGCCGCCTGGAAAAGTAGAATTGAGGATATTAGGAAACACTTTCAGGAGATCAAGTTTCACCACATTTATATAGAGTTAAATTCAACAAAATACTTGCTATAAAAAATAGCTCTATCTATGGACTTTGGTTACATTTATTGTGAATACCTTGCTGGTACCACAATCCAAAGTGCTCAATCGGTGCCCATTTGCTAGATAGGTCTTTCAATATCATTTCCAACAATTTTTGAGGGCTTCTTTTTTTTCTCAGCTACAATTTACTAGTCTCTTTAGTTAAAGGCTATGCCTCCTCCTATGTAAAATTTTGTTTTAGCTTTCATGAGCTTCCTTAAACAACTCAAAATTCCAGAAAAATTGTAATACTTTCTTCAGTTTTAGTTTGGTCTTATACATGTTTGAAAATAATACTCAATATTTCAGTGTTACACATGTTTTATCAGTGTTATTCATTTCTGGAAACCTTATATAAGAATTGAAAACTCATATATATCAACCCTTTCATGTACTTTTTTAAAAAAAATTCTAGTGAATAGTAAAAAAAAACCTTTTTTTCTCCGAGAAAAAAAAAGTGTTTTGGTACTTATTACAATTGATGCCTATCACCAACCATTTAATTTATATAGTTGCTCTACTTACTTTATCTTTCTAAAGTTGGTATAAAACTATCTTACTTCATATAGGCATCTAGATATTTTATTTATGCCAAAGAGTGAAAATGAAATATTGTTACCACATCTCCTTCATACTGGATTGTAATATCAACAACAAATCGAGCAAAATGATAATGAGATTATTGATGTTTTATAATGCTAATAAAACATTTTTATTTTTTATTTATTTTTATTATTATTATAATAGACATTGTTTTTTTATTTAGATAAATTTTATTTTTATTAGTCCCTGCCAAGGCAATACTCTAGCAATCGATTTGCTTTTTACTACCCATTAGTTGATATTTGACCTATATATTCTCTAATGTTTAAATTTATATGTGTGTGTGTGTGTGTGATAACATTATTAAAAAAACTAATTTGTAATCATCCCATTGGTTCATATTTTGAAGGTCTTATTTCCACCTTCGTGGCAAGTGTAATGGAGCATACTGAAATAATTGTTGTTTTAGCCGAATTCTATGCCACTGCTGAGATTTGTGAAACTCTATTTTCCCCATGGTATGGGAGGTGAGTTAATGTAATTGTTTCCTGGAGCTTCGTTAATGTAATTGCTTTTTAGTTCTTTGTTAATGCATAGAGACACAAGAATCACAACACCAAGGTATCATATGTTGATCCTTATTATATCAATTTTCAATATCTGGTATTCTTCCTTGCCTGTTATGCCTTTCCATCCTCCTCAATAAAAATATCATGTAAATTACTCTTCTTGTTTTATGTTTAAATATGGAAATGGAATTCATCCTCATCAAACCCAAACACAGATGGATATCATTAAGGTATGGTATTACAATTCATGCTTATCAATCCCAAACACAGATAAGTTGTTCTTCTTCTACTATGCCAAGGAATGGAGATGGAATTCATCTTATTATATCAAGAGATGGAAATAGAATTCAAACATAGGTGGATTATTCTTCATCCCTTTTTCCAAGCAATAAAATTTTTATGCAACTTAATTGTATCCAGTACATCCTTCAATGCACTAATTCTTCCAATAAATCCTTACCATTCACATCTAATTTCCACAACGTCCAAGTATTGTCCCAGAAAAAAATATGAATCAGTAATAGGGAATCTATAATAAATCCATTATGTCCGGGCTAGAAGCAACCAGAACTATAGCTTTAGGCCAACCTATCGAATCTCCCTTGTCGACTACTAATGAAGCGTACAATAGAAGGTTGAATATGGTGAAACACTAGTGATTGAAATGTCATCCTTCAAAACCTCGTTGTCCAAACAAATCTCCCAATCAAATTCGAAACCGTGAGAAAAATTCACATTCCATAATCAAGACCAAGGTGTGTTAATTCTTTAATTATTCCATTGCTTTCAGTTTTGGTATCCTTTTCATATTCCACATTATTTTACAACATAAAACAACAAGCGGTTATTTATGCAAACAATTGATATTTTGATGATGGTGCAGAGAGATATTTTGATGGGCCAAATCTATCGCTTAATACTACAAAAGCAACTTCAGTGCAATGATGTGATGTATGACATAATAGTGCTTCCTAAGCACCTCTTTATAGTACATTTTCCATTTTATGTAAATGGCATATTGTGGAGTATTGGACTATAATCTCTAGAATCTAGAATTTTTCGTGACTATTTCCACATTTATAATTGTTAACTTCAAAATATTGAATTATATGTAGATTTTGGAATATTTTGATTATTTTTATATTAGTTGTAAATTTGGGGAATCTTTTTAATAATTAAGATTATTTGACACTGCTTATAACTACGGGATCATCACTTTAACGGTAGACTTTGAAATATTTTAACTATCTTTACAATAATTTTTAATTTTAGAACATCATCGATATTCAACTAAAATGAAAAAAATTAGTATTATTAATTCACATTTTTCACAGATATCCAAAATACTCTGAAATTTTTAATCCAAATAAACTCAAGTTTTAAATTTTAGAACTTTATCCCTATTCAACTAAAATGAATAAAATGAATATTATTAATTGACATTTTTCAAAGATATCCAAAATATTCTGAAATTTTCAATCCAAATAAACTTAGGTTTATGCACTTTCGTTTTCCCAGAATGTATCATATAAGTTGAATTTGCATATATCATTATGATACTCACGAAGACGCGAGCTTGAATTTATTATTATGATGCTCAAGAAGAGGTAAAGGCACATCTTCCCGAATATTGAATATACTCTTAGATTGGAAGTACAAGACATTCAACATTGCCTCAAATTTGGGATTTTAGATACAAGTGTTTCTTTTAAAGTAGTTACTTTTCAACCACATGTATCTCTACATAGAAATGGGTATGTTTTCAAACAAATTTCATGAGAATTTATTTAACATATTTTATGCTCAATTTATATGATATATATATATATATATATACATTTTTTTTCCTTTCAGGTAAGTTCATACATAAATTGAATTAAATGCTATTGTAATTATTTAGTTTAAGTTCATAATTAAGTAATATTTTTTTCAAATTAGTATGGGAGAACTATGCTATCATGTAACGCTTACTTGTTTTAAAAAGTACACCATTTGAAGTTAAGCATCTACTAAATTACACATTTCTCTCATAATACGCTGTAAAATGTACCTCTAGACACAATTTATAATATTTAAAAATTGATTAAAAGTAAAAAATATATTCTAAATTATAGATGTTTAAATATAATACAAATATTACACTGAAAAAACATATACATGAAATAGATGTATATAATTATATTTAAATATTATCTGTGATGTCCACCCATTTAAAAAAAATAAAAAATTGTATTCATAATTGTAATTCCTTGGTCTATCGATATGATAGTTTGATAGTGACTTGGATTGTTTTGATGCTTGGTTTTGTAAGTGGGATGGATGATATAGGGGAAGGCCAAATAAATATATATGGTTAGAAATTTTTTGCAATATAAAACTATAAAACCACCACGTGAATTAAATTAAACTCTTAATCACTTTTATTTCCAATAAAAATCTTATAGAACTCCAAGTACTGCATAATTCTGTAAGCTAAATATCGATTCTATAATGCGGAATAAAAACTTAAAAGAATCGAAAAGTAAAAATTAAATTGCCCAGTAAATCTTAACTACCTCCAGCCATTGGTGTTGAAAAGATTCTCCAAATCTGTTTTGCATGCAAAAACTTCCAGCTGATTCACTGTATGAAAACCTTTTGCTACAAATCTGTTTTGCTGAAACTCCAATCTGTTTTGCTGAAACTCCAATCTGTTCTGCTGAAACTTCAATCTGTTTTGCTGAAACTCTTTAAAATAATATACCCGAACAGAAACCAATAAGAAAACATAACCTCCGGTCCACACAAGCCAAACGTTTTCACCAACAAAACACATGTATGAACCCTTACGAAATTAACCATAAGCCTAAAGCTCTCCTTCGACTGGCTGTGATTAGAAATGCATTCTTTTGGTTGTGATTAGAAATTCATTCTCTGTTAACTAAATTTACCGCGATAGAAAAAATCTAGCAGCAAATAAATGCTCTGTTTCCAACGAAGGGGTAGAGAGACTCTCAGCTTGAGAGCACACACAATAGAAAAAATCTGAAGGCACTTCCAAGCTCTGCTCACTCTAACTTGATGGTGTAAAACTGAAGGGGATTGAGTTAGTGAGCTTGGGGACCAAACATAAATCTTTATAGCCTAGCTTCCATCAAGCTTCTGTTGGCTATGTGTCAAGTGTTCCACAAATCATGGTAGAGAACTGCAGTGGGAGTAATGGACCACTTCAGTAGCTCCCAACAAGAAATTAATTATCTACAGTTGATTTCCGTCGTTTAGGGAAATTACTGCAGTTGGTTTCCATAGATTAAGGAAACAACTGCAAATTAGTTTTTAGAAATTGGCACATTGGGAGAGGCAGCTTTCCAGAAATTAAGCGGTCGTTTCCAGAATTCGAGGGAGCTTAAAATTCTCCCACTTGGTCCATACTTCCAATCTTAATGTCTCATCTTAAAATCCATTGATAATCTGTATTAAGTAATAGATATATGATTCATGGCGATAAGTCCTCTAATGATGAGTATTATCTTCCATGTATTACTATGTATTTACTCTTATTAAAATTTATGTGGTAACAATTTCTTAATGAATAAACCCTATGTTTATTCTTGGTCCTACACAGATGAATTCTCTCAAATCAAATTAAGGTGCACATAAATATGAGAAAAACATTACAAAATTTAAGAATTTCATTAAAATAACATTGTTCATACAATGAGAAACTACATAATGGAACCAAGTCCCATATTCATTACATGATCCTTGAATTTAAACAGTGGCATGCCCTTAGTCAAAGGATCAATGATCATCAACTTAGTGCTAATGTGCTTAATGACCACTTTCTTTTCTTTAACACTTTCCGTTATAGCTAAATACTTAATGTCGATATGTTTATTTCGACTCCCACTTTTGTTGTTTTTAGCCATAAAAACAGCAGCTGAATTGTCGCAATATATTCTCAATGGCTTAGAGATAGAATCCATAATTCTAAGCCCAAAAATGAAATTCTTAAGCCATACGCCATGTAAATTTGCCTCAAAACAGGATGCGAACTCGGCTTCCATAGTGGAAGTGGCAATCAAAGTCTGCTTGGCACTCCTCCATGATACATCTCTACCGACCATCATAAAAATGTATCCTGATGTTGATTTGTGTGAATCAACACATCCAGCATAGTCAGAATCTGAGTAGCCAATCACTTCCAAATTATCCGTCCGTCTATGGATAAGCATGTAGTCTTTGGTTCCTTGAAGGTACCTCATTACTTTCTTTGCAGCTCTCCAGTGGTCTAAACTTGGATCACTCTGATATCGTCCCAACATTCCCACAACAAATGCAATGTCAGGTCTTGTGCAGACTTGAGCATACATGAGGCTTCCGACAACAAAAGCATATGGAATGTTCTTCATTTGTTCCCTTTCAAAGTCGTTCTTCGGGCATTGGTTCAAACTGAACCTATCACCCTTCACAATGGGAGCAACACTTAGTGAACAATCCTTCATCCGAAATCTCTCTAAAATTTTATTAATATAGGTTTCCTGAGACAGACCCAAGATGCCTCGAAATATGTCTCTATGAATCTTAATGCCAATGACATAAGATGCCTCACCCATATCCTTCATATCGAAATTTTTAGAGAGGAATTGTTTCACCTCA
Source organism: Pinus albicaulis (assembly GCA_034641835.2). Lineage (NCBI taxonomy): Eukaryota > Viridiplantae > Streptophyta > Pinopsida > Pinales > Pinaceae > Pinus > Pinus albicaulis. Next base: position 688,095,292 of record CM076576.1, on the reverse strand, counting down.
TGAAACAAACCCTTATCATTGGTTGCTAGCAAAATGTCATCCACATATAAAACAAGAAAACATATTTTACTCCCACTGACTTTAAGGTATATACATTCATCCATAATGTTTTCTACAAAACCGAAAGAAGAAATTACATTATGAAATTTCAAATACCATTGGCGGGATGCTTGTTTTAATCCGTATAATGACTTATTGAGCTTGCAAACCAAATGCTCACCATACCTAGAGGAGAATCCTTCAGGTTGTTTCATGTAAACCTCCTCCTCTAGATATCCATTGAGAAATGCCGTTTTCACATTCATTTGGTGCAACTCCAAGTCAAAATGGGCTACTAATGCCATAATAACGTGCAAGGAATCTTTCTTAGATACAAGAGAGAAAGTCTCCTTGTAATCGATTCCTTCTTTCTGAGTGAATCCCTTTGCAACAAGTCTTGCCTTGTATCTCTTAATGTTGCCCAATGAGTCTTTCTTAGTCTTAAAGACCCATTTACATCCAATGGATTTTGCACCATTAGGCAACTCAACAAGACCCCAGACTTCGTTACTCTTCATAGAATTCATCTCTTCCTTCATGGCATCGTACCATAATTCTGATTCTTTGCAACTCATGGCTTGTGAAAAAGACTCAGGATCATTTTCGGCTCCAATGTCGTAGTCAGATTCTTGCAGATACACAACATAATCATCAGGAATTGTTGATCTCTTTGGTCTAGAAGATCTTCTTAATGTTGTCCCACCATCTTCCTGAGAAGTATGTGGTTCAAATCGTTGTTCAAAAATTCTTGGCAATTCTTGAACTATCTGATCTACTGGAATGTCATCAGCAGCTTGTGGAACTTCAACAATTGGTTGTTCAACACCAGTTTGTACTTGAGGAGTGCTGTAAAAAATAACCAATCTTTCACTTGAGGTGGAAGGTTGACATTCTAAATGATCCTTCTTAGAAACTATGTTCCTGGTTTGATCGCTCCCACTGATCAAGTCATTTTCAAGAAACTTTGCATTTCTTGATTCCACAATCCTAGTGCTGTTAGATGGACAGTAAAATATGTAACCTTTAGACCTTTCAACATATCCAATGAAATACCCACTAATGGTCCTTGGGTCCAACTTCTTCTCTTGTGGATTATATATTCTCGCTTCAGACGGGCATCCCCAAATGCGCATATGTCGCAAAATCGGTTTCCAACCTTTCCATAATTCAAATGGCATTTTAGGAAAGCCTTGGTTGGAACTCGGTTTAATATATACACTGCCATCTTAAGTGCTTCAGTCCACAAGAATTTAGGAAGATTGGAGCTGCTAAGCATACTCTGCACCATGTCCAATAATGTTCGGTTTCTTCTTTTTGCTACACCATTCTGGTCTGGTGAACCAGGCATGGTGTATTGGGCAACAATCCCATGCTCTTGAAGAAATTTTGCGAATGGCCCAGGTGCTTGTCCATCTTCTATGTATCTACCATAATATTATCCACCTCTATCTGATCTCACAATCTTAATTTGCTTGCCGCATTGATTCTCTACTTAAGCCTTAAAGATCTTAAAGGCATCTGATGCTTCACTCTTTTTATGAAGCATGTAGAGATACATATATCGTGAGTAATTATCTATAAAAGAGATGAAGTATCTCTGACCATGTGAGTCCATGTTTGGACTACATATATCAGTATGTATGATCTCTAATATGTCTGAACTCCTATTGGCACCTTTCTTTGACTTGTTGGTCTGCTTTCCCTTTATGCAGTCCACACAAGTCTCAAAATCAGTAAAATCTAGAGTATTAAGTACTCCTTCATTTACCAATCTTTTAATTCTTTCTATGGAGATATGACCTAGTCTCTGGTGCCATAATTTAGAGGAATTTTCATCAATAACACATCTTTTAATACCAGTGTGAACATGCATTGAATCATAAGTGACATTGTTTTGTAAATTAATGCAATAAAGACCATTAGACAAAATACCATTCCCAACATAATCAGATTTATAAAATAAACTGAATGATGTTTTTGAAAAGTTAAAGGAATATCCAAAAGGTACAAGCCTTGAAACTGAAATCAAGTTTCTAGAGAAACTTGGTACATAAAAAGTCTTTTCTAATTCTAAAACAAAGCCACTACTTAAAGTTAAATAGCATGTTCCTATAGCCTCCACATGCGAGCCCATCTTGTTTCCTGATAAGATGCTTTTCTCACTTCCCACTGGCTTCCTTAGGTTTTGCAAACCCTGCAAGGAATTCAAAATGTGAATTGTTGATCCAGAATCAATCCACTAGGTGTTAATATTGACATTAACCATATTAGATTCATAACAAACAAACGAGATTGGATTACCTTTGTCTGCAAGCCATTTCTGAAATTTGGCCCATTCCTTCTTCATGTGTCCCTTCTTTTTACAAAAGAAACACTTGGAATCCTTCTTGATATCGGCTTGAGGAGGTATTTTACCTTTCCCTTTTCGATTGGCTTGAGATTTTCCCTTTCCTTGCATTGCCAGCATTGCACTTTATCCCATTTCCATCACCGATCTCTCTTCCTCTTGAACACACATGGTAATAAGTTCATTAATTGACCATTTATCGTTATGTGTGTTGTATGAGATTTTGAAGGGTCCATATTGGTGTGGAAGAGCGTTCAGGATGTAGTGCACAAGGAAAGACTCTGATATTTCAACCTCGAGTTTCCTCAATTGAGCTGCAGTGTCCCTCATTTGCATGATGTGCTCGCGCACACCTTTTACACTGGTGAGCCTTAGGGATGAGAACTTCATAATTAGGGTGCTTTCTAGTGCCTTGTCTGAAGTTACGAATTGATCATCAATGGCTTTCAGCAAGTCTCGAACCTTTTCATGCTGTTCAACGGAACCACAAATACTAGCTGGAATTTTAGTCTTAATGAACATCACGCTTAGACGATTAGATCATTCCCATCGTTCATAAAGCGTGATGTCCGCTGTAGTGCTGGTATTATTGAGTGTCGGTGGTTTGTATTTCCTAATAACATAGTCTATGTCCATCCACCCCAAATGAAGGAGAACTCTCTCCTTCCAGATTTTATAGTTATCTCCCTTAAGTTCAGGGATATCAGTACGAATTTCAGAGAAATTTGCAAGTTGTGCAACTGCATAAAATTAAAAATCACATGCTTATGTTAAAATTGAGGCATAAATAAAAAATTTCATGCGTTACCAATGTAAATCATGCTTAAAATTGAATCTAATGACATAAAAATTGTCTATGGACTAAATTTTTAATTAAAGCAGATTTAATTATTCTTTATGATAGAATTTATCAAATTCTATCTTAGTTTTGAACTTTATGATAAACCTATTAATTCATAACTCCTGTGGGTAAATTATAAATATTTTATCCTAATTAATTACTTAAATATAATAAAAATTCCCGTGGGATAAAATTTATTATATTTAATATAATTAATTATAATTAATGTCTAAATATTCTTTATGTGATCCTAATTAATCATAATATATAATTTTATTTAATTAGAGATGTTGTGGCTATTCTCTGATAAATTAAAATTATATGGATTACTAGACATTATTTTCATAAAAATTAACAGATAATTTGCCTAAATAAAACTACAATACTCATGCATAACATTTAACCATGGTTCTTGTATACTCATTCATAATAGCATGTTTTAATTAAAGCTTAAATAATTAATTCATGCAAACTAAATACGAGCATATTTTCCAAATTGCATATAATTAATCTAAATAAATATTATATGCATAAAAATTGAGTAGACATATTTCCAAATAAATGTTTTAATTCAGAAATTTTTTAAAAATAAAACATTTAGCCAAACTATGTCTATAATCACCAAGGCAGAGATAAAAACTTGCTCTGATACCAAATGTAAGCTAAATATCGATTCTATAATGCGGAATAAAAACTTAAAAGAATTGAAAAGTAAAAATTAAATTTCCCAGTAAATCTTAAAAACCTCCAGCCATTGGTGTTGAAATGATTCTCCAAATCTGTTTCGCATGCAAAAACTTCCAGCTGCTTCACTGTATGAAAACCTTTCACTACAAATCTGTTTTGCTGAAACTCCAATCTGTTTTGCTGAAACTCCAATTTGTTCTGCTGAAACTTCAATCTGTTTTGCTGAAACTCTTTAAAATAATATACCTGAATAGAAACAAGCAAGAAAACATAACCTCTGGTCCACACAAGCCAAACATTTTCACCAACAAAACACATGTATGAACCCTTACGAAATTAACCATAAGCCTAAAGCTCTCCTTCGACTAGCTGTGATTAGAAATGCATTCTTTTGGCTGTGATTAGAAATGCATTCTCTGTTAACTAAATTTACTGCGATAGAAAAACTCTAGCAGCAAATAAATGCTCTGTTTCCAACGAAGGGGTAGAGAGACTCTCAGCTTGAGAGCACACACAATGGAAAAAATCTGAAGGCACTTCCAAGCTCTGCTCACTCTAACTTGATGGTGTAAAACTGAAGGGGATTGAGTTAGTGAGCTTGGGGACCAAACATAAATCTTTATAGCCTAGCTTCCATCAAGCTTCTGCTGGCTATGTGTCAAGTGTTCCACAAATCATGGTAGAGAACTGCAGTGGGAGTAATGGACCACTTCAGTAGCTCCCAACAAGAAATTAATTATGTGCAGTTGATTTCCGTAATTTCGGGAAATTACTGCAGTTGGTTTCCATAAATTAAGGAAACAACTGCAGATTAGTTTTTAGAAATTGGCACATTGGGAGAGGCAGCTTTCCAGAAATTAAGCGGCCGTTTCTAGAATTTGAGGGAGCTTAACAAATCCTACTTGCATAATCCAGGATAATAAACATAGTAAATCATTAGCCCGATTATGAGCTCATTCTCTCCTCAAATTTAAGAAAGAAATTTCATATCTCACTCACTATTACTTGAGCTAATCCTTAGAGATAATAGGATATGAAGCAACAATGTCTGACTAGAAGTTCTCAGCATCACCTGCAATTGCAAGTTAACCTGAAGGAATTCCTCCCCCAGGTACATATATCTGGTTTTTACTTTGACAGGCGGAGCAGCCACAGGTACAATATTAATTTGATGGAAGAACGCAGGAACGCAGGGAATTTTTTGTTTGAAATTCCACGGTTTAGGCACCATAGATTTTTGTAAGTGGCTTTACTGAGGCGAGGAGGAACAATTAATCTGGCCCCTGCGGATCATTTTGGGAAGTTTCAATCTTATTTGAATACTGGGGAGTATCACTCTTATTTGAATTCTTATGTGACTCTCTTGAATCCCAGGTCCTGGAAGATTATAAGTTTTTCTTTCTATGTTTCTTATGTAATGCATATTTGTTGACTTGGGTTATGACAACATATTTGTTAGAGTCCATTTTAAGTAGGTAGGATTTCATAGGAGTATATATGGTCCTGAGACGATTCTTAGTGGCACTGGTTGAGTCTTCATCCATTTTATGGACATAAGGCTCTATTTTTGTTGTGCTCTTGATTGTCTCAGGTCATTGATGTAAGAGTAGGAGGATCCTCTGTCTTGAATATCCATGTCTTTTTCGATCGAGAAACTTCTCAAGGGTTGTTGTTGCACTCATTTTGATCTTTTCTCCATGGATTTTCTACTATGCACATTGGTCTTGGAGGACTTCATTTGGAGTAAACCTTGGAAGAGAATTGAGGTTCGATTATGCAAAAGGTGGTGGAATATCGATTGGTGCTTCTGCTACTGCTGTGCATCGGAGTAAGGAGAGGTGGTTTCTATGGTATGATTGGATGAGTTACATTTACATTGCAGAGGTGTTCTCTGTGAGACTTGTCCATCACCATACATAACTCTAGTTCTCCTGGATGAGGGGCGGTGAAATGTTACCTGAAAATTCAAATCTTCCGAGTGGGCTCCAGTGATCCTGACATAGACGACGGGGGGTATTTTTTCAGCATTCAGATAGAAGAGCTGTAACATCACCGAGGCTTTTTATTAGGGGTTGATTGTTTGTGTAATTTTCTCATCCCTATCGGCTTGATTTTAATGATATCAACCTACCACCTTTAATACAAGTTTATTGGACTTCATTTTACATCTATTCTGAGGTACGACGTCCTGGGATCTGCAGTCGAGCTTTGATCTCTCCCGAGCCATTTCGATTCTTATCCATTAATTTTATTTTGCTACATGTACGCCTACAACATCTAATATTCCAGATCTCCAATCTAACCTCACGGATCTCGAGGGGGAGGTAAATGACGTGGATCTCATGCATGCATTAGACATGGTGGAGGGAATTTTAATCAGTTCTGGTGTATTGGAAACAAAAAACCATGATCGATTTGGCATGCCTGGTGTTATTCCTTTTGCGAGAGAGACAGTCACAATTGTTGAGTCTTTGGGTCAGCCTCCATTGAATTATCAATATTATGTAGACAAAAGCCCCAAATCTATCGCTGCAGATAAGTTGTTTAAACCACGTCAAGGCTCTAGACTGCTTAGTTTTGGGAGGGATATCATGTGGGAGAGTGTAGAGAGTTTACAGAATCGATATTTGGTCGGTCGATGGAAATTCGCTAATTACTGTAATGTGGATTTCTTACCATGGCTGATGGAAGCCTGACATAAACTACTAGGTTATCGCCCTCTAGTAAGCAAATTGGAGGGTGGATGGTATGGTTTCCATTTCATCAAGGCGAAGGATCTGGCTGATGTTTTTCGTCGCGTTTGGGTAAACGGGTGTTGTTATATTGCATTACATCGGTGGCACGTCGGCTTCCACCCCATTAGGAACGCCCCACGGTGTCATCTTGTTTGGGTGAAGCTACTCGGTCTGCCTATGGAATACTGGACACTCCCGACGATGAAGGTGATTGGGGACAACATTGATGCATGCAAGTTCGTCGACCCAAAATGTACTGGAGAATTCGATAAGAGAATTGCCTGGATTCTGGTGGAAATGTCCTTCTCGGGTGGTTTTCTTGCTAAGGTGGACTTGGAATGGGAGGGCCACATCCATCGACAGGTATTGGACTACTGGTGGACGCCCTTCCGCTGCCATCTGTGTCATTCTATAGGCCACCTCATGCGACACTGTCAGCATTTCTAGGAATCTTACCAGTGGGGAGAAGGGAATAAGTCCTCCGGAGCTATGGCGCACAGTTCCCCTATACATCAATCGGACCATCCGTCAGGGCTGCCATTGTTTTCGGGTAAGTCTATTGCGAAGCCCAAGTATGTTTGTAATTCTCTATTTAATGATTTCGGGCTATCGTTGGATTCAGGTGATTGGTTAGTGGATGATGTTCCTCCCGCTGACCAACCTGTCGATATTGTTTCTCCATCCTCGGATCGGACTGATGGCCCGGGAATGGGCACTTCGTCCTTCACTCAAACTCCCATTCACATCCCTACTCTAGCCCGCTCCTCTTCACTTTTGTCCTCCCCGATGCTTTCGGCTTCGCCGATTTCGCCTCCCTATCCCTCTAATGAGTTATCGACTCCCCTTTCTCCCCATAATTCGATATGGAGAGACCTTGACTTCATTTTACAAAGATCCAAAGCTCAGATGGTCCCTTTAACTATAGATGTTGGCCATCCCACATCTCCCGTTAGCGTCCCCAGCCCATCGTCGAAATTTAATGTGACAATTCGTAAGGGGAAGGGTAGGCCATGAGGGAAACACCGGTCAGTTCGGGTGGGCTCTATCCAAGACCTTCCACCAGGGAATTTTCACGATGTTCCAGTTATCCAAGCACTTGACCGGGTCCTTAGAGCTTTGGCCCCTGCCTCAGCAGGTCTACCATGATTTTGTGTTCTTTGAATATTAGGGGGGTGGGGGGAAGAGATAATTTGGTTTCTCTGCGGAATGCCTTTTCTTTCGATCAGACCTTCTGTTATTTTCCTTCAAGAGACTATGTCAATTGCTGACTGCATTCGTTCTTTCTTTCGGGGACTATTTCCAGATTGGAATATGGTGGCCACAGATGCAACAGGTCGCTCGGGTGGTTTAGCAATTATTTGGGACCCCAGTCGTGTTTCTTTTACTGTTTTCGGTTTCATAGGCGGAATCTTAATGACCGACCATTTTAGAGGGATCCAACATCGGATACATTTGTTGAATATTTACGCCCCATATAAGGACAAGCACTACTTCTGGGGAAAAATGAAAGCTTGTGGTTTATTAGCACTGGACAATTGTATTTGGGTTGGGGATTTCAATTGCACTCTTTGGGCGGAGGAGACTTGGGGAACCCGGGGTATAAGGGACCCTTTGGAGGATTTCTTACTAAATCTATTTAAGTCATCTAATCTAGTTGATTTGAAACTGGAAAGGGAGGGGCCAATCTGGTTCAACGGGCGTGAGGGGGAGGAATTTATCGGTAAAAGACTTGAAAGAATAATGGTGTGGGCTTCTCTCTTTCCATTGATGGGGCGTCTACAAGTAAGGGCAGTGGATCTCGTTATTTCTGATCATAACCTGTTGACTATCGAGTGGATATTTGAAAACCAGAAAAAGTGGAACCCCTTCAAATTTAACAGGGTTTTGTTATACTATGAAAGCCTCAACATCTTGGTCTGATAGAATATGGGATATGTAAAGAAAGGATGGAAATTTCAGGGATGCAAAGCCTAGCAATGACATTACAGAACCTGAAGGGTCGGGTGAAGAAATGGGAGAAAGTAGAGAGAGAATGTTTACTCTGGGAGTTAAAACTCATTAATGGAGAAATCACGAAGATTCTAAAAGAATTTGAAGAAGGGGAATCAAACCCTATTAGATGGACCAAACTCAAAAATTTGGAAACAGACAGGAGGAAGATTCTGCTAATCCACAAATTGGCCTGACGTCTTAAGAGCAAGGCAACATGGCTTAAAGAAGGGGATAACAATACTAATTTTTTTCACCACTATGCTAATAGAAGGAAAAAATTTAATGCTATATGGAACATGGAGGTGAATGGGGAAGCCATTAATACCACAGAGGGCATACAAGAAGCAACTGTGAATTGTTTTGGGAAAAATTTTAAGGGCAGGGAGGAGGTAGATTTTTCTGAACAATTAAAGGCATTGGAATTATTCCTAAGGATGTTTTGAGAGGCCGAGAATGCCAGTCTTATGAGAATGATTACCAATGAAGAGGTGGATCATGTACTCAAATATTTCCCTGTTGATAAGAGTCCGGGCCCTGATGGATGGACGCCAGACTTATTTATCCACTTCTTTGATATATTCCTATCAAATATTAAATATATGGTTGAAGAAGTCAAGACGACGAGAAAGTTCAAAGGAGGTATTAACGCCACGTTCATCGTCCTAATCCCAAAGAAAAAGGACCCCAGAGGTTTCGAGGATTATAGGTCCATCTCACTTTGTAATACCCTTTATAAAATTGGCTCCAAGTTGTTGGCGGACAGACTAAAGGGTGTCTTCACCAGATACATCATGCCCGAACAGTCAGGTGTTTTACCTGGTCGAAGCATCCACGATGCGGTGGCGATAACTCAAGAAACGATGCACTCAATTGCATCAAGGAAAATTAAGGTTGGCATTATGAAAGTTGACTTGAGAAAAGCCTATGATAGAGTTGATTGGGGCTTCCTCACATTGATTCTTCATTAGATAGGTTTGACTTCTGATCTGATAGAATGGATTATGGGCTACATTAACTCTACCACCATGGTAGTCATCATAAATGATTCAGCTTCAATTTTTTTCAGACCTGGCAGGGGGCTTAGGCAGGGATGTGCCTTATCTCCGTTGTTGTTTATCCTTGTGATGGATGCTCGTACCTTAAATATTAAGAAGGAGGTGATGACTAGAGATTTTAAAGGAATCAGTATAACCAACAAGGGGGACATATCACATAATTTTTTTGTTGGTGATGTACTCTTCTTTGGGATGATGATTAACAACAGTTGGAGGACTATGGACCAGATCTTTAATGAATTCTGTGCAGCGTCGGGTATGGAAGCGAATGAAGGTAAATCATGTTTCTATCGCCTCGATGGGTCCATGAACTTTATTGAATTCATTCAAAGGATTTTTAAATTTCGAGTTACTAAGTTGGATGAAGGGATCACTTATCTGGGATTCCACTTGCGGTCTTCTAAATACATTGTTAGCGAATGGAATTGGTTATTGGAAAAATTCCACATAATAATATACACATGGTCCAATAAATGGTTGATGAGGGGTGGTCGCCTTGTTTTATCACAGGCAGTATTACAACAAATGACAATTTATGGGGCTCATCTGTTTAGCATTCCAAGGAAGATTATTAAAAAAAATTGTGTTATCATGGGGGAATTCATCTGGAATGGTGGGTTAGGTAAAGGTTCATACCATTTGGTGAAGTGGGACCTGATTACTAAGCCAAAGGAACTGGGTGGATGGGGGATAATTGAGATGGATAATTTTGGTAAGGCACTATTGATGAAGTCCTTGTGGAGGTGTTTAAACGGTCCTGGTATATGGAAGGACATAATGGAACATAAATATTTCTAGCATAAATCAATGGAAGTCCTTTATATTGAAATAAATCTCAAAATGCAGAAAGGGTGTCCCATTTGGAGAAGCTTCAGGAAAATATGTTCATAGTTTAGAGATAAATTAAGATGGGAAGTTGGTAGGGGAGGACAGATCCAAATCAGGTCGGCAGGATTGGGAGGATCTACAATCAATTCATGCATCAGTGAGATTCTGTTATCATTCCTTCATCATAAGGGCATATTCTTTATTGGTCAAATTTTTCAATGGCAAGAGGAAATCTCGTATTGGCAACGTGCAAGATATTTGGGCTTACCATAAGCAATGGAAAATGAATGGGAGGGCTACTGTGATTTCTTACGCAGCTTGGGATTATATAAAGACGATCAGGGGGATCGTATAAGATGGGGGGGTAAAGTCCATACAGAACATATTTTCATTAGTGATCTTTACAACTCAATGATGAAAGAAAATTCAGGGACAGGGACTCCAAGATGGATTAAGGACCTGTGGAGTTCTAAAGTATCAAAAAATCCAGATTATTTTCTATTGGTTGGTGTGGTTGACAAAAACCTCACCTGGAGTAACCTACATCAAAGAGGGATAAATGGACCTGGGATTTGTAGACTATACGGGAGTCCAAATGAAGATAACAAAAATCTCTTTTATGAATGTACTTTTTCCAGGTTGGTATCACTACAAATATGCAACAAAATAAATAGTGATATGCATGAATATGACAATGCTGAAGCTGCTTTTTATGGTGGTTTGGTAAAGGTAAGAACTTTAAGAATATGCCTATTATTTTTCATTGGAGCCTATGGTGTTGTAGAAATAGATGGATCTTCAAAGAACAAACTAGCACACTGGAGAGTGTAAGCAAACAAATTCTCCTTCTTTGGGAAAATATGAAGACGAAAGACAATCCACCCCCAGATTTATTAATTAGAAATCGTCCACATGAAATTAACTACCTTGCTGGGTTTTTTTACGGAGAAGCACAAAATCATAGGTGTGGTTGTGGAGCACTATTGATGATCATTCCTACTTGTCAATCTAAGATGCATTGGTACGGAGGTATAGGAACTAATATGAGGGCCAAGGCTCTGGCACTTTGGGGGCTCATGTGGTTTTCCCACCACCTTTGTATAAAAATATTATTCATATTCGGGGATTCAAATGTACTGATCGACCACCTAAACAAGGGATCAACTCTTAACCCTCACCTCCTTTCATTATGGATGGGTCAGATTAAGATTCTGAGAGATAAGTTCTCCACCATCACTTTCAGTCATATCTTCAAAGAAAATAATTATCAAGCTCACAGGTTGTCGAAAAAGGGATTGATGGGAAGATTCGGTGAAATGCACTATGATCTCATTGAAGCTACAGGTAACAGAGCTAGGGCCTTGGTACTCTTTTCCTAATTTTTCTCTGTCTTTGCAGGATTCTGGAGAGGTCGTGGAAAGTCTCTCATTGCCTTGTTTGAACCTTGTGGAAGGGCCATTGATTGGCATTTTGTTAACCATTTTTTTGATGAAACATAAATGGACTGTATGATGATGAAATTCAACATTGAAAAGCATGCTAGAATAATTTTGATTTTGATTTAAAGTGGTGAAATTTCACAAATAAACAATAGCCAGGAGGGCTTAAGATTATGTTTTAAACTAAAAGAGGAGAAGGGAAATGAAGATGTATTTTGTATCGGATCAAGATGATGTAACTCTGAACAAAGAACTTTTAAGAATATTGCGTTGGTACATTATATAAACTAGTAGTTTTTTTGTTCTAAAAAAAATTAGGTTTTATTAAATTGATGTTTGAAGATGACTCACATATTCATATGATTAACAAAAACTCAAATATAGGTAGTTCAAGATTGACAATAATAAGGTGCCCGGTTTGGGATATTGTGAAATGTGATTGGGTGAAGAATTAGGGTTGAATATAGGCTGCCCAAGTGCTTTTTGTTTGTATGGTTGTTTTTTTTTTCTTCCGTGTTCTCTCTCTCTCTCTCTCTCTATATATATATATATAAACATTGGTGTATAATATATATATATATATATATATATATATATATATATATATATATATATATATATATATATATATATATATATATATATATATCTATATAGATATATACATATATGTATATAGATATATACATATATGTATATACATATATACGGGATATGTATATACATATATACGAGATATGTATATTTATATAAATATATGTATATATATATATATATATATATATATATATATATATATATATATATATATATATATATATATATATATATATATATATATATATATATATATGTATATGTATATATATGTATGTATATATGTATATGTATGTATATGTATATGTATACCACCCCCCCCCCCGCCCTGCCCATGCATCCCTTTGTATTTATACATAGATATATATATATATATATATATATATATATATATATATATATATATATATATATATATATATATTAATTATACACCAATGTTTCAAAATAATAGTTTGAGAGAAATTATTGATTTTTTTATAATAAGAATAGTGTAATTTAACGAGGTATGGAAAACAATGGAAATTTCCATAAAATTTTGAAAAAATACTATCGTTTTTTTTGGAAATTTGGATTACAGCGGTCAAACTTCAAAATTTTGGGTGCTCCGAGAGTTTTTGATGGTCCTGAATCTATTTCTACCATAAAAAAATGAGATTCAAGCACTCCTGTCAATTTTTGAAAAAAGAAATTTTTTTGGGTGCTCCTAGAGTTTTTGATGGTCCTGAATCTATTTCCACCATAAAAAACGAGATTCAAGCACTTCTACTTTCAATTTTTGGTCGTCTAGACTAAATTAATAGTAAAATATTTATGTGGGTGGGAGGAGCAAGAAAGATTAAGATTGTTTCACAAAGTACTTATTAGCTAATACATAATTAATTATTTGAGGTTTTTTAATAAAAAAAAAATAGTTGTATTTTTATGGATGAGAAAAATGGGCGATGTGATTAGATCATCATTGTTTTGTTTTCTATGATAAAAAAATAAATATTAATAAAATAAATAATTCTTGTAAGAAAATAAAAGTAGGTTGGATTTGGAATATTCTCTAAAACTTATTTTGTTTGGTTAAGGGTTTATCTTCTTCAGAGATAAGGAAACATTTTATTAGAGGCATCTGGTAGGAGTGAAAGCCTACCCCTTACAACTAACATGTAATTCTAGGTGGTGTGGTATTACTTGAATAACATTGATGAGTGAAAGCCTACCCCTTACAACCAACATGTAATTCTAGGTGGTGTGGTTTTCCTTGAATAACATTGATGAGTGAGTCAACATGCTAGTGATCACTATCCCCATCTTTAATTTGACAACCAAGTTAAGATAGATTTCCCCACTATGTAAAAACAAAAACAAAATAAATAAAATAAATCCTTATTCCAATCATCATTTTAATTTTAAATAAAAGAAAAACATATTCCTAAAAATCCATCCAAAAATAAATAAATAAATATTTATTTTTAAATAAAAAATTATTTAATCAGAGGGATATACTTCATTGAATGTATTCATGCCTCCACAAACTAAGACACATGAAATGGTTGGAGAGACATCATGATATGCACGAATATGAAATTTTATGACACCTAACACCTACCTTGCCTTGAATATGGTCACGTACAAAAACGACATCAGTGGGAGCACACAGAGGCTCAGTAAGGCGTTGAATGTATAACAACGTTAGAGAACATTGCAGTGGGAGCACACAGAGGCTCGGCAAGACAATGAATGTATAGAGTTTGGGGAAGGTGCTCACAATCTACAGAGAGTGTGTGCAGGACGTTGCACGCAGAGCATGGGGGGCAGAATGTAGTACAAAGAGATGGGATGGAGAATTATCAAGGAAAAAGGCAGAACACAGTGAGAAATGAACGTAGTACAAGAGGCTTAAGGCAGAGGTAAAAGCAAGGAAAAATTGGGGGAACACAGTGGAAAAATACATAGCACAAAGGTGCACTCTGAGTTTCAGTGTTGAGATCGTTTCTGTAGGGTCAGTTCTTGGCAGAGGCTTTGATTTCCCTTAATATCATCATGATAATAGGACAATAAACTTCAGAACCCGTGGAAACAAATGATATAGGGCAAGTGAAAATTGCCTCATTAGCCAAAGCTGGGAAAGTGGGTTTGGGTCAGTGCCAACCAGTATCAGGGCATTTTAAAATGAGTACAAGCTCGTCTAAAATGGGAGCAGACAAGGAAAAAATGGTCTCAAAGGGAAAGTACTTGGGCCCTTCACAAGAAACAACATTCAAACAAATCCTCTTTGCATGCATGTGGCAACAACAAGTCCAAAGGAAAAGGAAAAGTCATTGATTATTCTACCTTATATAGTCCCACATCCACACCTCTCACTTGGTCATATGATCTTTATGTGAAAGAATTGTTAAATGTAAAAAAGAGGTTGGAGGTAGTAGAAACTAAAGAGCAGGAAAGAGATTGTACAATCCATATAATAATAGCTGAAAACCAGGATTTAGCATAAAGAAACAAAGTTCTGAAGGAGCAAGTGGAATTTCTATAAGAAGCTCTCCTGATAGGGAAGATAGAATGGCAATGCATGAAGGCAGAGGTGCAAAACATGAAGAAATTTGCAGTGGAGAATACAAAGGCGATGAATGTGAAACCTTCCTAGGATAAGGGGAAAGTAGTTGCCCAAATAGACAATCATGAAGAGACATCAAGAAAAGAAAGGAAAGGAGATTCCACAAAACTCTCCAAAACTTGAGCTCAAGTTATTAGCACTTCTTCTAAGAGGTCAGGAGAAACAAACATTCATGTTGACAACATGCAAGATAGAGAAAGCAAGGAAATACAAGATAGAGAAAAAAAACACAATTATTAAAGGGGTGAAATATTATGGGAAAAATGAATGTACTCTTGACCTTGCAAGAGACTTCTTGAAAGACAAGCTACAATGGCAAGGAAAAATATGCCAAGCATGGAGAGTAGGTAAGCTTAACGGTGAGAGAGCCAGGACCATAAAGCCATCATGCCTAGATTGCATGATAAAGATATCATTCTAAGCAATAAGCAGCTCTTGAGGGGTTCTCGTTTTTTTCTAGAAGGGGATTTAATTGTAAGAAAACAAGGGAAAGGAGGGACGAAATGACAAAAGTTAGGGCAAAAAGAGATGAGGGAAAGAGAGCATGGATTTATAAAGGTAAATATTTGATTTTGCAATTTGGACCTCCTTCCAAAAAAATGCAGCAAAATGATAACAAAGAAGAGGCACCAAACTCTTCAGCAAGAAATGAGGAAGGAGGGTTAGTATGGGCAAGTAGGGACAAAGAATCAACTGTGAGTCTTGCATGTCAAAACAAATAGCAATCAAGTCATGCCCTGGTTTCCTTAAGATAAGTTTGTTGGAACTACAAGAATTACCCATGGAGACAAGGACCTGGGTTAGGGCCTATTGCAAAGGTAGAGACATAATTTGCCTCATATAAACACATGAGCATGAAGGATGCAAGATAGCTTTGCTTGAAGGGTACTGGAAGATAGCAATGTGGAACAAGGCAACAGGGAATGGAAAAGGGCATGGGGTTATCATGGTATTAGTGAGAGAAGAATAAAGTTGTTTCATTCAGCTAGAAAAAGAAGACCCAAATAAGCAATTTGTCTAGCTTAAAATATCAGCAAATGGAAATCACATCAGAATTGCAACATGCTATTTTGTGCCGCAAGTTTCAAAAATCTAAAAAATTAGAGGGGGTGACCACAAATATCCCTTTGCAACCCTAAAAGTAGATATTGAAAATATAGTCTCAGCTAGATGAAGTCCTTATATTGGGGGATTTCAATGCTAGAATTGCAGGTGAACAAACTAGCATTCTTTGTTGTAAAGAAGACCGTGACCCTATCTGGCTTACAAAAGAGAGTAATCATCAGTGGGAAATAATTTTAGAGGATAAAGGCTGCAATCTATTTGGAGAAGAATTTATTACACTACGTGGGGCTTTCGATGTAGTCATTTGTAATGGTTTGACTAAATGGGAAAATTCCGGTAATTTCATTGCAATACTTAGAATGGAGAAAGCATAGTAGATTATGTAATTTTCTCGCATAGTTTGTGTGAGAAAACGAAGTGTTGATTGGAGATCAAATTTGGGACTTAAAATTAGATCACAAGCCAATTTATTTAAGTTTCTGTTAGACCGAAAAGAAGAAATCAGGGTCAAAAACTCAGTGTGTTCAACAAAATCCCCCAAAGGGCAGAATTCTTTTGACTTGAGAGAATTGTAATACATTCAAAATAATGCTAGAGAGGTTCTTCGAGAAGGAGGAAATCTCATTTCATGGCCTTCATAGTCACGAATTAACGCATTTAATTTAAGGCGCACCTGCTGAGTGCAAAAGAGAAAAAATTAAGAAGTTTGAAACAAATTGCTTTTCGTTAATGCTTGGTTTGACGAGGAATGCAAAAATGAAAGGAGAATGTGGAAGGAATCAGACAAGGATAACATAAATATCAAAGCTTACAAGTAGATATTAAGAAATAAAAATGCCTATTTCATGGTTTCGAGGAGAGAAGAGCTAATCTTCCTTGGGAAAAATAACCCCAAAATTATTCTGGAAGGAGCTCCAACTGAAAAAGGTGCAAACTAAAAACAACATTATAGCTTCTAAATGGTACAAATATGCAAGACAAATTTATGAGCAGGATCCCAAGGTTGAGCCTCCTCCTGTGGTCAACACAGACACAAAACTCTTCACAGTGCAAGAGGTAGATATGGGTATCAAGAAGTTTGGTGTTGGAAAAGAAAAAGAATTAGTTGAACTCCAAGAAGAGTATCTAAAGTGGGCCTTAATTGTTTTTTCACCTCACATCAAATTTTTTTTCAACAACATCATACAGTAGGGGTTCCCCATAGATTAGGAAACTAGTATGGAAATATCTCTTTTCAAGAGTGTTGACGTCAATAATCTCGCTAATTATAGAATCGTAATGATAAACCCCTTGTTTGCAAAGTTATTTGGAAGCATGTTAGAAAATAAAATCAGCAAGTGGGCAGAAGAAAGAGATAAACGCGCTAAAGGGAAAGCATGTTTTAGACCTAAACATTCCATAATGGATCATTGTATAAATTTAAGGAACATCATTGAAAAAGTTTGGGAAAAAAAGGAAGAATTTTTTTGTTGCTTTGTTGATTTCAAAAACTCATTTGACACAGTTCCTAGGGATAAGATTTGGTGCAAAATGGAGGAACTCGAGGTTCCCAGGCATTTGAGAGCAGTTGTGCATAGGCTATATGAAGAGGTGAAAGTCAAAATTAGAACTTTAGCTGGAATTTCTGAAAGTTTTAGAAGAGATATCGGGGTCAAGCAAGGTTGCTAATTGTCTCCTATCCGTTTTGGTTTATATATTGACAAGCTTGAAGAGTGGCTAAATTCGCAAGGGTGTGACGATATCCATTTGGGCAAGTTCGTTATAAGGCTTCTTTTGTATGCAGATGACCTTATACTGATTGCTAAATCAGTTCTTCGCTTGCAAGAGCACTTACATTCCCTTGAGAATTTTTGTAGAAGGGTGGGGACGCAAGTTAATATTAACAAAATGAAACTAGTGGTTTTATCTAACAAAAGAAAGCATAAACAACATAAGTTGTACTTTGAAGACATCATTCTGGAAGAAGTTGCACACTACAAATGCCTCAAAATTGACTTCAACAGGAATTTAAGTTGGGATGGTTGTAGAAAGAAAAGAACATTGGGGGGTTGGAAAGCATGTTATGCTCTTCAAAACAGGTGTAGAGAGGCAAAGTTGTGGGACTCGAAAACCACTCTAACTCTTTTTGGGCTTCCAGCGATTCTCTACGGTTGTGAACTATGGACTAATAGCACAATTGATATGTAGTGGAAATAAATTGAGAAAATTCAGAAGCGTTTTATTACAAACAGATTCAAAATTAAAAGTGCAGTTCCTTATGCTATCTTGTTAAGTGAAACAGGAGTTGCTCCTATTGAAGCAATTGCTATGGTGTGAGTCATAAGGTATTTGAAAAAATGAGCAAATGGAAGAGGGTAGATGGCCTAAGGCTATGTTTAAAGATAGATTTTGCAAAAGAAAGAAGGCTTGGATGCGGCAAAATAACAAATGGTTTAGTAAATGGGGTATTTGCTTGAGAATGTGTCCTACAAACTTTACAGAGATAAAAACTTTTGTTATGGATAAGTTCCACAAACGTACTTGGGAGAAAGAGTTAGGGAGAAAGAAGAAGTACTACATTGAAGAGTTTAACCCCACTCATAATCATCACCAAAAAGCGTACATAGGGGCCAATATTTCTTGGAGATTTAAAATTCTTATTGCTCAATTAAGGACTAATTCTCATCAACTCTGTTACGAAACATGGCGCTGGAAAAGGCCAAAAGAAATGTGGGAGGAAAGAGTATGTATTTTTTTCTCTTCCGGAAAAGTGAAAACAGAAAAAAATTTCATTTTAGAATGCAAGGCCTTCAAAGACAACAGGGAAAATTATGTAGGTATTCTAGCGGCTAGCTTTTGGGATAATCTATTCAATGAAGAGTTTGTCGAAAAGCTGGGAGCGTTTATTGTAAAATTCCACAAGAAAAGGGCCGAATACAAAGGACAGATGGAGAAGCAATCTGTCCCATAGGCTCTTTTTAGCCTCGCGGAAGTTAAAAATACTTTCTTTCTTTCTTTCTTACATAATGAATGTGTGTCATTTAATGTACATTTGTATTTTTTTTAATCTCATAGAGAAATAATATAAGTGAAAGTCAATTTAAGATGATTTTTAGATAATTATTTTATTAATAAAAATGTTCAATATATTATCTTTCAAAAATAAATTTATCTGATAATAAATGTGGGTAAATTTTTTATTTATTTATTAGTTCATCATTAAGTTGTTATTATCTAGATATTGAAGGGTTCCCTATCTATTTTATGTTTATTGTAAAGATATTAGTTGCAAGGCCCTAGGTTCAACTTACACAAATGGGTAGGAGTCAAGAAGACAAAATAGAAGAAAAGTGATTGATACTAATAACATTTTATATGATAAATGTTCTTGTTGTAAAATAACAAAATTTATATAATTTTTTTTTTTTTTTTTTTTCAATATTGATGAGTTTATATCATGGTCATGTCAAAGAATAATACTAGAATAAATATCTAGGAATGCCTTAACAACTCACTTGACCACCATCTATCCACAACCCATGAATAACAATATTTATATAACTTTATATAATATGAAAATTTATATTATAATTAATTTAAATAATTATTGAAGTTATAACCATTAATTATATTCTATTTTTTTATTTATTTCATTTTATAAGTTTAATTTTTAAAATTATTTAATAATTAATTAAACTTTCCATATTATGGGTCGAGAGGCCTCTCCAACCTAGTATGGGTAAAAATAAAAGTAATTTAAAAATTAAATTAGATAAAAAATAATGTAATGTAAATTAAACATTTTAATTAGGTAAAAAATAAAAAAATAAATAATAATAATAAATAATCCTATAAAAATAAAATAATAATAAAATTAAAAATGGCACCGCTTATAACTATGCGATCGTCACTTTAATTGTAGGTTTTGAAATATTTTAACTATCTTTACAATACTTTTAAATTTTAGAACATCGTCGATATTCAACTAAAATGAATAAAATGAATATTATTAATTCACATTTTTCACAGATATCCAAAATACTCTGAAATTTTTAATCCAAGTAAACTCAAGTTTTAGATTTTAGAACTTTGTCCTTATTCAACTAAAATGAATATTATTAATTCACATTTTTCAAAGATATCCAAAATATTCTGAAATTTTCAATGAAAGTAAAATTAGGTTTATGCACTTTCGTTTTCCCAGAATGTATCATATAAGTTGAATTTGCATATATCCCTGTACTTTAGAAATTACTTGAATCTATCATTATGATACTCACGAAGACGCGAGCTTGAATTTATTATTACCAGCCTAGATCCATCTTAACTCCGAATCTATCAAGCGCCGAGAGGGATCAAATCTCTCGAGGTGAAAACCTCTTTTTTGAGTGAAAAACTTGAGGAAAGGTTTTCACCTCAAGAGATTTGATCCCTCTCGGCACTTGATAGATCCGGAGTTAAGATGGATCTAGGCTAGTTTCAGTCGTGTGCGACCAAGGAAAATCTATCGATAATATGAGGAACATATGCTTAATTTTATCAATAATATGTTAATACATCTAATATTAACATAACCATTTGAAATATGTTAAATATGTCTGAGATTCATGGAGTCATTTTAATTTTAAATTTGATTAGTTACCTCAGTTTGTTGAGATGATAAATATTGTAAAACAACTTTAATGATGAAATAAAATTTTGAACGCAAACTGACAATGTAATAATATTGAATGATAGAAACTGTCAATAATAAGAATGTGATGTCTTGGAAGAGTTATAATTAAAATGTTATGGATCAGAGAAGCTTGCACTCTCAATAAGAATGTAGTCAATTACGAAGTCTTCATTGTGATCGATTTCAAACTATTTTCTTCTAATATTCTTATTTTCACCCATGTTAGTTTTGTCATATTTTCATATTGATTATTTGAAAAGGACAGTTGGAATCGTAAACCATTTAAATATTTAGCTCGAGCATACCTTGTCTCTCTTGCTCTCCAATATTAATAGGTTGAATTACTATAACACAAAAATCAATGTACATTGTCAATAATTTTTTGTGCTTACACTGAAATCATTGCACACACACTATTAATCCAATGACTTTAAAATTGATGTACCATCATACATCAAATTAGAAATCAACATATACACTGAAATCAATGCAACTAATGCAAGAAATCAAATAATAATAGAAAACAACATCTACACTAAAATCAATGCATATAATGCAAGTAATGAAATATGATTAGAAATCAACATCTACACTCAAATAAATGAGTCTAGTGCAAGTAGAAAAATAGGATTTAAAGCCAACATCTACACTGAAATCAATGCATCTAGTGCATGCAATCAAATAGGATTAGAAATCACCATCTACACTGAAATAAATGCATTTAGTGCAAGGAATCAAATAGGATTGTAAATCATCTACTTTTAAAACAATGCATTTAGTTAAATAATCTACATTTAAATCAATGCATTCACTGCAAGCAATCAAATATAATTATAAATCAACATCTACATTGAAATTAATGCATCTAGTACAAGAAATCAAATAAGATTAGAAATCACCATCTACACTAAAATCAAGGCATTTAGTGAAAGCAATCAAATAGGATTATAAATCATCATCTACATTGAAATCAATCCAGTTAGTGCAAGCAATCAAATAGGATTAAAAATAATCTACATTGAAATCAATTTATCTAGTGAAAGAAATCAAATATAACCAAAAATCAAAATCTATATTAAAATTAATGCATCTAGTGAAATCAATCAAATAGGATTAGAAATCATCATCTACACTGAAATTAATGCATTTAGTGCAAGCAATCAAATAGGATTATAAATCATCTACATTAAAATCAATCCATCTAGTGTAAGTAATCAAATATCATTAGAAATCAACATCTACACCAAAATCAATTCATCTAGTGCAAGAAATCAAATAGGATTAGAAATCACCATCTATACTGAAGTCAATGCATCTACTGCAAGAATCCTTCTTCCCTATCTCCCTCATATATATCTATATATCCATCCATATCTCCTTCTTTTTCTCTTTATCTCACCCCACCATACACACACTCTCTCTCACTCCATATATATCAATTTCCTTGTCCCTCCCTCCTCCTCTCCATCTATATTTTTTTCTCTTCACCTTACATCTATATCTATATCTCGCTTTATCTCTCTATATCAACTCCAAAACATAAATTCTCTTTCTCCAATCTATTTATCTATCTATCACTCCCTCCTCCTCCTCCTCTCTCACTCTCTCCCTCTCTCTCTCGCTTCTATCTCTCTTCCTTCCTGCTACCCTTTCTCCCTCTCTCTCTCTCTCCACCTTTCACCCTCTATGTCTTTATTCTTACCTCCCCCTGTCTCTCTCTCCATCTTCATATCTCTTTCCCTACCTCTATTAACTCTCTCTCTTCCTTTCTGTCCCCCCCCCACTCTCTCTCTATCTTCACCTTCCAACTTTGTTACCATATGCCTCTCTCTCTCCTTCTCTCCACCCTTCTCTCCATATCTCCTTATTTGTCTCTTTATCTCACCACAAAACATTCACACTCCCTCTTCATCTCTCCCTTGTCACTCCCCCTATCTCTCCATTGCTCACTCTCTATGTATTTATTCTTCCCTCCCTCTCTCCTCATCCATCTCCATCTCTCAATCCCTCCCTTTCTCCCCCTGCAAATCCATATTTCTATCCCTCCCTCTCTCCTCCCCTCTCTCCTCCTCTCTTTCAAGTCCCCTCTCCTTTCCTTTCTCTCTCTCCTACCTCCCTTTCTCTTCCCCCATCTCTCTCTCTCTCTCCATCTCTCAATCCCTCCCTCTCTCCCCCTCCAACTCCATATTTCTATCCCTCCCTCTCTCCTCCTCTCTTTCAAGTCCCCTCTCTTTTCCTTCCTCTCTCTCCCTTTATCTCCTACCTCCCTTTATCTTCCCCATCTCTCTCTCTCTCTCTCTCTCTCTCCCCCCTAAAATCATCTCTTCCCCCATCACTCTCTTCCTCTCTCTCATCATTCCTCTCTCGCTTCCTTCTATTTGACCCCCCAACTCGCTTTCTTTTCTCTCTTTCTCTCTATTTCCTCTAATCCTCTCTCTTCCCCCATCACTCTATCTCACTCTCCAACTATCTTACTATTTCGATCCCTTTATCCTTCTCTCCCCTCTCATCTCCATCACGCCTCCTTTCTCCTTCTCTCCCCCCTTGTCTCCATCACTCCTGTGTATCTTTGTTCCACCCATAAGCATACACACTCTCTCTCCATCTCTCCCTTGTCACTCCCTCTCTATGTATTTCTTCTTCCTTTCCTCGCTCCGCCTCCAGCTCCATCTCTCTATCCCTCCTTCTCGCCTCCTCCTCTCATCCTTTCTCTCGTACCTCCCTCTCCCTTCCTCATTCTCTCTCTCTCTCTCACTCTTTACCCTCCAATACTCTCTCCTTCTCCCTCCCTCTCTCCTTATCTCTCTCCCACCTCCATATTTATGTCTCCCTCTCCCTCTCTTACCCTTCTCTAACTCTCTCTCTTCTCACTCTCTCTCTCTCTTCATTCCTCTTCTCCCTTCTCCTTCAATTTATCTCCATATCTCCCTTGTCACTCCCCCTATTTCTCCACCTCTATCATATATCATGATATATTAATATATATTAGAATATAATAAATTTAATATTGTATTAATCTAAACATATTAAATTTAATAATATTAATATTTTAATATTAATGTTAGGGTTAATAATGTTTTTTTGGCATGGTATTAATAATAATTTGGTCCATGGTATTTGACCCTTATACTTCATATATAATTAGACCTTTATTTCTAATCGTATTGATATATTTTTATTTATATACCTTACCTCTTTATACCTCTTTTATATTTACTTATTTACCATACCTATTTTATAAATATATTATTTGGCCCATGGTATTTTCCCATGGTATTATTAATAATTTGTCTCATGGTATTTGGCCCATGGTATTAATAATAATTTGTCCCATAGGCTTCACTAAATAAAACCTGTTTTTGAGTTTTTGTAAATATAAAGTGGTTTATTGAGTAAATATAAAAATCGGTTTTATTTATTTACCATAATTATATTTTTATTTATTTACCATGCCTCCTGAGTAATATAAAAAGAGGTTTTATTTATTTACCATACCTATGGTTTATTTATATTTTTACGTATTTACCATATCTCTTTTCTGAGTGTTAGTAAACTCTTCTTATTTTAAGTTTATATCGTTTAAATTTATTTTTAATAAATTTTTAATTGTTCATTTATATGTTTATGTAAGTTATTGTTTAAGCCGACATATTTTTTGGCTTCCGACATACTTACACATCGCGGTCATACTGGGCTGTAGAATGCGCCTCTCGGCGCAATGATGCTCAAGAAGAGATCTTCCCAAATATTGAATGCACTCTTAGATTGGAAGTAGAAGACATTCAACCTTGCCTCGAATCTGAGATTTTAGATGTAAGTATTTTTTTAAAGTAGTTATTTTTCAACCACATGTATCTTTACATAGAAATGGGTATGTTTTTAAACAAATTCATGTGATTTTATTTAACATATTTTATGCTAAATTTATATGTTAATGATTTAGATAATTGAAAAATAACATTATTTTATTTATTTTATTTTCTTCATGTAAGTTCATACAGAAATTGAATTAAATTCTTTTGTAATCATTTAGTTTAAGTTCATAATTAAGTAATATTTTTTTGCAAATTTGTATAGGAGAACTATGCTACCATGTAATATTTACTTGTTTTAAAAAGTACACTATTTGAAGTTAAGAACCTAATAAAGTACACATTTCTCTCATAATAAGCTGTAAAATGTACCTGTAGACACAATTTATAATATTTAAAAATTGATTAAAAATAAAAAATATATTCTAAATTATAGATGTTTAAATATAATACAAATATTACAGTGAAAAAACATATACATGAAATAGGTGTATATAATTATATTTAAATATTATATGCGATGTCTACCCATTTAAAAAAAAAACTATATTCATAATTGCAATTCCTTGGTCTATCGATATTCATAATTGCAATATATTCATAAACTATATTAAAAAAAAAACTATATTCATAATTGCAATTCCTTGGTCTATCGATATGATAGTTGGATAGTGACTTGGATTGTTTTGATGCTTGGTTTTGTTAGTGGAATGTATGATATAGGGGAAGCCCAAATAAATATATATGGTTAGAAATTTTTTTGCAATATAAAACTATAAAACCACCACGTGAATTAAATTAAACTCTTAATCACTTTTATTTCCAATAAAAATCTTATAGAACTCCAAGTATTGCATAATATAATCCAGGGTAGTAAACATAGTAAGTAATTAGCCCGATTATGAACTCATTCTCTCCTCAACTTTAGGAAAGAAATTTCATATCTCACTCACTATTACTTGAGCTAATCCTTAGAGATAATCGGATCTGAAGCAACAATGTCTGACAATAAGTTATCATCAACACCTGCAACTGCAAGTTACCTTGAAGGAATTCCTCCCCTAGGTACATATATTTGGTTTTTACTTTGACAGCTGGAGTAGCCACATGTACAATATTAATTTGATGGCAGGTAGAACACAGGAACGCAGGGAATTTTTTGTTTGAAATTCCACGGTTTAGGCACCATAGATTTTTGTAAGTGGCTTTACTGAGGCGAGGATGAACAATTAATCTGGCCCCTGTAGATCATTTTGGGAAGTTTCAATCTTATTTGAATATTGGGGAGTATCACTCTTATTTGAATTCTTATATGGCTCTCTTGAATCCTAGGTCCTGGAAGATTATAAGTTTTTCATTCTATGTTTCTTATGTAATGCATATTTGTTGACTTGGGTTATGACAGCATATTTGTTAGAGACCATTTTAAGTAGGTAGGATTTTGTCGGAGTATATAGGGTCCTGAGACGATTCTTAGTGGTACTGGTTGAGTCTTCATCCATTTTATGGATATAAGGCTCTATTTTTGTTGTGCTCTTGATTGTCTCATATCACTGATGTAAGAGTTGGAGGACCCTCTGTCTTGACTATCCATGTCTTTTTTTATCAGGAAACTTCTCAGGGGCTATTGTTGCACTCATTTTGATCTCTGCTCCTTGGCTTTTCTATTATGCACATTGGGCTTGGAGGACTGCATTTGGAGTAAACCTTGGAAGAGATTTGAGGTTCAATTATGCAAAAGGTGGTGGAATATTGATTGGTGCTTCTGTTGCTGCTGTGCACCGGAGTAAGGAGAGGTGGTTTCTATGATTTGATTGGAAGAGTTACATTTACATTGCAGAGGTTTTCCCTGTGAGACTTTTCCATCACCATACATAACTCTGGTTCTCCTGGATGAGGGGCGGTGAAATGTTACTTGAAAATTCAAATCTTCCGAGTGGGCTCCGGTGATCCTGACATAGACGGCGAGGGGTATTTTTTCAGCGTTCGGACAGAAGAGCTGTAACATCATCGAGGATTTTTATTAGGGGTTGATTGTTGGTGTACTTTTATCATCCCTATCGGCTTGATTTTAATGATATCAACCTACCACCTTTAATACAAGTTACTTAGACTTCATTTTACGTCTATTCCGAGGTACGACATGCTGGGATCTATAGTCGAGCTTTGATCTCTCTCAAGCCATTTCGATTCTTATCCATTAATTTTATTCTACTACATGTACGCCTACAACATCTAATATGCCAGATCTCCAATCTATCCTCACGGATCTCGAGGGGGAGTTAAATGACGTGGAGCTCATGCATGCATTAGATGTGGTGGAGGGAAGTTTAATCAGTTCTGGTGTATTGGAAACAAAAAACCGCGATTGCTCTGGCCTACCTAGTGTTCTTCCTTTTGTGGGAGAGACAATCACAACTGTTGAGTCTTCGGGTCGGCCTCCATTGAATTATCAGTATTGTGTAGACAAAATCCCCAAATCTATCGCTATAGATAAGCCATTTAAACCTCGTCAAGGCTGTAGACTCCTTAGTTTTTGGAGGGATATCATGTGGGAGAGGGCGGAGAGTTTATAGGATCGATCTTTGGTCGATCGATGGAAATTCTCTAATTACTGTAATGTGGATTTCTTCCCATGGCTGATGGAAGCCTGACATAAAATACTAGGTTATCGTCCTCTGGTAAGAAAATTGGAGGGCAGATGGTATGGTTTCCATTTCATCAAGGCAGATGATCTGGCTAATGTTTTTCATCGCGTTTGGGTAAATGGGGGTTGTTATATGGCATTACATCGGTGGCACGTTGGCTTCCACCCCATTAGGAATGCCCCACGGTGTCATCTTGTTTGGGTGAAGCTACCTGGTATGCCTATGAAATACTGGACACTCCCAACGATGAAGGTGATTGGGGACAACATTGGTACATGCTAGTTCATCGACCCAAAATGTACCGGAGAATTCGATAAGAGAATCGCCTGGATTCTGGTGGAAATGTCCTTCTCGGGTGGTTTTATTGCTGAGGTGTACTTGGAATGGGAGGGCCACATCCACCGATAGGTATTGGACTACTGGAAGACTCCCTTTCACTGCCATCTGTGTCATGCTATAGGCCACCTCATGTGACATTGTCAGTGTTTCTAGGAATCTTACCACCGGGGAGAAGGGAAGAAGTCCTCTGGAGCTATGGTGCACGGTTCCCCTGTACATCAATCGGACCATCCGTCAAGGCCGCCATCACTATCGGGTAAGTTTATTCCGAAGCCCAAGTATGTTTGTAATTATCTATTTAATGATTTCGAGCTATTGTTGGATTCAGGAAATTTGTTAGTGGATGATGTTCCTCTTGCTGACCGACCTGTCAATATTGTTTCTCCATCCTCGGATCGAACTGATGGCCCGGGAATGGGGACTCTGTCCTTAACCCGAACTCCCATTCACATCCCTGTTCTGGCCCACTCCTCTTCATTTTCGTCCTCCCCAATGGTTTCGGCTCCGCCGATTTCGCCTCCCTATCCCTCTAATGAGTTATCGACTCCCCTTTCTCCCCATAATTTGATAGGGAGAGACCTTGACTTCATTTTACAGAACTCCGAAGCTCAGATGGTCCCTTTAACTGTAGATGTTGGCCATCCCACATCTCCCGTTTACGTCCCCAGCCCATCGTCGACTTTTAATGTGAGAATTCGTAAGGGAAAGGGTAGGCCACGGGGGAAACACCTGTCGGTTTGGGTGGGCTCTATCCAAGACCTTCCACTGGGGAATTTTCATGATGCTCCAGTTACCCAAGCACTTGACCGGGTCCTTAGAGCTTTGGCCCCTGCCTCAGCTGGTCTGCCATGATTATGTGTTCTTTGAATATTAGGGGGGTGGGGGGAAGAGATAAGTTGGTTTCTCTGTGGAATTCCTTTTTTTTTTGATCAGACCTTCTGTTATTTTCCTTCAAGAGACTATGTCAACTGCTGACCACACTCGTTCTTTCTGTCGGGGACTGTTTCCAGATTGGAATATGGTGGCCACAAATGCAACGGGTTGCTCGGGCGGTTTAGCAGTTATTTGGGATCCCAGTCGTGTTTCTTTGATTGCTTTCAGTTTTATAGGCAGCATCTTAATGACCGACCATTTTAGAGGGATCCAACATCGGATACATTTGTTGAATATTTACACCGCATATAAGGACAAGCACTACTTCTGGGGAAAAATGGAATATTTTGGTTTATTAGCACTAGACAATTGTATTTGGGCTGGGGATTTCAATTGCACTCTTTGGGCGGAGGAGACTTGGGGAACCTGGGGTAGAAGGGACCCTTCAGAGGATTTATTACTAAATCTATTTAAGTCATCTAATCTAGTTGATTTGAAACTGGAAAGGGAGGGGCCGATTTGGTTCAACGGGCATGAGGGGGAGGAATTTATCAGTAAAAGACTTGAAAAAATCATGGTGCGGGCTTCTCTCTTGCCATTGATGGGGGGTCTACAAGTAAGGGCAATGGATCTCGTTATTTTTTATCATAACCTGGTGACTGTCGAGTGGACATTTGAAAACCATAAAAAGGGGAACCCCTTCAAATTTAACAGGGCTTGGTTATCCTGTGAAAGCTTCAACATCTTGGTCTGAGAGCATATGGGAGAGTGTAAAGAAAGGATGGAAATTTCGGGTATGGAAAGCCTGGCAATGAAATTATGGAGCCTAAAGGGTTGGGTGAAGAAATGGGAGAAACCGAAGAAAGAACGTTTACTCTGGGAGTTAAAACTCATTAATGGAGAAATCACAAAGATTCTAAAAGGATTTGAAGAAGGTGAACCGAACCCTATTAAATGGACCCAACTCAAACAGTTGGAAACAGACAGGAGGAAGATTCTGATAATCCACGAATTGGCCTGACGTCTTAAGAGTAGGGAAACATGGCTTAAAGAAGGGGATAACAATACTAATTTTTTCACCACTATGCTAATGGAAGGAAAAAATTTAATGCTATATGGAACATGGAGGTGAATGGGGAAGCCATTAATACCACAGAGGGCATACAAGAAGCAGCTGTGAATTATTTTGGGGAATTTTTCAGGGGCAGGGAGGAGGTGGATTTTGCCAAACAATTAAAGGCATTGGAATTATTCCCAAGGATGTTGGGAGAGGCCAACAATGCCAGTCTTATGAGACTGATTACCAGTGAAGAGGTGGATCATGTACTCAAATATTTCCCTGTTGATAAGAGTCTGGGTCCTGATGGATGGATGCCAGACTTCTTTATCCACTTCTCTGATATATTCTTATTAGATATTAAATATATGATTGAAG
>CM076576.1:687912801-688060301 GCA_034641835.2 Pinus albicaulis | reverse complement strand
CTAGAAAAATAAGACCCAAATAAGCAATTTGTCTAGCTTAAAATATCAGAAAATGGAAATCAAATAAGAATTGCAGCATGCTATTTTGCGCCGCAAGTTTCAAAATTTTTAAAAAGTAGAGGGCTTGAACACAAAGATCCCTTTGCAACCCTAAAAGTAGATATTGCAATATATTCTCAGCTAGATGAAGTCCTTATTGGGGGGGATTTCAATGCTAGAATTGTAGGTGAACAAACTAGCATTCTTTGTAGTAAAGAAGACCATGGCCCTATTTGGCTTACAAAAGAGAGTAATCAACAGTGGGAAATAATTTCAAGGGATAATGGCTGCAATCTCTTTGGAGAAGGATTTCTTACACTATGTGGGGCTTTCGATGTAGTCATTTGTAATTGTTTGACTAGATGGGAAAAGTTCGATAATTTCACTTGCAATACTTACAATGGAGAAAGCGTAGTAGATTATGTAATTTGCTCGCATATTTTGTGTGAGAAAACGAAGTGTTGATTGGAGATCAAATTTGGGACTTAAAATCAGATCACAAGCCAATTTATTTAAGTTTCTCTTAGACTGGAAAGAAGCAATCAGGGTCAAAAACTCAGTGTGTTCAACAAAATCCCCCAAAGGGCAGAATTATTTTGACTTAAGAGAACTATAATACCTTCAAAATAATTCTAGAGAGGCTCTTCGAGAGGGAGGAAATCTCATTTCATGGCCTTCATACTCATGAATTAATGCATTTAATTTAAAGCGCACTTGCTGAGTGCAAAAGAGAAAAAATTAAGAAGTCTGAAACAAATTGCTTTCCATTAATGCCTGGTTTGATGAGGAATGCAAAAAGGAAAGGAAAATGTGGAAGGAATCAGACAAGGATAACATAAATATCAAAGATGACAAGAAAATATTAAGAAATAAAAAGGCCTATTTCATGGTTTTGAGGAGAGAAGAACTAATCTTCCTTAGGAAAAATAACCCCAAATTATTTTGGAAGGAGCTCCAACCGAAAAAGGTGCAAACTAAAAATAAGATTATAGCGTATAAATTGTTCGAATATGCAAGACAACTTTATGAGTAGGATCTCAAGGTTGAGCCTCCTCCCTTGGTAAACACAGAAACAAAACCCTTCATAGTGCAAGAGGTAGAGATGGGTATCAAGAAGTTTGGTGTTGGAAAAGCAAAAGAATTAGTTGAAATCCAAGCAGAGTATCTAAAGTGGGCCTTAAAAATTCTTTCACCTCACATCAAATTTTTTTTCAACAACATCATACAGTAGGGGTTCCCCATATATTGGACAACTAGTATGGCAATATCTCTTTTCAAGAGTGGTGACGTTAATAATCCCTCTAATTATAGAACCATAATGATAAACCCCTTGTTTGCAAAGTTATTTGGAAGCATGTTAGAAAATAAAATCAGCAAGTGGGCAAAAGAAAGT
The DNA here is from genome assembly GCA_034641835.2 of Pinus albicaulis. Classification (NCBI taxonomy): domain Eukaryota; kingdom Viridiplantae; phylum Streptophyta; class Pinopsida; order Pinales; family Pinaceae; genus Pinus; species Pinus albicaulis. The sequence continues at coordinate 688,058,869 of CM076576.1, read as the reverse complement.
GATAAACGTGCTAAAGGGAAAGCATGTTTTAGACCTAAACATTCCACAATGGATCATTGTATAAATTTAAGGCACATCATTGAAAAAGTTTGGGAAAAAAAGGAAGAAGTTTTTTGTTGCTTTGTTGATTTCAAAAACTCATTTGACACAATTCCTAGGGATAAGCTTTGGTGCAAAATGGAGGAACTCGGGGTTCCTAGGAATTTGAGAGCAGCTATGCATAGGCTATATGAAGAGGTGAAAGTCAAAATTAGAACTTCAATAGGCATTTATGAAAGTTTTAGAAGCGATATCGGGGTCAAGAAAGGTTGCTCATTGTCTCCTACCCATTTTGGTTTATATATTGACAAGCTTGAAGAGTGGCTAAATTTGCAAGGGTGTGACGATATCCATTTGGGAAAGTTCGTTATAAGGCTTCTTTTGTACGCAGATGACCTTATACTGATTGCTAAATTGGCTCTTGGCTTGCAAGAGCACTTACGTTCCCTTGAGAATTTTTGTAGAAGGGTGGGGATGCAAGTCAATATTAGCAAAACGAAAGTAGTGGTTTTATCTAACAAAAGAAAGCATAACCAACATAAGTTGTACTTTGAAGACAACATTCTGGAAGAAGTTGCAGACTACAAATGCCTCAAAATTGACTTCAACAGGAATTTAAGTTGGGATGGTTGTTGAAAGAAAAGAACTTTGGGGTGTTGGAAAGCATGTTATGCTCTTCAAAACAGGTGTAGAAAGGCAAAGTTGTTGGACTGGAAAACCACTCTAACTCTTTTTTGGCTTCTAGTGGTTCTCTACAGTTGTGAACTATGGGCTAATAGCACAACTGAGATGCAGTGGAAACAAATTGAGAAAATTCAGAAGCGATTGATTACAAACAGATTCAAAATTAAAAGTGCAGTTCCTTATGCTATCTTGTTAAGTGAAATAGGAGATGCTCCTATTGAATCAATTGCTATGGTGCGAGTCGTAAGGTATTTGAAAAAAAATGAGCAAATGGAAGAGGGTAGATGGCCTAAGGTTGTGTTTAAAGACAGATTGTGCAAAAGAAAGAAGGCTTGGATGTGACAAAATAACAAATGGTTTAGTAAATGGGGTATTTGCTTGAGCATGTGTCCTACAAAATTTAAAGAGATAAATTTTTTTGTTATGGATAAGTTCCACAAACGTACTTCGGAGAAAGAGCTAGGGAGAAAGAAGAAGTACTACATTGAAGAGTTTAACCCCGCTCATAATCATCACCAAAAAGCATACATAGGGGCCAATATTTCTTGGAGATTTAAAATTCTTATTGCTCAATTAAGGACTAATTCTCATCAACTCTGTTCTGAAACATGGTGCTGGAAAAGGCCAAAAGAAATGTGGGAGGAAAAAGTATGTATTTTTTGCTCTTCCGGAAAAGTGAAAACAGAAAAACATTTCATTTTAGAATGCAAGGCCTTCAAAGACAACAAGGAAAATTATGTAGGTAGTCTAGTGGCTAGCTCTTGGGATAATCTATTCATCGAAGAGTTTATCGAGAAGCTGGGAGCATTTATTGTAAAATTCCACAAGAAAAGAGCCGAATACAAAAGTCAGATGGAGAAGCAATTTGTCCCATAAGCTCTTTTTAGCCTCGCGGAAGTTAAAAATACTTTCTTTCTTTCTTTCTTACATAATGAATGTGTGTCATTTAATTTACATTTGTATTTTTTATCTCATAGAGAAATAATATAAGTGAAAGTCAATTTAAGATGTTTTTTAGATGATTATTTTATTAATAAAAATGTTCAATATATTATTTTTCAAAAATAAATTTATTTGATGATAAATGTGGGTAAAATGTTTATTTATTTATTAGTTCATCATTAAGTTGTTATTATCTAGATATTGAAGGGTTCCCTATCTATTTTATGTATTATTGTAAAGATATTAGTTGCAAGGCCATAGGTTCAACCTACACAAATGGGTAGGAGTCTGAAGAAGACAAAATAGAAGAAAAATGATTGATGATGAGCTTAGTGAAAAGAGTCGCCTTCACTAAGTGGGCCCGCAGGCTATTTTTGGCACAAAGTCTATTTTTAGACTATGACTATTTTTTAGACATGTCAATCATATTATATGAGTTGCAGGATGCTATTTGTGGATGGTTGGTCAAGTTGGAAAAATAGATGGACTTCTATTTTTAGACATATTGGCGGAATCTATTTTTAGATTTCTAGTCTAAAAATAGATATGTCGAATATTATTAGCTCTTAATAATATTTGGACTCTAAACATTATCTTATTCTCTTGGAGCACTTCAGTTAAGTGCACAGATGTGGCACAGGAGCTGACAGAAGGAATTACGCTATTCCTGAGGGTTTAGTGGAGCTAATGCATGGAGGACTTCAGTTAGAACTCATGTGACAGAGTTTGGTGGAGTTGTAGAAGTAGTTGGTGGAGTTGTGTTCAGTTTAACTCAGTTAGACACAGTTGAGCTAGTTATATCTAGTCTAACTGATTGATACACTAGTGAGAGTGGTGTGAATTAATTAGTTAATTAATTCACTAAATAATAACTCATTAATCAAATAAATAATACATCGATTAACTACGGTGCATTGCGATTCCAGTGGAGACGATTGGAGAGATAGGTGAAAGGGCAGATAGACTATCTGTTGTGACTATAGTGATGCATTGATTGCATCCAACGGTGCAGTGGAGATACCAATGAATATTGTGCGGTGCAGAAGCTTGGTGGATTCAAGTTCATTCAGAGCCATTATTCAGCAGGGATTGCGCAGTAGAGGCAAGCTAGCAGGTTGCAGAGATTGGTGCATGGATTTGCAAGATCTAGCCTGATTAGTGTGTAGCGATTATATTGTACTGAGAGTTTGACATGATCAGCTTCGTATGAGGATTGTTACATGATCTCTATGACATATATTATATAAATATAGTTGGGGATTTTAGCTTCATGCTTTCCCATTAAACAACTGTGTTAATGTGTGTGAATTTTTATGGTTTCATGTGTGCATTGCAATTGATTTAATTTATGCATGTGATGATTAATAGTGGAATATATTCTGTATTGTGCATGAAGTTAAAATAGTGTGTGATCAGGAGAATATTGGATATATAACACATAATTTATGTAATTTCTACATGGTATCAGAGCGATATTGATCAGAGCAGATTGCAATTATTGAAGTGGTTGAGTTTTGTGCTGGTGGAATTCGAATTTGCTGCAGTGTTTTCTTGGTGTTGAAGTTGAGCATTCATTTGAAATGTCTTTCCAACGGATTACGGTGGTATGCCCTTGAGGGCAGCTCGAATTATATTGCATGGAAGGACAGGATGGAGGTGGTGCTGGATGATAATGGGTTGAAGGAGTTCATAGATGCAGAAATTCCAAAACCTGCTTCTAGCGATGCAGCCGCACTTGACGCATGGAAAAAGAAGACAAAAAAATGTCGAAGGATTTTGTTGGAAGATGTGAAGGATCACATAGTTTCCAACCTTCATGGTAAATCTTCTCCATTCTTGACGTGGAAAGCTTTGATAGACTTGTTCCAAAGCAGAAGCGACCAAAGGAAGTTGGCGCTTAAAGACAAGCTCAGAAAAATAAAAATGGAGAAAGGCGACAGTATACCCAAGTCCCTCACAAAGTTTGTCCAGTGCAGGGATGAGATGGGAAGTGTGGCGGTTACTGTAGATGAAGAGGACCTTGTGAGATTGGCTCTCCTTGGGCTTCCGAAGAGCTGGCATAGCTACGAGGACTTTGTCAATGGTCGGGAGAAACTGCCAAGATGGGAGCGACTTCGGTCGGATCTTGTGTAGGAGGAGATAAGGCGGGGTACCAGGGATGGATCTTCATCAAAGAATGAAGATGAAGAAAATTTTGCTTTGGCTACCAAAGCAAGTAAAGGGAAGGGAAAGAAAAATCCTTCTCAATCCGGTGCGAAAGACAAGAAGCAGGACTTGTCCAAGGTGAAGTGATTTCACTGTCACCAACACAGACATTACACCACTAATTGTCCACAGAAGAAGAAAAATAAGCAGGCTACTAGATCTGCATCTGGAGAGGCCTTAGCCTCGCAGTTTGAGCTGGATTTTTCACTGATCGCATGCTTGGTTTCAAGTGTGATGGGATCAGTGTGGTTTCTTGATAGTGGTGCGTCTTTCCATATGACCGGAGACAAAGATTTGTTTAGTGATCTGGATGAGAAGGATCTTGGAGTGCACATCGAGATGGGCGATGATGGTAGATACAGTGCGACTGGTATTGGGACCATTTCCTTTGAGAGGGAGTTTGGCAAACCTTTCATATTGAAGGATGTCATGCATGTTCCAGGATTGAAGAAGAATATGATCTCTGTGGCGATGTTGGAAGACAAGGGCTATGATGTTGTCTTTAGCGAGGGAAAGGATTTCCTGCACAGTAAAGAAACTGGTGAGATCCAGAGGATAGGGGTTCGAGTTAAGAACCTTTATCAATTGCAGGTAGATGGCTGTGCAGCAATGGCAGGCAAAGAAGAAGGAGTGGTGAGCTAGGATGAGGGCGAATTGTGGCACAGGATATTGGGCCATCTTCACCATGGCGCTTTGAAAATTTTGCAGCATATTTCTACTGGGCTTCCCAAGGGTACACTTGTGCAGTCAGATCAGAGCAAGGGATGTACTTTGGGAAAATTTGTGAAGACCAATTTTCATGAGAAGGATAGTCGCGCCATGACGATCCTTGAGAGAATTCACACAGACGTGTGTGGACCTTTCTCAGTAGCTTCAACAACAAAGAACAGGTATTATGTGATATTTGTTGATGACTTTTCTCGTAAGTGATGGATCTTCTTCATGTAGAAGAAGAGCGAGACATACTCAAAGTTCTGTGAGTTCAAGGCGCTGGTTGAGAAAGAGTCGGGGAAGCAGGTGAAAGCTCTTAGGAGCGATAATGGTGGTGAATACATCTTTGTCGAATTCAAAGACTTTTGCAACACAGAAGGAATTCGAAGAGAGCTCATAGCGCCTCATAACCCACAACAGAATGGGGTCGTGGAGAGAAAGAATAGAATGATCGTGGGTGCTACATGGGCTATGTTGCATGATCAGGGCCTTCCCATACACTTGTGGGTTGAAGCATGCAACAATTTTGTTTATGTGCAAAACCGTTGTCCTCATAGAGTACTTGGCATGAGTACACCCGAAGAGGCGTTTTCTGGTAAGAAGCCTGATATTTCTCATTTGAAGATTTTTGGCTCACCTGTTTACATTCATGTGACGAAGGATGCCAGGAAGAAGCTGGAGCCGACTGCAGAGGTTGGGATATTTGTGGGGTACACAGAAACACCCCACAATTATAGTGTGTATTTTCCAGACAGTCAGATGACTGTCGTGTGACGAGATATCAAATTTCATGAGGAGAAGGCCATGAAGTTGTTTCTTGAGAGGGAGCTGCACTTGCATGCAGATGAGGTGCTACTAGTTCCTAAAGGTGAGCCTCAGGATGTGGATCAACCATAAGAGGAGGTTCATGGAGTGGAAGAAACCACTCATGCAGCGCCAAACATCAGAGGGCGGAAGCGCACTACAGAAGCTGAGTGACTGAATCTTGATGCAGCGCAGAATGTAGGAGCACCTACATCATAGTGCAGATAGAGACAATCACCTGACCGATTTACTGGATACATCACTCTGATGAGCAAGTGTATCGTGACAGAATCATATTCTTTCGAGGAAGCTGTGGAGGATCCCTCATGGGTAGATGCCATGATGGAAGAGTATGATTCGATTGTCAGAAACAGTGCATGGGAGATTGTCCCAAGGCCGGAACGGAAATCATTGGTAGGTTCGAGATGGATCTTCAAAGTGAAGCAAGTTGTTGACGGGAGCGTCGAGAAGTACAAGGCAAGATTTGTTACTTGGGGCTTCTCACAGATCGAGGGGGTCGACTATGAAGATACCTTTGCACCTGTTGCAAGGTATTATTCCATACGAACCATCCTTGCTCTTTCAGCGCAGATGGGTTGGCACATTCATCAGATGGATGTGAAGACTGAGTTCCTTAATGGAGTCATTGAGGAGGAGGTGTACATAGAGCAGCCTGAAGGATTCAAAATCTTTAGCAGCGAGTCGCATGTGTGCAGGCTCAAAAGAGCATTGTATGGGCTGAAACAAGCACCTCGTGCTTGGTACACACAGATAGACAGTTATTTCACCAGACTTGGATTCACCAAGAGTGAGGCGGATCTGAACCTATACCAGATTGTGGTGGAGGGTAATTTTCTAATCATTGTACTTTATGTAGATGATTTGATACTAATAGGTGATGAACTGTTGATACACTCATGCAAGGCAGATCTTGCAAAAGAGTTTGAGATGAAGGACTTGGGCCTCCTTCATTATTTCCTGGGATTGGAAATTTTGCAGCGGAAGGGTGGACTATTTGTGTCTCAAGGCAAGTATGCTCGGGAGATACTGGAGAAGTTTAGCATGCAAGGCTGCAAGCCTATCGACACTCCTCTTCCTGGTGGTTGGAGGAAAGAGGATGCTACATCGACAGAGGGAGTGGATGCCACTGTTTATCGACAATTGGTTGGTTCGCTCATGTATCTAGTCAATACACGACCAGACATATGCTATGCTGCTAACCAGATTTCACAAGCTATGGTTAAGCCTACTAAGCTCTTTTGGAAGGTAGGCAAGCATGTATTGAGATATCTTAGGGGCACATTCGGATATGTATTGTGGTACAGACAGTCGGATGAGTTGAAGCTGCATGGATTTACAGATGCCGATTGGGCAGGGAGCCCAACGGACAGAAAGAGCACATTTGGAGGGATATTCAGTATCGGGTCTACAATAGTTTCTTGGTACAGCAAGAAACAGAGATCCGTGGCACTCAGTTCAGCGGAGGCCGAGTACATGGCAGCAAGTTTGGCTGCATGCGAGGCTATCTGGATGAGGAAGATCCTGTTCGGTTCACACTTAGATCCTACTGTGATATATTGTGATAATCAGAGTTGCATTAAACTCTTGGTTAATCCATTATTTCATGATATATCTAAACATATTGACATCTGGTACCATCATATCATAGATTATGTGCAGCGGAAGATCATGTTACTTTCTTACGTTCCTACGGAGGATCAGGATGCAGATATTTTGACGAAGGCGCTCACTAGGAGAAAATTCGAATACCATAGAGACAGGATTGGGGTGGCAGATACTCCCTATATTTTTGAGAGGGAGTGTTGAGATTCAACAAGATGATGAGCTTAGTGACAAGATTCGCCTTCACTAAGTGGGCCCACAAGCTATTTTTGGCGCAAAGTTTATTTTTAGACATGTCGATCATATTCTATGAGTTGCAGGATGCTATTTGTGGATGATTGGTCAAGTTGGAAAAATAGATGGAATTCTATTTTTAGACATATTGGGCGAAATCTATTTTTAGATTGCCAGTCTAAAAATAGATATGTCGAATATTATTAGCTCTTAATAATATTTGGACTCTAAACATTATCTTATTCTCTTGGAGCACTTCAGTTAAGTGCACAGATGTGGCACAGGAGCTGACAGAAGGAATTACGCTATTCTGGGTTTCTTGGAGCTAATGCATGAGGACTTCAGTTAGAACTCATGTGACGAGGAGTTTGGTGGAATTATAGAAGTATTTGGTGGAGGTACATTTAGGTTTAACTCAGTTAGACTCGGTTGAGCTAGTTGTATCTAGTCTAACTGAATGATACACTAGTGAGAGTGGAGTGAATTAATTAGTTAATTAATTCACAAATAATAACTCATTAATCAACTGAACAATACATCAGTTAACTACAGTGCATGGCAGTTTCAGTGGAGACCCAGTGGAGAGATAGGTGAAAGGGCAAGATGGACTATCTATTGTGACTATAGTGATGAATTGATTGCATCCTACACTCAGTGGATATGCCAATGAGGATTGTGCAGTGCAAGCTTGGTGGATTGGAGTTCATTCAGAGCCATTATTCAACAAGGATTTTGCAGTAGAGGCAGGCTAGCAGGTGGCAAATATCGGTGCATGGATTTGCAAGATTGGGCCTAATTAGTGTGTAGCGATTGTATTGTGCTGAGAGCTTGATATGATCAGATTTGTATGAGGATTATTACATGATATCTATGAAATATATTATATACAGATAGTTTTGGTTTTCAGCTTCAGGCTTTCCCATTAAAAAACTGTGTTAACATGTGTGAATTTTTATGGTTTCATGTGTGCATTGCAATTGATTTAATTTTCGCATGTGATGATCAATGGTGGAATGGGTCACATTAGGACCAGATAAGTTAAAATAGTGTGCGATTAGGAGAATCTTGGATATATAACACACAAGTTATATAATTTCTACGAGTTAAAATGTTATTTCTTGTTGTAAAATAACAATATATATATAAGTTCAATATTGATGAGTTTATATCATGGTCATGTCAAAGAATAATACTAGAATAAATATCTAGGAATGCCTTAACAACACACCTGATCACCATCTATCCACAACCCATGAATAACAATATTTATATAACTTTATATAATATGAAAATTTATATTATATTTAATTTAAATAATTATTGAAGTTATAACCATTGATTATATTCTATTTTTTTATTTATTTCATTGTATAAGTTTAATTTTTAAAATTATTTAATAATCAATTAAAATTTCCATATTATGGGTCGAGAGGCCTCTCCAGTCTAGTATGGGTAAAAATAAAAATAATTTGAAAGTTAAATTAGATAAAAAAAATTAATGTAATGTAAATTAAAGATTTTAACTAGGTAAAAAAAAAAAAGAATCCTATAAAAATAAAATAATAATAAAAGAATTGTATGAGGGTTTGCTGAGTCGTTGTGAAGCCCGCGCGCGACCCTGATCGCCTGCTCCATAGCCATGGCCCTAGGAGGGGGGTCCAAGTCTGTCTCATCGCTTCCACCTGAACTCTCAGCCTTTAAGAAACTGGTGGCTAGTTTCTCTAAGCGCCCACCAAGTGAAAACCAAGAAAAAATTGTTAAAAGAATGGCTTCCATTCCATCAGTGGAACTTCTGATTGATGAGCCTTGCAGATCAGTCCTAAATCTTGCAAAAAGAGGACTCATTGGACAGTTCATCGAGCTCTGGCCCTCGCCTAAAGCTGTCGAAGCCTGGATTCAAAGAAACTGGTCTCCCCTTATCAAAGAAGGAATCAAAAGCTACCTTGTTGGTAAGGGTTTCTTTGTGTTTGTCTTTGAAGCAGTTGAAGATAGGAATATGATATTCTGCAATGGCTCGTACTTAATGGGGCCTCAGGGCCTATACTTGAATCAATGGACCCATGATTTTGATCCAAATCTAGATGTTCCCTCAGCTGTCCTGCTAGGTGTGTTTACCCTACCTCCGTCTCCACTATTGGAACCCTAAATCCTTAGAAACTATTGGAAACAAACTAGGGAAATACATAGACAGAGCAGAAAATAAAACTAATACTCCTGTGAAATAATATGTGTAGAAGTTGACTTGGAAGAAGGACTCCCTGAGGCTATCAATCTCAAAGTAGCGGAATGGTCTCATATCCAAGAGCTAGAATATGAATAGCTCCCATTTAAGTGCATATACTGCCATGAATATGGGCACTTTGCTAGATACTGTAAAAAAAAGACTGTGGAAGAGACAGGCAACTCAAAGGAAGATCAGTGGACTCAGGTCCAGAAAGCTGCTCCCAACAAACAAAATAACAAAACAAAAGGGAAAATCAAGCCTTTTGGTTCCGCCGCACCTACCTCAGTGGTGCAAGGGACAGAACCTACAGGCCCTTCAATAACAGCTACAAACTCAAACCCTTTTGAAACCCTAAGTATTCCAGAATAACAAATAGTTCCATCAGAAGATGCAGTGGAGGAAACGCAGCCTAAACCATCAGCAAAAGAGGAAAGGTAGGAGGACGTTATCCCAATACAAACTGGTTCTCCCAAAGGAGCAACCACCTCCCGATCCTATGCATAAATGACAAGAAAGAAGCCCCCAGAATCCTCAGGATCCTCAGAAGAAGAAACTTTTGAGAGGCCTACCAAAAGAGTCGGGAGAAAGTCTCATAGAGAGGCAAGAGAAGAAGAGGCCGAGAAGGTCAATCCATGATTGAAATGTCTCTAGGCAGAAACACGAGACCCAGGCCTCATAAAGGCCAATGCTTTGCAAGTAAATAATGTGTATAATCTCTTGGAATTTCAGAGGTCTGGGGAATCCCTCAAAAGCGGAAGCGGTGATGAATCTCATAAAATCTGAATCCCTTGAGATCCTCTTGCTCCAAGAGACCAAAATAGAAGTATCTGCCCTTCTGGAACTAAGTAAAAACAAATGGAAAAAAAGATTTGGGAAAGAAGTAAGTGCCAGGGGAACCTGTGGAGGCCTTGCCACTCTTTGGGAGGACGGAAAATTTCTTCTAGTTAGCTCCTTTGAAACACAGCATTAGATCTACACCAAACTCCAACACCTTGCAAGTAATACCTTCCTTGCCATCTTCAATCTTTATGTGCTGGTAGCATATGAGGAAAAAAAAGAATGTTGGCTTACTCTTTCAGATTTTTTAGAAGCCTACTCACCTAAGAACTTAATCCTTGCTGGAGATTTAAATATTGTCCTCGATCAAAAGGAGAAAAAAGGAGGAAACAATAGAAAGGATCGTATCCTTCCTCTTGTAGAAGATCTGATCCATGATTGGGATTTACTTGATATCAAACCCAAATCTGGATTCTATACATGGTCAAATAATAGAGCTAGAAAGGAGCATACTTCAGCTAGGCTTGACAAATTTATGATACAATGCAACCTCCTCTTTGAACAGAAGATAATCATCTCCAAAATCCTCCCCAAAATGACATCAGACCACAAACCCATCTTGCTGTAGATTGAAGAAGCAAAAAATCTTGGACCCATCCCTTTCAGATTTAACCCTCTAAGGATTGAAAGAGAAGGGTTTATAGAGAAAACCACAAATTCTTGGTCCAAGCCAATCATTGGGTCGACTAGCTATGTTTGGGAACAAAAACTCAAGGCTACCAAATCAGCTTTGAAGGAATGGTTAAAAAAACCCACTTGCACTCCAACTAGCCTTAGAAAGAAGGCCCTCGAAAATATATTAGATATGCAAATGGATATGGAATAGTAGGAAATCACCTACTCTAATCTGCAGCGCGAGCAATCTGCCCAGCAAAGAACTCTTCAAGCCTTTAGATTGGAGGAGGAGACCTTAAGACTAAAATCTCGAAATCTCTGGCTAAAATCGGGAGACAGAAATTCTGCATATTTCCACAAGCAAATCAGAACTTGACTCTTGAGAAATCTCATAACATAAATAACTACTTCAGAGGGACAGTGCATAAAGGAATAACAGATATTAGTGAGGCAGCTACTGCACACTTCCAGAAACTATACATGGAAAATGGGGCAGACTCTGAAGAAGAAAGTGCAGATTTCCTTTCTTACATTCCAATTCTGATAAAGGAGGAGAACAACATCAGCCTTCTAAAGCCCTTCTCGGAAGAGGAAATAAGCAATGTCATATGGATGATGGAACCAGAAAAAGCTCCTGGGCCTGATGGATTCACCATCCACTTCTACAAAATATGCTGGAACATCATCAATATTGATTTGATCCGGATGATAAAGGGTTTTCAGCAGAAAGCCAAAGTTGGTGGCAACACCAGCTCCACTTTCCTTGCTCTTATCCCAAAAGAGGTGAACCCTGCTACGTTCGACCACTTCAGACCTATATCGCTTTGCAATGTTGCATATAAGATCCTTTCTAAGCTAGCGAATAGAATCAAGCCTCTTCTGGGTAAACTCATCTTTAGCAGTCAAAGTGGATTTGTCAAAGGAAGGCACATTCTAGACAATGTGGCCCTGGTGCAGGAAACCATACACTCAAGCCTTCATCATCAAGAGAAAGGAATGATAATCAAACTAGACATGGCAAACACTTTCGATTGGGTAAGAAATTCTTTCCTTCTCCAAGACCTTGCTGCTTTTGGTTTTAGCTCTGAGTTTATTAAGCCAATTAAAGCTTGTATTGGCAAGCCGTGGATTGCTCCCTTAGTCAACAATAGACCTGCCAATTATTTCAAAGAAACAAGGAGCATTAGACAGGGCTGTCCTCTTTCTCCCTTTTTGTACATTTTTATGGTAGACTCACTCAGTAGGAAGTTGAATGCATAAAATATTAATGGGACTCTTTTTGGAATTAGGGCGGTGAGAGGTACTGATCCAATAAACCATGCCTTGTTTGCTGATGATTCAATCCTTCTGGGCAGAGCCTCCTTAAAAATTTCAAGGGATTTTAAGAAAACAATTCAAAGCTTCTGTAGAGTCTCTGGAGCTTTGGTCAATAGAAGGAAAAGTGCAGTTTATGGTTGGGAGATCGATCAACAAGCCATGAACCAAATTGCACAAGTTCTAGGATTTGTGGGCTATGCAAGGTGGGATAAAATCAATTACCTTGGTTTGGCCCTGTCCTTGGGCATCGACAAGGCTCTCCATTGGGCTGAGATAGTCAACAAAATTAAAGAGAAAATAAAATTTTGGGGTGGAAATTGGCTCACCACAGTTGGGAAGCTCATATTGATCAATTATGTTCTTTCCTCCCTACCTCTATATCAAGCAACCTTCTTATTGGCACCAAAATCGATTACAAAACAACTTTCCAAGATGTTAAGAAACTTCTTATGGCAAGGAGGTAAGGGAAATCAAAAGAAATTTCATTTGGTAAATTGGGACATAGTGAAAAAACCTTTATTAGATGGAGGCCTGCAAGTAAGAGACCCTGGTCTGGCCAACTTGGCATTGGAGGCAAGTTGTTATGGAAAATATTCTCAAATTACAGACACCCGGTCAGTCAAGTTTTCATAAAAAAGTATATGCATGGCCTCACTCTGCAATATATGGAGAAAGGAACAACAAACAAAGGAACAACTCTATGGAAACTCTGCTCACACAGTTGGGAGTTTTACAAGGAACAACTATACAGAATCCCTGGAAATGGGAAAACCATCAATCTTTGGGAAGACAAAATTATGGGACTACAATCTCTAAACAATGTCTAGGACTTCGCTGAGCTGCGTGACTGGCTTGTAAGTCTTGGCATCAAAAAGATAGAAGACATATGCTATTGGGACGATGAGGGTATTTGGATAGATTAGAACATTCCATGTCCTCCTCAACCTATGTAGCATCAAGTTCCCTTCCTCCTTGCGAAATTGGTTGGGCTAGCTCCAATTCAGCGCAGCTCAAAAGACAAATGGGGTTGGGGGAAAATAGGAGTTTACACAGCTGCCCAAGGATTTTCTGCCCTCCAACACAACACACCTTTCCTCAATCATTCGATTTGGAAATATATTTGCGACCCATCTGGTCTCCCCAAGGTAATTTTTTTTGCTTGGCTCCTCATTCATAATTGAGTGTTAACAGGTGAAAATATGGAAAAAAGAGGATTTGCTGGGCCCCATAGATGCTCGCTTTGCTGCGCAGCAGTTGAGACTATGGACCATTTTTTTCTTGACTGTGTGTATGCCCAAGAAGTGTGGGTGACGACGTTGCATGGACTTGATATACAATCCCCTCTGTAGATCTCGATCACAATTCTCTTCTCCACTTGGTCCGAACGCTCTCCCCATGTACTAAGTTGAAAATCCCTTTGGTTCAACATCTGGCATGCCATCCCCAAATTTGTCTGTTGGGAAATTTGGCTGGCAAGGAATGATGCAACCTTCAACAACAATCTATTTTCCCCAACTGTTGTTGCTGCCAAAGCGAAAGCCTTGCTTATTGAGAATTTGGTAAACCTCCCCCACAAGCCAATCTCTGATCTCTCTCCAGATGTAATTAGTTGGATCGGCACGCCTATGAAGACAACCTCAAGAAACAGGACTCTCTCCAGACCTTGTTACAATCTGGAATGGAGGCTTCGAATCCTAGAGCTTGAATTCAAAAATTGGTGGCAGAATCAGAACAAAACCACAATTTTTTTTTTATGGCGCCTCAAAAGGAAATCCGGGAAAATATGGAGCTGGGGGAGTTATTTATTCCAAATTGAGTCACAGCTAAAACAACTTCAGTTGGGGTCTTGGGCAGAACACCAACAACCATGCAGAAATCTTGGGAATGCTTAAGGCTTGTCAAATCGCGCCGGAGAATGGAGAAAAAGACATTTAGGCCTTCAGAGACTCGGAAATCCTGATTAAAATCATAAATACAGAAGATCAATTCAGCAATTCAGCCCTCAACAAGATGCTGCATAGACTCAGGAATCTATTGCAAAAGTTCACATCCTGCTCTTTTTATCATATTCTGTGAAATTTAAACAAAGAAAGACCCCATCTGGCTATCCATACCATGAAGCTCAGCTATGTAAAATCAGATCTGGAAAATTTGAGGATTCTGGAAAAGACTTTGTATCCGAGGGTTGTTTAGGCTCCAGCCCAACCTACCTCCATAAATAAAAAATTAACCGTTCTTGTTAATAATAATAAGAATAATAATAAAATTAAAAATGGCTCATGGTATTGACCCATGGTATTACCCTGTGGTATTCATGTGGTATGTAGCCTATTTAAAGAGAGAAATTAAAATAAAATTAAATAAAAAAATTAATATAATGTAATATAATCATTTTAACTTGGTCAAAATAAAATAAAAACAAAAATAACTCTATAAAAATTAAAATTAAAATGGCCCATAGTATTGAGACCCCATGGTATTGACCTATGGTATTCATGTGGATTGTAGCTTATTTAAAGGGGTAAATTAAATCAACATAGATCCATCTTAACTCCGAATCTACCAAGGGTCATGAGAGATCAAATCCACTGATCTATAATGGTATAAGAAAAAACAATGTTGTAATTTAAATGTTTTATATTTTTCTTTGGTAAATTTTTTAATTTTGTCTTAAATCTAATAAGAATTTATTGAATTGAAGATTTGAAATTTATGAGATTAAATCTTTTATATATTTTGAAATATAATCTTAATAATAATAAAATTACAATTTTATAAAATTATAAATTATATCATGAAGTTCCAACCAAAAAATGTAACATACTAATGTATAAAAAATAATAATAATATTTATTTAAAATTTAATCTAATTTATTTTAACATTAAAATTTAAAATTAAATTAATCCTATAATTAAAAATAATAAAATAATTGTATAATTAATACATCAAGGATTAAATTCACAAACAAATTATTTCCTCTTAATGGTTAAGAGCATATGTTTCCTCTGAAGAGGTCACATGTTCAAAACCAGAGGGGTAGAGTATGTATGCCTTTGTAGACTTAGTAGTCAAATGACTGAGTAGAAGTGGGTCCATTTTCCCACAAAAAAGGGGGTCTCATACACCAATTTGGTGTATGGCTTGGCCATGACCTTAAATTTGGATAATAATAATAATAATAGTAATACCCCACCTATTTAATAGACTAATAAGAAGCTCAAACAATGTAACTAGTTGCATTGGAGTTAATGTACAAGACAATGTGGTATGCATGAAGTAAGGGAGCTGGTCCGGCCAACCAGAGTGGATTTATACAATGCAACTAGTTGCACCGGAGTTAATGTACAGGACAATGTGGCATGCTTGAAGTAAGGGAGTTGGCTTTATACAATGCAACTAGTTGCACTGGAGTTAATGCACAGGATAATGTGACATGCATGAAGTAAGGGAGCTAGTATGGCCAACCAGAGTGGATTTATATAATGAAACTAGAGTTAATGTACAGGACGGTGTGGCATGAAGGGAGGCGGTCCGGCCAACTACAGTGGATTTATTGTTTAGGAAGACCGATGTGGCATGCATGAAGTAAGGGAGCTGGTTCGGACAATTGAAGTGGATTTATACAATGCAACTAGTTGCACTGGAGATAATGTACAGGACGATGTGGCATGAAGGGAGGTGGTCTGACCAACCGCAGTGGATTTATTGTTTAGGAAGACGTGGTGATACAAGTTATGTTAAACTATTTTAGTTCCATCTTAACTCCAGATAAATTCAGAAATTCTTCGTATATTTAGGAGTCATAAAGTCCAGGTAGGTTCTTGGGCCTAGCCTAGATTAGTATATATGGAAGTCATAAGTCATAAATTCCTAGTGAAAAAATGATATCATTTTTTCCCCTTTTAAAACTAATGACACTCATCACACAATGCTATTTGATAATTTGCATTCTTAATCGTATTAGGTAAATGTGAAATGGTATCATTGGGTTTACCCAATGCCATTAGTTATTTGATATTTTGTATAGTAATTTCATAATTATATTAGGTAGATATGAAAAAAATAAACATAAATTTAGAGATACAAAATAGTTAAGATATGAAATTCCATTCCTTAATGTAAATCAATTATAGTTTATACCAATGTTATCATTTATAATCATAAACTACATATTTAAATAAAATAAAAAGAATTAATGTAATATTTAATACATAAAATGCTTATCAATATAAATATCGAGAATAAATACTAATAATCTAAATATCCATTATAACATAAATATTAATAGTCTAAATATGCATTATGACATAAATATTAATATACTTAATTATCTAAATATCCATTATAAAACCATGAACAACATGAGTAATTATCTAGATATTAACATGAGTACTTAAAATTTTATTATAAATTATGAACATTGTAACCTAAAATATATCCCAAATATTAACCTGAGTAATTAAAATTTTATTATAAATTATGAACATTGTAACCTAAAATATATCCCATTATTAATGGGATAAGCCATCATTACAACTTTGAAAACCCTAATGAATTATACTTTGGGCATTGTGGAGTTTTTTAGTTTTTTTTGGTTTGGAATTGGGTGATTTTTTTGGATTAAATTTTTATGTTTTTTTTGTTGGAATTGGGTGATTTTTTTTTTGAGCTAAATCTTGAATTTTGTTGATTAAAATAGGTTTTTGATTGCATATATGGATTCAACACTTTGAAAATTTTTTGGGGCATTAGAATTGTGGAGAGTTCACAACTCAAACTTGTGGTTCCAACGAATCTTGTGGGATTCTACGAAAATTAGACTGCAGCAGCAAAAAAAAAAAAAAAAAAAAAAAAACTTAAACTTCCATGCAACTTTAATTTATTATCTAAGGGTCATCATAACATGGACATTAACATGAACAATCAATTTTTTCCATAAATTACTAGCTTAAAACCTTCCATGCAACTTTAATTTATTATCTAAGAGTCATCATAACATGGATATTGACATGCACAATCAATTGTTTTCCATAAATTACTAGCCTAAAAACTTCCATGCAATTTTAATTTACTATCTAAGGGTCATCATAACATGAACATTGACATGCACAATCAATTTTTTTTTTTCCATAAATTACTAGTCTAGATTCATCTTAATTATGGATCTACCAAGCCCTCAAAACTATCAAATCTCTTTTCACTCTAAAAGAGGTTTGCACCTCAAGAGATTTCATCCCTCTAGGAGCTTCGTAGATCCTAGCTAGAATGGATCTAAACTGGTTTAATTATTAATTATTAATTATATTTTTTTATTGGTTTTTATTAAATTTAATTACAAGTTTTCTATATAATTTGAGAAGTGAAAATATTTGATTAATAATTATAATTATAATTATTTTATTTTATTTTATTTTTATTATTTTTATTTATTTATTCTTTTATGTAATTTGACAAAGTCAAAATGTTTATTGGGACAAGACAACGCATTACAACATCTCTTTCATACTTGGCTAGAGAGCCTCTCCCCAAAAAACTTATTAGTGTTTTCAAACATCATAAAAATAATATTGACATGAGCAATTTATTTTTTTCCATAAATTATAAAATAAAATATATATGTTTTTTAATAAAACAAGAGCTGCATGGTGGCAATGTCGTTGCCCTTGCTTTTTTTGGGACATTGCCTCCCTGCGATTTGTTGTTTAGAGGATGTGTTATTGAATATATATAAAAGTTGCATGCAATGTTCTTATGGGATGTGTTATAAAGAAGATAAAATTACTATGAAAGCATAAAAAAAGTTATTTACATTGTGATAGCAGTATGTTCATTAAGGATGAATAAAAATATATTGTTTGATTTCTAATATCAATTCTATTGCATGCAATGTTCTTGTGGGAAGTTTAAAGAAGATAAAACTAAAGAGGTGTTTGAAAACATAAGAAAAGCTATTTACATAATAATTGTGGTATTATTGGCATTAATTTGAGTTACATAATAATTGTGGTATTATTGACATTAATTTGAAATTTACATTGTAATAGCAGTATGTTCATTAAGGATAAATAAAATTATATTGTCTTACTTCTAATATCAACAATGACTTCTCATTGTGCAAAGTGTGCATGTCTATGAAGCAGCACTGTACAACTTGGCATCCTTTGCATTCAAAAATGTTGGAAGAAAGTATTTGCTTGTATAACTCAAAAATGTTGGCATCCTTTGCATTCAAAAATGTTGGAAGAAAGCAGTTTCTTGTAGAACTCAAAAATGTTGACCAATGCTTTTGCTTGATGAGTATTGATATCACAGGGTTGCTCCTTTTGCATAGTACCTACACAAGCAAGCCACAAAACATCGTTAAACATAGTACCTACACAAACAAGCCACAAAGCATTGTTAAACATTGTTGTGCTGAGAGGCGCTCTCCAACCTAGTATAGGGTAGATGTGTAGGTGTAAAGTAAGTATGTAAATAATTTTAAATGTCGACTTAATGAAAAAATAATTATAAATTAAAAGTGATTTGGGATGAGTGTAAACATTTAAATGTTGGCTCGATTAATAAAAGGTTAAAAGTAATAAACAAAATAATGAATAAAAATTTAAAAGTAATAAAAACCCTCAGATGGGTGTAAACATTTAAATGTTCCCTCAATTAATAATAAAAAATTAAAGTAATAAAAATAATAAAATTCAATTTGTTATATCTTTATTTTGTTATTAACTCATGAATAAGCTTTGTTGCAATATCATAGCTTATGTTAGGGTCCTGTAATTTACAGAATCTCAAGGTGATTGATTATCTCTATTCAGCTAATTTATATTGAAAATAATATTACATGGTTTTCATCTATTTCCAAGAAGGATTTGCTTGTTAAAAGAGGCAAATAATGACTTATCCTAGGTTCACAATCCCAGTACAAGTTAAAGGTGCATAAAGAATAGTTTGGAAAAATCCTTTAGAACTTAACCTAAGTTCTAAAGCATCACCAAAAAAGAGGTTTTCGGACTTTATATCACCAACTCCGCCATATCATATGATTAGTGCCATCTTATAAACCTATGCTATGAATTTCAGGCATTTAAATATTATTATATATTGTTTTATTTACCATATGCCCTTTTCCCTAAGTTTGATTTTAATGAAAAGCCGCCCCTACCCCACCATCCCGTTGCATTATCCTCCGCTATCCGATAAACCTTTCAACTCACCCCTTGTTAAACTCCACTCACCTCTCCGCACATCTGCCTTACCTCGCATGCATCTGACGATCCTCATTTCTTTTCACCCCCCCTCAGTCGCCAAACTTCAACAAAGGGGGGGGGGGGTTCGAAATGGGTGGTATGCTTTACCACTGATCCTGCTATGTGGCACGCCTCTGCTACTTCACACACCCCACCCCCCCCCCAAAAAAAAAAACTTCTCTTCTCTACAAACGAAACCATCCTGCCACCGCTACTCCACATCCATCCACCAATCCATTGATCCACGTCAACATGCAGACTCCCGCCACCGATGTTCCACTACATCACATCGACCACCACCATTATTGCTCCACGTCGAAAAATTTCCTTCTGCCACCACTGTGCCACGCCCACCTACCAACTTCCGCCATCGCTACTCCACCAGCTCCTGCTTGTGCAAGTGCTCCACATTGCTTTTCCCTGCCAATCCTATTCGAAGGGTGTATTGAATCATTTCAGTATGTTTTAACGGAAGAAGTTGGTTTTTCGTTTTAAAACTCCACTGTAATGATAACCAATGCAGTAGAGACAGAGGCAGTTAGAAATAGAATGACCATCATGACAGCCAACACAATAATCAGATTAGCTGAATCAGCGAGCACAACACCAGATTCAATTATCCAACAATGGTTTTCTAGAAGAGCGGGGCTTGATGTCAGACTTATCTTATCATGGCCACTGCATGATCACACTTGTAAAAATTTTCTTACTTTGTAGATAATAATAGATTGTCGAAGTAGATGCGACAATCATTATAGTTTTTAGTTAAATACTTC
This sequence comes from Pinus albicaulis, assembly GCA_034641835.2. NCBI lineage: Eukaryota > Viridiplantae > Streptophyta > Pinopsida > Pinales > Pinaceae > Pinus > Pinus albicaulis. Next base: position 688,038,610 of record CM076576.1, on the reverse strand, counting down.
ATGTATTCGAAGTATCATGGGGGGGGGGGGGGGAGAGGATTGTAATGAGAAAAAATCCTATTTTGGAAAGTGGTTCACTGAGTTTCAAGTTACTATTTGGAAATTAATACAAGACCGGCTGTTCAGGATTCATGTGGTGTCTGAAATGGTGGGTTTTCTCCTGTTTTTATGTGTTTTTCCATTATCTTCCTTTCTCAATATTTCTAAATTATTATTGTAAAGTAGAAAAGGAAGAATGGGATTTGTTATCTAGAGCACCCTATTATGGATGTGTTTACAATAGTCTATGTTTTCTACTGATGCGAGATCGAGGAATTCTTAATCGCTCCTTGGTTTCTGCTGAACTTTACATTTTAGTCTAGTTGAGGAATTCTTAATTGCTCCTCGATTTCTACTAGATCCCACTCTTCTTGTATCTTCCCATCCCATTTTATTCTCAAAGATCTAAGGCAGTACGCCTAGCTTGCCCTGTTTCACTCATGTTTGATTGCTTATGTAAATTGATCACCCAAGCCTTTTGACTCCTTTGCCCAATGGCCTTTTCTCCTTACTTTCCCCACCAAACCAAATTCAAAATCCAAACTTTGAACCCATTAACTAGCCTAAAATGCCAAAATAAACAAAGCTATATCTAACAGAGAGATCCATCTCTGGGTTTAGGAGGGCTAGATCCTAGGTCCGAAGCGGTTTTGATGTTGCCTCTGAGATTCTGTCTTTAGCCTTTGGAATTACGAGGAGCTAACATAGTGACGACTCCACTGGTGAAATTTCTTCATGATGCACTTTAAGTTTCAGTTTTGACTTTTGATGGTGAACAGAAGTCAAACACTAGAAAAATCCAGAAACAGAAATTCACTGTCAACTCCACAAGCTCAATATGAGATCAGTTGCAAGGAGATATACTCCAATGAACAGAGATTACATTCCCGGTTTCCCAAACAAAATGCCTCAAGTAAATTGGCAAATAAATCTTCCTATTTTTCAAGATGAGAATGTTGATAATGCTTTATTACATCTCATTAAATTTCATGTGCATTCATGGAAGTTCAAATTCGAATGGCATGAGGATTTCCTCATGAAGATTTTCATGGCAACATTAGAAGGAAAAGCGAGGAAATGGTATGAAGGTTTAAACCTTGGTAGTTTTTTTTCTATAAAATATTTCCACAAAACATTTTATGAGTATTAAAAAGAATATTCTCCATCTTTGGCATTAGTGGAAAATTGCTATGATCAGTTTGAGCACTTCATACAATACCTTGAAAGCATTGATGAAGATCTAGGAGATATGAATGATGGGGATCTCTTAGAAGAAATTTGTGGATTTCATTCTTAATTTAACTGTAATTATAATCAAGGGAAGTTAGTTAAAGATGAGATAAATCAAGAAATGAAAGTAGATTCACATGATCCATCTTCAGAGACAAATGATAATTCATCTGCTCTTTTGTATAAAGCTAAAGAAGACATTCAATATCATGATCAATCTTCACGAGAGAAAGAAAACAATTGTTGGTTAATCCAAATAAAAAAAAAGGCCACCTCCTCCTTTAACTGAAGGAGAAATTAATCAGATTCTAAGCATGCACCCAGGCTCTCAATTTTTATGTGATCAGGAGACCAATTCTATTTGTTCTACTACTGATCTATGTACTGAAGTCATTCCTCATCAAGAAACAAATGTAGAACAAATTGATGCTGATGTTGTTTTACATTCTCAATAAGGATTATTACTAGAAATTACTTTTTCTCATCAAAATGATGGCCTTCAGACAGATAGCAATCTCAGTCAAGATACATCAGATTTTCTTGAGGACAGGATATTGGTATACAATGAAGATGCCATATCAGGTAATTATTATGGAGAATGATCTTGAGCATAACAAATTGGAACAACGAGTAGTCCTAGATGAAACTTGTATTTTAATCCTTAGTACCAAGTATTCTTCCAGGATCCTTTTGCTGACCTTTTAGAATCATTTAAAGAAGGAGTATGTTATGCCATGGATGGTTTGCTGTAGAATTTAAGGAAAAAGTTGAACACTTATGTTCTACGAAAATTAAAATGGGAGTGGTCATTTCCTTTTTTTAGCCTGCTAAAAAAGGTGAAAAGGAATCAGTCATGTAGTCATTTTCTTGACTCGATACATTGGAAATCTGATTATTATTTGATGGGATAATTTTTTCAGACTAGAATAGGTAGGTGTGCAAATAATCTAAGTACTTTGAGCATTTTTCCACTTCTAGTTTCAGATTGCTTTTCAGTTTTCAGTTCAACTGTGTTCTGGACTTCAGTTTGCAGAGAGGGTTGATATCAGCTTGAAGATCTTCAGCCACATGTTTTTAGTAGAAAATTTAAGAACATCCCAATGGGTCAGGCTACTAGTCTATGATGTTCTTGACACCTCCTGAAGGAGTTTCCATCCCCAGCTGGAGCCACTGTTAGGATCCTGTAATTTACATAATGTCAAGGTGACTGATTATCTCTATTTAGTTCATTTATATTGAAAATAATATTACATGGTTGTCATCTATTTCCAAGAAGGATCTGCTAGTTAAAAGAGGCAAAGAATGGCTTCTCCTAGGTTGGAAATCCCAGTACAAGTTAAAGGTGCATAAAGAATTGTTTGGAAAAAGGCTTTAGAACTTATCCTAATTTCTAAAGAATCACCAACAAAGAGGTTTTCGGAATTTATGTCACCAACTCCGCCATATCATATGATTAGTGTCATCACCATTATAAACCTATGCTATGAATTTTGGGCATTTAAGTATTATTATATATGATTTATTTACCATATACCCTTTTCTCTAAGTTTGATTTTAATGAAAATATGCCCCTACCCCACCATCCTGTCACATTATCCTCCTCTATCCGATAAACCTGTCAAATCACCCCTTGTTAAAATCCACTCACCTCTCCGCACATCCGCCTTACCCCGCATGCATTCGACAGTCCTCATTTCTTTTGACCCAAAACTATAACCAAGGGGGGTGGGGGGAGCCCGAAATGGGTGGTATGCTTTACCACTGATCATGCTACGTGGCGTGCCTCTGCAAATTTTCACCCCCCCCCCCTTCACTCTGATACCATCTACCACTCCACTACCCCCCGAAAACTGCTCTTCTCTGCACATGAAACCATCCCGCCACCACTGCTCCACATCTATCCACCAATCCGTTGATCCACGTCAAACTGCAGACTCCCACCATCGCTGCTCCACCATGTCACGTCGACCACCACCACCATTTCTCCATGTAGACAAAATGAATTCCGCCACCAATATGCCATGTCCACCTAACAACTTCCGTTGCTGCTGCTCCACCAGCTCCTGCCTGTGCAAGTGCTCCACATTGATTTTCCCTACCAATCATATTCGAAGGGTGTATTGAATCATTTCAGTATGTTTTAATTGAAGTAGTTGGTTTTCCATTTTAAAACTCCATTGTAATAATAACCGACACAGTAGAGATAGAGGCGGTTAGAAACAAAATGGCCATCATGACAACTAGAACAACAATCAGATTAGTTGAATCAGCCAGTGCAACACCAGATTCAATTATCCAGCAACAATTTTGTGGAAGAGCAGGTCTTGATGCCAGACTTATCTTATCATGGCCATTACATGATCACACTTGTAAAAAATTTCTTACTTTGCAGATAATAACAGATTGTCGAAGTAGATGCGACAATTAGTGTAGTTTTCAGTTAAATACTTCATGTATTAGAAGTATCATGGGGGGGGGATTGTAATGAGAAACAATCCTGTTCTAGAAAGTGGTTCACTGAGTTTCGAGTGACTATGTACAAATTAATACAAGACCAATTGTTCAGGATTCATGTGGTGTCTGAAATGGTGAAGCTTTCTCCTGTTTTTATGTGTTTTTCCATTATCTTCCTTTCTCAGTATTTTTGAATTCTTATTGTAAAGAAGAAAATGAAGAATAGGATTTGTTATCTAGAGCACCCTATTATGGCTGTGTTTACTATAGTCTATGTTTTCTACTTATGCCAGATCGAGGAATTCTTAATTGCTCCTCGGTTTCTGCTAAACTTTACATTCTAGTCTAGTTGAGGAATTTTTAATTTCTCCTCGATTTCTATTTTATCCCACTCTTCTTGTATCTTCCCATCCCATTTTATTCTCAAATATCCAAGTTAGTATGCCTAGCTTGCCCTGTTTCACTCATGTTTGATTACTTATGTAAATTTATCACCCAAGCCTTTTGACTCCATTGCCCAATGGACTTTTCTCCTTACTTTCCCCACCAATCCAAATTCAAAATCCAAACTCTGAACCCATTAACTAGCCTAAAATGCCCAAATCAACAAATATATATCTAACAGAGAGATCCCTCTCTGGGTCTAGGAGGGATAGATCTTAGGCCTAAAGCGGTTTTGATGTTGCCTCCGGGATTCTGTCTTCGGCCTTTGGAATTACGGGGAGCTAACAACTTATCAATACACATGCCAAAAACAATAACTTATTTCATAATTGAAATATTTTATAACAATATGACAAGACCCTTAAACATGGATATTTGTACAAGCCCAAATAAAGTCCACAATGAAAGAGCATCATATTAACGATAAAATCACATATTTATACATGTGCAATCTAGGTACGAGATAATTGTGTCTCGGTAACTTATTAACTATAAAAACGGAATATGAAAGTAATTACATATTGTACAATAACAATCCTGAAGGATTAGTTAACATTCCCCCCTTAATCCGAAGGGACATCTGACATGTCGAGTAAAATTATGAACTTTTCAAACTTTTCATGTCCTAGTGCCTTTGTAAATATGTCTTTGATCTGCTCTGAAGTAGGACGATGTGTCAAATGAATAAATTTGGCCTCTACACAGTGTTGAATCAAGTGATATTTGATGTTAATATGCTTGCTTCGATCATGAAATTTTGGATTCTTGGCCAACTGAACTGCAGAATATTTGTCAATGAGTAGTGGAGTTGAATCCTTTTGTTTCTGTTCAAGTCTTCAAGTATTTTGTGAAGCCAAATGATCTCTTTTGTAGCTTGAGTTGCTACAACATATTCGACTTTAGTGGTAGAATCAATAGGAACAAATTTCTTGCGTGATCTCCAACTAATGGTTGCCGATCCAAGACTCATCAAATAACCAGAACTAGAGACTATATTCTCCTTATCTCCAATAAAATCAGAATCTGAATAGCCAGTGAGATGGAAATCTGTAACTTCAGAATATCTAGTGCCATATGTTCGAGTGCCTTTCAAATACTTGAGCACTCACTTTGCTGCATTCCAATGACCTTCACATGGTTGATGCATGAACCTGGAAACTATTCCTACAACAAAAGCTATGTCAGGTCGAGTAGTAGTTAGAAAATTCAAACTTCCAAGAAGTTGCATGTACTTTGTTGGATCTTCAAATGTACTTCCTTCAGTGGAAGTAAGTTTCAAATTCTTCTCCATACGAGTAGCGACAAGATTACAATCCTGCATCCCAAATCTATCCAATAGATATCCAACATACTTTTTTTTGAGAAATGAAGATGTATTTGGGTTTTTGATCAACTTCAATCCCTAAATAATAATGTAATAAACCCAAATTTGTCATGTCAAAAATTTTCATTGGCTCTCTTTTGACGAACGCTATATAGTCATCATTATTTCCTGTAATCATCAAATCATCTACATACACAACAAGATATACAACTGAATTTCTAATCTTCTTAACAAAAAGAGTTGCATCATCTAGATCAAATATCTTATAATTCAACTTAAGAAGGTGTTCAGTTAACTTTTCATACCATGCATGAGATGCTTGTTTCAGTCCATACAAAGCCTTCACTAACTTATATACCTTTTTCTCTTTGCCTTTGATAACAAAACCTTATGGCTGAAACATATAAACATCCTCCTTCAAATTGTCATTCAAAAAAGTTGTTTTAACATCCATATGGTGTATCTTCCAGTGATTCTGAGCTGCAAGAGAAAACAAATTTTTAATTGTGCCCCACTTTGTTGTAGGAGAAAATGTCTCTATATATTCAACATCGTCTTTTTGAGTGTAGCCTTTTGCTACAAGCCTTGCCTTGTATTTATCAAGTGAACCATCTGCCTTATAATTGATCTTGTACACCCACTTGCAACCAATAGGTTTTACACCTGCAGGAGGATCCACTAACCTCCAAGTTCCATTCTTAATAAATGCATCATATTATTTTTTCATTTCATCCTTCCATTCACCATAATTGGTAGGTTCTTCAAAACAACTGGGCTCACTAATTGTAGAATGACTAAATTCACAATCATGAGAAACATTACCTGAATCACCTTTAGAAGAAATTTTTGTTTCAAAATCATCATACTTGGTTGGAATTTTTTGAGCATGCATGGATCTTTGTAAAGGTCATTGAAGTGGTTGTGATGGTTTCTCTTCCTGAAGTATAGGTTCTTTGGGAACACTTTCCGACCCTGCAAAAACAACATTATCCTCCACATTTTCTTTAGCAGTAACATCCTCATCATTCTCATGAGTAAAAGATGGAAAAACCACAAACTGATCGATAATGGGAATCCCCCCTTCAGTATGTGGAATATCTTTATCAGATTCAAAATAGAACTTTTTAGATGCAAATTTCTCCAAATGAGCCAATTGCCTGTCAACATTGGAATTATCTTTATTTGATTCAATAAAAATAACATCTCTGGAAAGAATGAACTTATTATTTTCTTCATCATACAACCTGTATGCTTTGGAAGTATTAGAATAACCCAAAAATATGCATTTTCGACTTCTTTCTCCTAATTTATTTCGTTGTTGCTTACGAATTAAAGCATAGAATTTTGATCCAAAAACTCTAAAATGTTAAACAATTGGGAGTCTAGCATACCAAAGTTCATATGGGTTTTGTTGTTAATAACTCATGAAGAACGTCGATTTCTAATATAATTTGCAAAAAGAATTGCTTTGCCCCCAAACATCAACTTCACATTCTTAAAAAACATCATAGATCTAATCATATTAAGCAAAGTTCTATTCATGCATTTTGTAATGCAATTTTGTTGTGTATTAAAAGGTATAGTAGTTTGATGTTTGATTCCATTGTCCTTCAAATATTGTTCAAAGACATGAGAAGTATACTTGTCACCATTATCAGTTTTGAGAATGCCTATATTCTGTTGAGTTTCATTTTTAATCATCAAATGAAAAGTTTTAAAAACTTCAAACACTTGTGACTTCTCTTTCAACAAATACACCCAACATATTCTCGAGTAATCATCAATAAATGTCAACACATATTTATTTCCATTTGTAGTTGTAATAGGCATAGGTCCACATAAATCTGAATGTATAAGACCTAATTTTCGTGAAGATATGAAAGAAAAACTATGAAAAGGTTGCTTACAATGTTTTCCTAGAATACAAGCATGACAAGGTGTTAATACCTTGTTATTTCATAATTCTGATGCTGCCATAATTGAGGTGACAAAATCGAGCTTGCCACAACAAGATGGGAGACAGGATATCGCTTTGTTGCACCAAAAAAATAAAACTTTCATGAGAATTAGTAGATGAAGTACCATTTAACTTTAAAAGCGTACATTCTTCCATACCGGTCATAAAAACTGCATGATCACATGCTATTATTATCTCGATGATGCCATCAAATATATGAATAGAATTCCCCTGCTACCGAATATGGATAAGAGACATAAAATTTAGCTGAAACTACGGAATATAAAGTACATTTTGTAGAACATAATCTCCAAGATTTGGTATCTTCAAATGAATAGAACCAATGTCAGATGGTTTAATTTGAGACTTCTCAGCAAAGTAATTAAAACCATCAATATCATCATTGAAAGTTTCAATTTTTTTTTGCCTAAATGTCTTATGACAAGTGGCTCCTAAATAAAAAATCCAACTATCTCGCCATGAAGAAAATGCAGTGTTGAAAACATCATTAATATTAAAATTATAGTGAGCAACAATGTAATGTGTAGACACTGATTATTTTCCCTTATCTTGTGGTGGCTGATATTTCTTTTCATTCCACTGTCCTCTCCTTTCACTAAATTTCTCCCAATGGATTTCATAATTAGTAGCAGTATGACCAATTTTACCGCATCTAAAACATTTGATAGGTGGTCGATCATTAAAATTCTTTTTTTGTCTATCGATTTGTTTTCTGTCTCCCTGATTCCCCCCCCCCCCCTGCCTCTATAATTATCCTACCATGACCTCTACTAATTTTATCGGAGTCTATAAGTTTCAACATGAAACTTATGATCCTTTTGTGCAAGGCACAAAGTTTCTACATTAGAGTTAAGTGGGGCCTCTTTCTTCCCAAAGGCCTTTTCTCTCTCAACTATTTTGTTTACAGTTTTTTCAAATTCAATGTCTTTTAACTGCCCAGTAGCTTGGAGAGATTCCAAATAATGTGAATATACAGGGTGAAGGACTTTTATAAAATTTGTAAGCTGTAAATCTGCTTTAATTCCAATGGCTTCAATATCATGAAAAATGACTTTTGTTTCAGAGGTACTTTTCAAAGGTTCATTATCCTTCATCTCCAAATTAAGCAACTTTGACAATAACTAAGTAATTTTGAGTTTTGATTGTGAATCATATAATTCTTTCAAATTTTTTAATGCTTTGAATGCATTACCACAAGAAATGATATATTAGCTTACCTCTTCTGTCACTGATGCAGTTATTAACGCATATTCCTTGTTGTCTTTTGTCTCCCAAATTGCACGCTGCTTCTCGTTATCAGGTGGGTCCGATGCAATTTATTTTCCGTCTCCATCCTTCTTTCCTTGACAAACTTCTCACAAATTATTAAAAACAAGGGCACCTTTAAGCTTTCTAAACCACTCTTTATAGTTCTCATTTCTACTACGCACAACTCCAACTATGGAGACTATTGAAGTCATAATTCATTTTCAACAAAATAAACTCTTAAAAAAATCCTTTTAAAATTCAAAATATATGCAATACTTCTGAAAAAAGTAAATTCCTTTCTCCTCTTTTTACAAATTAAGTTAGCTTAGTGGTATAATGGTATGTTTCAAAAATAACTTAGCAAAGAACTTGGTTCAAATCTCAACACTGTATCCCTTTTAAAAGATTTTTTTTTCAAAAAAAGTGATCACGCCTTATTAAAAACTGCTGCTATTAATAAAAGGCTTCTTCTAAAAAAAATTACCACAATATTATTTATTCAATGTTGATTGTGCCAACAATAAGAGTTACTCGTGTGAAATCACTTTTACCTTGGTTGATTTTAACTTGATTTCCAGTAATCTTGCAGTCTTTCTCTCATGCGAGTTACTTATGTGAAATCAATTTTACCTTGGTTGCTTTTAAATTGATTTCCATCAATCCTGCAGTCTTTCTCTCATGCTTCTCCAATCAATGTAGTCTTTCTCTCATGCTTCTGCAAGCAATGCACTCCTCAAAATGCATTTTATGAAACTGGTACATTCTTCCCTCCATAAAATTCAAAATTTTTATGAAAATGGTTGATTTTTCCCTCCTTCTCTCATGCTTCTGCAAGCAATGCGCTCCTCAATCCATTTTATGAAACTGGTACATTCTTCCCTCCATAAACTTCAAACATTTTATGAAACTGGTACATTCTTCCCTCCATAAAATTCAAACGACACCTCCTAAAAAAAAACTAAGTAAGCATGGAGTTTATAAACAACTTAACCGGGGCTCTAATACCATTGTACAAGCCCAAATAAGCCCCACATTGAAAGAGCATCATATTAATGATAAAACCACTTATTTATACATGTGAAATCTAGGTACGAGACTATTGTGTCTTGGTAACTTAGTAACTGTAAAAACCCCCAATTTGCCATTAATATTATAAACTTGTTAATATTCTTTGTTAAAATACCATGTACCAATACAATGGCTTATCAATACCACATGCCCAAAAATCATAACTTATTTAACAATCAAAATATTTTATAACGATATGACAATAATCTCTACCATGAATATTCACCCCCACTTTACCATCGATATTCTTAACTTTTAAATAGGTTTTGTTACAATACCATGGGTCAATACCATGGCTTATCAATACTTATGTATTGGCCCTGGGCAACCCTTTCCTTTCAGACTTGGTTAACTTCTTAAAAAACATTATTTTGAATTCCATACATGACTTTTCCCTGACGTTTACACGTGCAGACGTGGGTTTGCTCATATCTAACCCGCGTATACAATTTAAAATATTAAAAAAATATAATCTCCCTATTAATTATGCGGGTTTTACGAGTTTTACCTGAAGACCACCTACACCAGCCCATGGCCAAACTATTTCCCAACTAAAAAAACTGATTTGAGGAATTATAAATACACCTCATTGGGAAGGCCTAAGGAAGGAGAGAGAATGATATTGATACTATAGCCTGTTATAGCCCAGATCAAGTCTGATTATCCATGTGCCTCCTGCACTTCCCAGGTTCAGAAAACCCTTGTTTCCTTGTGATGTTCACCCCCCTTTATGTGACATCCTTTGTGCACCTTTTATAGAAGAAGATTGTTGAGGCTTGGGCTGGACAGATCTGGAGGAAGGTTTCACTTGGAGTCGTGGCTGGTTTTAGGTGATATTTCCACTTTCTTTTTACATACATCAATAAAAGAAGCTTTGTCACGTTCATGATGTCATGTTCTTATATGTTTCATATACATGTCAGTGATCTTGTAATCGTTATTTCATGATTCTTTTATGAGTTTATATGATATAAAATATTGACATGTAGGATATATATGTTGTGCAAATAGTCTATGTGTTTTGGCTTGAGTGAGTTGCAAGTTTTGAATCACGAGAAGTAGAAGAGGGTTTGCACCCTGCGAGAACGACCTCAAACGTAAGACATATGAGTAAGGTCACCTATCCCTAGTTTACTAGTTTAAGCATTAGGAATTTGAATTTGATTGCTTCTTGTGACTATATGCCTTCCACTATTAGGTCCCTCAACCCAGAACTTAGGGTAGTTTTTCCCGCAATAGAAGGAGGAGGACCCAATGAGGTGGATAAGAGCCCTAGCTCCACATTGAGAGTTTTGAGCAAGCCCATAGAAGAATCTAAGATGTGTAGAGCCGGAGAGGGAAGGGAAATAAAAGGGTCTAATATATTTGGACAAAGGGAACCTCCAATTAGGTCCCTCAACCCAGAACTTAGGGTAGTTTTTCCCGCAATAGAAGGAGGAGGACCCAATGAGGTGGATAAGAGCCCTAGCTCCACATTGAGAGTTTTGAGCAAGCCCATAGAAGAATCTAAGATGTGTAGAGCCGGAGAGGGAAGGGAAATAAAAGGGTCTAATATATTTGGACAAAGGGAACCTCCAATAGTCCTTGGAAAATTTTGAAATTAGGGGCAAAATATAAGAGGAGGAGATAGGATGGTTTTCGAAAATAAGCTTGTTTCTTCAAAAAAATATAATTCCAACAAATCTAACTGAAAAATATGATAACAAAACCAAAACATCTAATAATTAAACTACATTAAAAAAAAATACAATTTAACCTTACCCTTCCACCAGACATTAACAAACCCTTTTACACCACATTATAAAATATTTCCATGAGAAATATGTTCCAAAAATCTTCGATTTCCGGTCAAACTTTTTTCCTTTTCCATACTATATTGGTTGCAAGGATTTGCATGCTACAATGACAAGGTCGCATAACTAACGTTCCCTTCCACTCAGTTTAATTACTGAACTTTGAAAGGTATAAACCAACCCCCACATTTGAACAATGGCTACAGAGTAGCTACTCTCACTTAGTTTAAATATCGTTAAATTAGAGTAAAAATAATAAAGACATGCAACTTTATATTACTAAAAAATACAATTAAAATGGCAAGATAATTTGTGATTGCATTATCTCTAACTAGGCAGTGATAATAAGAACTCTATTTGGATATTTTTTTTATAAACTTTAATATCATATTCGTTCATTTTATTTTGTGATGAAAGTTTCTTACTAAATTATTGTAGGGGAGAATTGAAGGGAAATGTCATCCATTTATCATAACATATCCATTTTTCAATATACATAAATATTTTTGTATAATTTATTTTTCATATAATCATGAGATTTATTAACAACCATCAAAATTATTTTATCTTTCACTTTCAATAGTAATAGTGAAAATGTTTGGGTATTTTTGTGAAAGTTGGGCATCTTTTCATCATTAAAGATCACAAATAATATTAATGTGAGGTGATAGCTAATACACCATTAAATATGAAGTCATAGCCAATTGAATAAAGCCAAAAGTATGTTTAAAATGCGTAGACATTATGTTTACAATTTTTACTCATTGCCTCAGTATCTAGGAAGATAAATCCAAATGTTAATCAATCCAAAGTTTTTCAGGAAGTGATAGTTTTCAAAAATAAAAATCACTTTTTGTATAGCTCTTTATGCCAAACTTAATTGTAATGCTTTTTCAAGTAATTAGAAATTCTTTTTATGCCAAACTTAATTGTAATGCTTTTTCTAAACTAATTAGAAATTATTTTTAATCATGTGCAAGAAATAATAATGTCATTAAAAATAGGCTTGGTGATGCACATTACAATTAAAGGACAGACATAAATTCCTAAATTTCTCATGGTAAATGATTAATGGATAAATATAAATCCATTGTAGGCTAGATCTAATGAGCATCATCATACATTTAGTTCCAGATAACGCTTGATAAATTTGGAAAGGAAACCATTTAAATGTTTTTAGTTCCTAGCAAGGACATATGTACTTTCCTCAATAAGCTTATATAAAGTCACATATAATATTTATAGAAATAATAATAAAATTAAGTATTCCAATAAAAATAATAAATTAAATATTTTGATATTCACACACATACGTATATACTTCATAAATTAAAAAGCGGATGTGAAGATAATAATATTCTTTCCCACGGATGTGCGGATGTGAAGAGAATAAGAAGGCACGACATCCTTGAAAGTTTCCAACAGTTGGAGACTTGCCCACAAGCTCAAGATGCTTGAACTTCTGCTTCACAATCACAGAGCCATCACTTTCAGTCATGTGCGTAGGAAAGCCAACGTTGTTGCGGACCTTCTTGCAAACAAAGGGGTGGAAAGCAGTTGTGCTGTACATCATTCCACTCTCGAGCAGGATGAAGAGGAGGAATTTAGACAGAACTGTCTCATCCTCATACAGAAAGATCAGCTCCCCCCGGATGCGGGTGACATGCCTAACATGAGTGAATATAAAATCTCAACCCATCTGGACTACGGAAATCTCAAACACAATTCTTCACCTGCGGCGGATCCAATTACCGTTAATTCCTTGCATCTTCCTCGCAGAACCAAAGATGATGCCGAGCAGACAGGAAGTGCGTCACCATCTCCTCGCCCATACCACCAATAATGTCCATGATGATTAATCAACATCGCAGCCACTCCTCCTCCCCTGCGCTTGCTTAGCTGCTTGAGCTCCACAGGTAGTTCCATGCGAAGATCACTCATTGCCACCCTTTCAGAATTTATCCTCACACCTGTATAACCCCTAGACTTCTGCCCCTTTATTCACTCATCTGGTCACCTTTGCCTTTCGCTCTCCTCCTTCTAATCTAGATTCTCATTGATTCCAATCAGTTGCAAAGCCTTAGTCCCAGAGTGGATCTACGCAAACTCCCTCTGTTAGTTGCTCCTCATCCTGCGAACCTGCTCCCCAGTCTTTGCAGCCCCTGTGTCACTTCTGCCTCCCCTCCCAGGTGCGCAATGGACCCCAGACTGCACCAACGCACTGTTCATGGTGGTCAGAGAGGGGCTCCTCGGGTCGTTACCATCGTGGCGAGGATAATCACTTTGAATCGATTGACAGCTCCTCGTCCAACACCCTAGCAAGCCATCGACCTGCTCTCGAGTAGCGAGTAGAATCCTCAAGGAAATTAGCGCAAAGAGGAGGTCAAGGCACGAGGAGGTCCACCTCCTCTCCCAGAGCTCCCTCTTCGCATTGACCATTCCTCCATAGGATGTTGAGGATACGGACATCGGGATCATGGATTCTGATGACGTTTGGACGAAGGTCCCTAATGGAGTAGACCCGGACTCCCCCATCCTCTGCGCTCCTGCAAGTTTCCCCAAGCGAACTGCTATCGACGTGGAAGCTGTTGTTGCGCAGGCTCCAACTTGTCCAATTGAAGAGGAGAATCCCAACAACAGTGATGATGATGATGAATAACGTCTACACAGTTGCACAGGTTTACTCTGTTTTTTGTCATATGTGCCCACAGGGATTTTCTATTATTACCTACCCTCTAGATTTTAGATTCATTAGTGCGACTGTGCACAATGTAAGGCTCGTTTTCAAGTTTTTTCTGGGCTGACCTCCTCCCCTGAGGCAGCCCAAAAACAACGTTACAAAGGCAGGGATTGGTTAAGCGCAACTAACCAACCCTACCTGTAGAATATGTAATATTATGTTCTTGAAATTAATAGATTAGCTTAACTTACCAAAAAAAAAATATTCTTTTAATTATTCGAGCTAAATTAAATTTATATCAATTTTGTATTGTTGACACATAATCCTAGGGATTGGGTGAAATTGTATAATAATGTTGTTAATTTTTGGCAACTAGGTCCAAAATCCATGTTGCAATTCTCATATGATGATGGTCATATTTTTGTTAGAATCCTATTTCGGAGAGGTGCAAGATTGACGTAAAGATCATCTTCTTTAGATGAGCAGAACATTTATTTTGAATTTATTTTCCAGATGTGCAAGGTCGGCCATATTTGTAATGTCGGCTCACATGCCTAATAGATGTGTCACATACCCTCATTGATGGATATAAATTGGAGATACTTGGAGGTCATTTATCATCAACTCATCACACATTTTCTCATTGTGATCTGATTGGTTCGATAGCCTTTGGAGGCCTTTTTCCCCTCACACATGTGGAGATGAAGTCTAAAATTTGCAGATCTGTTTAGGGTTATTTTGCAGCAGCGTTGAATGTGGTCAACCCTTGGTCGTTTAACCTCAATATTCTTCCAAAATTACGATTTTAGGAGGCCGTACTGATGGGCACTAAAATCGAGGAAATCTGAGTTGTTTGACCGAAGCCCTAATCTGCTGCGTTGGCTTTTCTGTTGCTGCATGTGTTGACTTTGGGTTGACCAATGTTGACTTGTGATGAGATGTCTTTGAGGGTTGTGGGTGTGACACATGGAAGATTGGTTGACCGAGAAATACTTTGTTGGCTGAGGCATCTTGTTTACTATCATAACACAACAATACCTCATATCTTTTTTGGACAAAAGGAATTGTAAATCTAATGTATATTTGGCTTGTCTTCTTTTGATCTATTATTGTGTTCTTCCATCATTTTACTTTCATGTTTATGTGATTTCTATTGTGTATCAGGACTAAGAAATATTGAAGTAAAATTGCATCAAGCATAGAGCATCATGGTTATCTAAATTTAACATTGTGTTAGAGTTGAGGTGAAGACAAAGTCTAGGATTCCAAGCTGGTGTTAGAAGCAACCACTGAAGGAAGAAACTCTATCAAGGACAAATGGCCTCCTCTACCTATAAGGGTTTCAAGGCTGATGATAAATTGACTGATAAGTCTGATTATCATGCATGGAAGATGTCCTTGGATTTGGTGCTAGAAGATCAAGATGTCATGGACTATGTGCAGGGGAAGATTCAAGAGCGTCCATCAAATGCAGTTGTTGCCACGAAGAAAAAGTTTAGAAAAGGGGAGATCAAATCAAAGATGATTATCTAGGATTCTATTCATAAGCACTTGGTTGCTTACATTTCTGATCTGAAGACATCTAAGGAGATGTATGATAAGCTGGTGAGCATGTTTAGGGCTAGTAATGCTAATCAAATCCTTTTCTTCAAGAATCAATTGAAGAATATCAAGAAGGGAAAGGATGAATATATTCAATCCTATTTTAGGAGGCTCACTAAAATCAAGAATAACATCCTAGCTATTTGGGAAGCAGTATCTAATCGAGAGATGAGTCTTATTGCACTTGGAGGTCTCCCCCGTGATTGACATGTATTCAATACCACTATTCTTAATAATAATGTGATTCTTGATTTTGATGAAATATTGACAAGATGCACTCAAGAGGAAACAAGAATGATGGAGTATGCCTCTAATCGTAATGGAAGTGACCCTACTGCCTTCGCCTCTCATGCAAAGAAGAAGAACCATGGTGGCCTGAGAAATCAAAACCATGGTAGAGCAGGGCCCAAAGGAAGGAAGGGAAGCTGTTACATTTGTAACAAGACTAGTCAATATGCAAGAGATTTCCTTAATAGAAGGGACTCTCCCAAGGATGATGACAATAGCAACTCAAGAGGGAATGGCAGGAACAATAGGTTCAAAGGAAAAATGAAGGCTCCCTCTGATCGTAGTGGAAATGGGAAACCTTTCAAGAGGTCAAGAAATTCCAGGTACGATGAGTCTAATGTTGTTGATAATAAGATAAATTAATTTATTCTTGTATTTTCCCTCTCTATTGCATCTCCACCCGACACCCTAGATGTTTGGCTGATTGATAGTGGTGCTTCAAGGCACCTCACTGTTTATAAACAAGCCCTCTATGATTTGGTTGATAAGGATACTAATCTAAAAATTATCTTTGGAGATAATGCCACCTATCCCGTGAAAGGGACAAGGACTGTGACAGTCCATCTATCTCAAGGTCAAGTCCTCTGATTACAAGATGTCTTGTACATACCTGGTTTGAAGAAGAACCTTGTGTCCATCTCGGCAATGGAAGATAAAGGGTTCAAGGTGGTATTCGTTGATGGAAAGGTACGTATCTGGAAGAAGAACTTCAAGGAAGCTCTTACTATTGGTTTTAGATTTGATACACTCAACCAGGATGGAGGAAGCCCATTAGGGGCTATGCCATGTGATACAACTCTTCAAACAGAGTTTTGGCACCAGAGGTTTGCACACCTTCATTACAAAGCCCTTCCCAAAGCAAGGAAGGTGGTGACAGGGATGCCTAAATTTAGAGATTTCCAAGAAGGTAAATGTCAAGGTTGTGCCGAAGGGAAGCATACAAGGGGATCATTCCCCTCAAGTGTCACAAAGACAACTGATATCTTGCAGTTGATACATTATGACTTATCTGGTCTGCTGCCCGTGACATCCTTGGGAGGATGTTCCTATTACATGACTTTTACATATGGCTTCTCTCGCAAGGCCTCGATATATTTTTTTTGAAGAAGGACGAAGCGTTCAAATGGTTCCATACCTTCAAGGCCTTGGTGGAAAATCAAATCGGGAAGAAAATAAAATTTTTGAGGACCAACAATGGGACCAAGTATGAGTCAAATGAGTTTAATGACTTTGTAGAGAAGATGGCATTAAGAGGGAGACCAAAACTGTGTACACTGCTGAGCAAAATGATGTTGTTGAAAGAAAGAACAGGGCCATTGTGGAAGTTGCCCGCGCATTCTATGTGACCAAGGTCTTCCGAAGTTTCTATGGGAAGAAGCTGTGAACACTGCTGTGTATGTTCAAAATAGATTCCCGCATCTTGCTCTGGACTCTAAAACTCTTGAAGAAGTATTCTCTGCTAACAAACCTGATGTTTCTCATTTTAGAGTTTTTGGTTGTCCTGTTTACTTTCATGTGCCAAAAGAAATGAGAAGCAATTTGGATGCTTCTGGAAAGAAGGGAATGTTTGTGGGATACAGTGAAACTTTGAAGGCATATAGAATCTATGTGCCTGGTCAAAGAGAAGTTGAGATATGCCACGACGTCACCTTCGATGAAGATGTTTCCCTCAAGAAAGTGAGAAATATTCCTAGCTCCATGGAAGACAAAGAAGATGAAGAAGCAGGAAATCAGGAAGATCCTAAGGATGACCTAATGCCCGATGTTGAAGGACCTATGGATCCCATTGATCCACCTCCTTCAAATAAGAGAAGACCCTCATGGCTCAGGGATACTCTCGCAGATGTTAAGAGACATGTTGCCCCAAGGGGGACATTACGTGAAAGCAAGAAGTCGAAGAGATACCAAGGGTATCTAGCAACCATGAGTACGATAGTATAATATGAGCCCGGATCATTTGAAGAAGCTGTAAAGCATCAAGTTTGGAAGGATGCTATGCACAAAGAATATGAGTCCATTATGAAAAATGATGTCTGGGAAGTGGTCGCGAGACTGGAGGACAAATCTATTGTCACCTAGAATTGGCTCTATAATATCAAGCATGGATCTGATGGAAGTGCTGAAAAGTACAAGGCAATATTTCTTGCGTGAGGCTTCTCTAAAAAAGAAGGCATAGATTATGATGATATATTTTCACCTGTGGCCCGCTATACCACCATTTAATCTATTATTTCCCTTGCTGCAACGCAAGGATGGAGTCTACATCAGATGGATGTGAAGAACACTTTTCTGCATGGTTCTATAAAGGAAGAGGTGTATTTGGAGCAACCTCTGGGGTTCAAAGTCTGAGATAGAGACACCCATGTATGCAGGTTGAAGCAAGCCCCCAGGGCTTGGTACGAGAGGATAAACATCTACTTGATGAAGTTGGGCTTCACTCGAAGTAATGTTGATCTGAACCTTTATTTTAAGGTTGATAGAGAAAGGCCTCTCAATTTAGTTCCCTATGTGGACGATCTCTTCCAAACAAGTTCTGACCTTCTCATTCATTACTGTAAGAGGGAGCTAGCTTCCGAGTTTGAGATGAAAGACCTAGGACTGATGCACTACTTCCTAGGCTTGGAGGTCTGGCAAAGGCCATGAGATATTTTCCTTTCTCAAGTAAAATATGTCGTGAAGCTACTAGGGAGATTTGGTATGGTGGACTGTAAATATGTGTCGAAGCCGATGGAACTCAACTTCAAGAAGTTGTGTGGAAATGCTGGTGGGCACATGCTAGAAAATCCTACCGATTATCGACAACTCGTGGGGGCCCTGATGTTCTTAGTGAAATCTCATCTGGACGTATGTTTCGCAATGGACACTTTGTGTCAACATATGGTTGATCCTCATCACATTAACTGGATTGGAGCAAAGAATTTGCTGAGATATCTTCGGGGCACAATCAAACATGGGTTGAGATACACTGTCGGGAGTTTGAGATTCCATGGATATACTGATTTCGATTGGGCTAGCAGTGTGGTGGATCCCAATAGCACATCTGGATGTTGTTTCACCTTGTGTTCTGCTTCGATATCTTGGATGAGCAGGAAGCAGAAGTCGGTGGCTTTAAGCATTGTTGAGGCCAAATACATTGCAGCGAGTATGGCCCGTTGTGAAGCTGTTTGGTTGCGAAAGCTCTTCAGTGAGCTATTTGGGCATGTGTTAGATACCACCATTATCCTTTGTGATAACCAGAGTGGGATTCGTCTTTCTGATAATCTTGTGTTCCACGATCAATCCAAGCATATTGATATTAGGTACCACTTTGTCCGGGACATGGTACAGCGAGGCGCCGTAATGATCGATCATATAGGAACTAATGAGCAGGTCACAGATATTCTCATGAAGCCCCTAGGGAAGGTCAAGTTCCTAACCTTCCATGAGAAGGTTGGAATCATGCAAAGACCCTATTTTGAGGGTCCTAATTGAGATGGACTATGAGATCTGGGAGCTACAGGGGGCTTGGGGATAGCTTCTTGGAGCTATAATCACATGCGGGGCTAGTCTTGCCAAACCTTATTGTGATTTTGCCCCATTGCTATGATATTGAGTTTATTTACCTCTCTTTGATTTGTGCCTCGCTCACATCCTACCCATGGAGTTTTGGACTCATTGGAAGTACCTCTAATTTTTCCAATGAGGTGGGAAATGTGGATAGAGACCAATAGCAAGCCCGTTGGACGCATCAGAGATTTCTGTACTCTCTATGTCTAGGATGGCACGTGTCCAATACCTTGATTTGGGATGAAGTATGATGAGGTTTTTACCTCTAAACTGACTTCGGGTCAGCTGAGTGTGATGTCTTTGTGACTCCCCTTTTTGTTCTATCTAAGAATGAGAGCCACCAAAGCAAGTTACGGCAGGAGGACGTAGATGTTTGGTAAAAGTACATGATGGTACTGATGGATGACACTTGTGGACATATGGAGTTCTCCCTATTTGAGAGGCAGTGTTAATTTTGGGCAACTAGCTCCAAACTCTATGTTTCATTGCTCATATGATGATGGTCATATTTTTTTTGAATTCCTCTTTTGGAGAGGTGAAAGGTTGATCTAAAGATCATCTTGTTTGGATGAGCAGAACATTTATTTTGAATTTATTTTCCACATGTGCAAGGTCGGACAGATTTTTAATGTAGGCTCACATGCCTAATAAATGTATCACACACCCTCATTGATGGACATAAATTGGAGATACTTTGAGGTCATTTTATCATCAACTCATCACACATTCTCTCATTGTGATCTGATTGGTTTGATAGCCTTTAGAGGAATTTTTCCCTTCACATGTGTGGAGCAGAAGTCTGAAATTTGCAGATCTGTTTAGGGCTCTTTTGCAGCTGATCTGAATTTAAATGTTAGTTTTTCTGTGCTAATTTCATTTTCAGATATAAAACTTATTTACTAATCTTATGCTTGACGTGTAGGTTCCCTTGTTGCTTATGTGAGTCAAAGAGGTATTTAAAACTAAATTTTATAAGTGCTTTTGAAGTAATAAAGCATGAATTTAAATGGTTGAACAACAACATAAATAACAACAAACCATAACAACTGATTCATTAAAACAAAGTTTCGATGAAGGAGATAACCCCTCCTAGGTTACATCTCCTTGGTCCAACTTCATAGCTTGGGCCAATGTATTAGCTCTATTGTGCTCAAAATTTTGTTTACATGCATAAAATGGTCTTATAACCTATTCCAATGAGTTTAAAATGTTGAAATCTATCAAAAATAACTATTTGTTTACTCAATTTGGTTACTAGATGCTTTAGGCATGGCCTCCCCTCCTAGTGGCCATGGCTTCAAAAATCTTCAAGGCAACAAAAACCTCTGTAGATGACCTCTTCTGCCTTTGCAACCTGTTCCAATGGTTCCTAAACATCAAAATATACCAATAATGACTCTTCTTGCATAAAAATTGGTCTAAAATTGCCTCAGTTATGGAAAAAACAAATTTCCCCCAATTTCTCCTCCAAATCTGGAAAGCTGGAGTTAACTTCGACTAAATCTGAAGCTCCGCCAATTCCGTCGCCATATTAAACTCGTCGTTAACTGGAGATAAGATTCGGATTAAGTGTAATTAATACATGTTTAGCGCTTTAGCCCTCTGCACGGTTACAGGGTATGGTCATATTACGAGGGGGTTGACCCCCTCTTCCACCCAACGGTGGAACGCATAAGGTTGAATAGGTGTGTGTTGCACTGAAATTCAATGAAATGGCCCGTTGCCTAATGGTATAAACTCGTGATGCTTGGGGAGAGGTCCAAGGGTCGACCAGACCTCCGCCCCATCCATCGTTATTTTGCACCGATTTGTAATGCATATATTCCAGAACCTTTGTTATATTGCGCTTCCACCTTAAATGCTTCAGACCCACCATATGAAATACTATGTAAAACCTTAATACATTGCTCCTTTGTAATGTTTGATAATTGCGGCATTGAACCTTATCCAATTGCCATGATATATATATTGCAAGAGAACCTTAGCGGTAATGCCATTGTAATGTTTAATGTTAAATGGGTTGAAAAATATACATGCGGAATATTAAAATTAAAACAAGGTTTGGAAAATTAATATGTATATATATATAGTAATCTAACCTTAAATAATTAAAAAATAAATAAATTCTAGCATATAAAAATCATGAACCCAAATTCAACCTTAGGAGGTTATTGGGCAATTTTCTCCTTCACAAATAAAATCAGCGAATCCCACTGTGACACTTGTCACAGTGCCATTGAACTAAAACTGGAGAAGATTCCTTGAATGTTCACTGGGCTACCATGGTATCAGATTTTACCCGTTCTACAGTTTTTTTAAATAAAAATTTGCATGTTCTAAACGACGATCAACATACCATAACTTCTTCATCCGAACTCGGTTTTCATCAAAACGAGTTGCGTTGGATTCCTTGTGATAGGACAGTCATTGTCGTTCTAGTTTCATTCAATTATGAGCACTTTCATTTTTGAGCTAAAATATTGAGCCTCTAATCATTCGTCCCCCCTAGAAGCCTTTTGGACCCCAAAATCTCTTTGATTTCTGATTATGTGCCCTCACCCTTCCAGTCTCTATCCACTGAAATTTTCCCAATTTCATCATTTGGAGATTTTCACAAAAAGTTAACTTTTTCGTTAATTCTTGTGACCTCCTCTTACTGTCATTGACACCATCATGCTGCAATATTTCTGAATTTGCAAAACAAAAATCTATTCTTGCAGAAACCATCTTGATCCTACCTTGGTCAACAATCAAAGGAAACTTAAAAACTTTCTCACCTTGCACATTGTCACCATGATGATTTTTAGCTGCTTTTGCTTTGTACTTGCATCAACTCTTGACCAAGTATCTCCACCATTTCCATGTACCTTTTGGAAACCATAAACCAACATTTGTGGAACCCATGCCTTCTTTGCGAAGTTGCTTTGTCACTTTTTATTTGATCTTTGCACCCTCTTGCACTGACATCTTGTTTCCAACATCTCTCAACACTAGTTTTGATTGCTGCAAATGTTTTACATATTTTTTCAAAGGAAACCTGTTAACATCCTGAAACAACTCATTACAAGTATAAGCATATTTTTGAAAAGTTTGTTTCAACACATCTCTTTGCTTGATCATCAACAATGTCAAGCTCTGACTTGCATTCACCATCCTCTTCATTTCACTTGCATGTATAAGAGACAAACCTGTCTTCTTCTTATGCTCTCCAATTATGTACTCAATACCATCCTTAAACAAGTGATACTTGTTCTCATGGCGATGGAATACAAATTTCCTATCATATAGATAAGGAATTCCCAATACAATACCTGATATTTCAAGCGGCACCACATCAAGCTCAACTTCATCAAGAAAGTTTGAGTTAATGGAGAATCTTAGTAAGCACTTCCTTGGAACCTGCAAGTTTGCATTCTTGCATATCCAACCCAAAGGATATGGTCTTGGATGTCTAATAGTTTCAAGGCTTATTTGTTTAACCAAATCTTCGGAAATAAAGTTAGCTTGTGACCCACCATCAAAAAGTGTATCAATATTGGTATGTTTAGAGACAACTCTAATACAGAAAAGTTATATTCTTGTATATTCTTGTATCAAACCCATGGTTGTAATCTTTGTCTCATCTCTTGAATCTGACCCTAAGTCATGTTCAACTATAGCAACAGTTTTCCCCTTCTCTTTGCCTTTCAGTCTATTTCGTTTCAATTCTGGATGAAGTTTTCAATAGTGGTATTCATCATGGCCAGTCTTTGAACACTTTTTGCATGTGATATTTTCCTTCTCTCTTTTTACAGAACTATTTTTTTTCCTCTTCCACAAAAATTTCCTTTCCCTTTCACAAAACTTCATCTAGATTGCTTGGATTAAACATAAGAATAGTATGCTTCAAATAGGAATGTAAACCCCCAATGTATTTCAAGAGTGTGTCTTAGGAATTCAAATTTACTCCTAACAACAAAGCTCTCTTTATAAACTTTTGGGTATATTCTTGAACTGCTTGACCCTTGAGTTGCTTAAAATTTTTCCAATTCATAGGCTAATGGATAAAACTGTCTTTTAATGGAAGAAATAAGCTCAACCCAAATGGATATCTTACCATGGATTCACATTTCCTCTTGAGTCTTTGCTTCCCACCAAACCAGTGCAGTTCCTTATAGCCTTAATGAAGCTAACTGGATCTTTATGTCGTCTTCATGAAGGTTCTGAATTTTGCAATACACCTCCAATTGACTTATCCAATTGTCAAGCCTCTCTACATTTACCTTGCCATTGTACATAGGTAGTTCAAACTTAATGTCCAATTTGAGTAATGGAGTCTTTCCTTTTATGGATTTTGAGTGAGTATGAGTGGTCTTTGTGGTAGAAGTGGAAGATGATGCTAATGGAGATGATGAGGATGATGAATATGGTGGATATGGAGGTGGCTTTCCTCCACTTCCCTTTGAATTCTTCTCTTCATCCTTCTTACCATCTGAAGTTCCTTCTCCGTGGAGGCTTAGAACCTCCTCATGCCCTTTCTACAGTGAATGCATCAAACATGATTTTAACCATTCTCTCAATTTCCTTGAAGTCTCTCTTGACATCTTCCTCTTTTGGATGTCCTTGAGTCTCTCCAACACCTGACATAATGGCTAAGGATTCAAGCTCAACTTCTGATGCTTTTACCATTTCAATTAGCTCATATTCTTGTACAAATTGCACCTCTTCAATATAAGCTTCTTGAGACAAAAATTGAGGTTCTTCAAGTGCAACTATGAGTGGAATTTTGGGTGAGGATGATTCTCTTTCAGCTCTCCTTCTTCTAATCCTAATCTCAGGACTTGCAACCAAAAATTTCCCTTCACCTTTCTGCAACTTTAACCTTGTCAGCATCACAAAATTGCAACCATTAAACTTGCACAAATCTTCAAGCAACTATCAAGAAAATAAGCTTAGCAACCTTGTGCTCTGATACCAACTTGATTTGAATTTGAATGTTAATTTTATCGTGCTAATTTCATTTTCAGATATAAAACTTATTTATTGATCTTATGCTTGATGTGCAGGTTCCCTTGTTGCTTATGTGTGTCAAAGAGGTAATTAAAATTAAATTTTATAAGTGTTTTTGAAAGTATAAAGTATGAATTTAAATGGCTTGACAACAAAAACATAAATAACAACAAACCATAACAAATGATCCATTAACACAAATTTTTGATGAAGGATTTCACCCCTCCTGGGTTACATCTCCTTGGTCCAGCTCCATAGCTTGGGCCGTTGTATTAGCTCAATTGTGTTCAAAATGCTATTTACATGCATCAAATTCTCTTGGAACCTATTCCAATGAGTTTAAAATGTCTAAATATATAAAAAATGACAATTTTTTTACTCAATTTGGTTACTAGATGCTCTAGGCATGGCCTTCCCTCCTAGTGGCCCTCAGCTTCAAAAATATTCAAGGCAAAAAAAACCTCTGTATATGACCTCTTCTACCTCTAAAACCTATTCCAATGGCTCCAAAACATGAAAATATACCAAGAATGACTCTTCCTACGCCAAAATTGGTCGAACATTGCCTCAGTTATGGAAAAAACAAATTTCCCCCAATTTCTCCTCCAAATCTAGAAAACTGGCGTTAAATCCAACTAAATCTGGAGCTCCCCCAATTATTTTGCCATATTAAACTCGTCATTAACTAGAGATAAGCTTCAGATTAAGTGTAATTAATACATTTTTAGCACTAAGCGCATTTAGCACTTTAGCCCTCCGCACGGTTACAAGGTATGGTCATATTATGAGGGGGCTGGCCCCCTTCTTTACCCAATGGTGGAACGCATAAGGTTGAATAGGTGCATGATGCATTTAATTTCAATGAAATGGCCTATGGCCTAACTATATAAATGCGCGGTGCTTGGGGGGAGGTCCAGGGGTCGAATCCGACCCCCCACCCCTCCCATTATTATTTTGCATCGATTTGCACCGCATATATTCTGGAACCTTTGTTATATCGTGCTTCCACCTTAAATGGTTCGGAACCATTTAAGGTCACAGTCCCTTTGGAGTAAAATTGAAGTAGATTCCTTGAATGGTAACTGGGCTTCCATGTCATCGGCATGTGCCTATTCTGCAATTTTTTTAATAAAAATTTGCTTGTTCTGAACGACGATCAACAAACCATAACTTCTTCATCCGAACTCGGTTTTAAACAAAACGAGTTGCGTTGGATTCGTTCCGATGGAATGGTTGCTATCATTCTAGTTTCATTCAATTTTGAGCACTTTTATTTTTGAGCTAAAATACTGAGCCTCTGATCAGCAGCAGCGTTGAACATGGTCAACCCTTCGTCGTTTGACCTCAATCTTCTGCCAAAATTTTGATTTTAGGAGGTTGTATTGTTGGGCACTAAAATCTAGGAAATTCGAGTTGTTTTAACGAATCCATAATCTGATGCATTAAGTTTCTGTTGATGCCCGCATTGACTTTGGGTTGACCAACATTGACTTGTGATGAGATGTCTTTGAGGGCCATGGGTGTGACACATGGAAGATTGACTAATCGAGAAAGACTTTGCTAGCTGAAGCATCATGTTGACTATTTTAATGCAACAATATCTCATATCTTTGCTGGAAAAAAGGAATTGTAATTCTGATCTATATTTGGCTTGTCTTTTGTTGATCTATTATTGTGTTCTATCAATATTTTAATTTCATGTTTATGTGATTGCTATTGTGTATCGGGCCTAAGAAAGAATGAACTAAAATTGCATCCAGCATAGAACACCATGGTTATCTAAATTTAACAAATGTAAATACAAAATAAGGAAGTTGAAGAGACACTAGGAGATGAATCCAAAGAGTCTCACCTCCATGTATATATTCATATGCATCCTTAATGAAAGTCAAGTCAGTTTTTGATGGACTTACCTCCTGGCTTGACATGGTACCAGAGCCAACTCTATTTCTGGCGTTGCTGCCCTTGTAACTCCCTCTCTTCCTCTCTTGCGCTCTGCATGCTCCTGGTAGAAATGTCTCACTGCCCACTGCAAATTCGACACATTCCTCTCCCCTCCCTCACCATCGCACAATACCTTATACGCTCTTTGATCTTCCCCATTTTATACCCCTTTGTTTGACTCACTTGCAATGTAGTACACCACTCCTGCCACTCTTGGTATATCCTCTCTACTCCATATACCGTTGCACTCAACTCATTACACAGTCGAAGGCCATACCACAGTCAAACTCTCCCTTGGCTTCACAGTCTCTGCGCAACGACAGTCCCAAATGATTTCATGGTTATTATCCATACATTTTAACTATAAAATGCATATATTATTAGCATCACTACTCATTTGACTGTCACCATGGCATCGCTCCTCCCATCTGCGCTGGGTCTCCCACTTCTCGGTCCTCTGATATGTGTCGGGCCTCCATTTGCGTCGGGCATCACATAACGTTACTTGGCCCCTTCGGCCTCACACCTGCTCAGTTCACACCTTAGCCTGAGTGCTCATACATTGTGTGGCCTCTCCACCATGCTTCCAAACACACTCCCCTCGCCTCGATGCTTGGCTTCCATACACACTCTCCTGGGTTGTCTTCTCTAGTTACGCCCCCCCTCCCATAGATTTGGGTTGCCGGTAATAAACCGTTCTCCCCTCCCCTCGTTCATCCCTCCCCAAAATAAACCCTCCCTCAATTAAGCCCTCCCCTAGTTAGTACCTTTGCAAATTTTTTTAGTACCAAACATTTTTTTTACAAAAAAAGTAAAAATTAAGTGCATAATTTAATTTTTTTTAGCACCTAAATTGTATTTTTTTACAGTGGCACCAGAGTGATTTTTTTGACAGGATGCATTGAATCATATCTATTGTGGGAGTCATTCTCTCTGGCAAGGAGAACTATCCTGAATGGTCAAGGAAGATTAAACACACTCTCATTTTTAATGAGTTGTGGAGAGTAATCCGTGAAGGAGAAGGACAAAATGCACCTGCAAAGGCTACAACATACAAGGAGATTGCCATTTGGGACAACAAAAACAACAAGACCTATGCCTTGATTGCAACATTTGTAATTGAAGAGGTGAGTCGCCATATTGCACCATTTTCAAATGCTTATTAAGCCTTGAAGAAGTTGAAATAACTCTATGACTCACATTCAGAACTTGAAGTTGTTCAGGTTATGATTAAACTATTAAGCCTTGAATTGCAAAATGATGACCCTCTTGCTTTAGCATCAAAAGTAAGATATATCATGCATGACATTAAAAACACTAGTGTTTAAATTGAGATACATCTCATAGCTTATGTCAAGGCATTATATCCCATTTACTCACATTATCTTGAGTCATTGCAAGCAAGTGGTAATCTCAAGGAGATTACCTTTGACTCCCTTGAGAAAACGTTCGCAGATAGAGAGAAGGATTTTAGGAAGAAGACAACTCCTTAGTCTTATGAAGAAGTTGTATGTCTTGCACATAGAGAGAATAATCATGCTCAATATTCTTCTAGAGGGATAGGTGGTTGAAGAGGACGAGGAAGAAAAAATTTCAGAGGTAGGGGGGGGCAGACAAGTTCAAAGTGAAAAATATGACCTTTATTGCATACGCTGCAATAGATATGGACATGATGCATCCACATGTAAGATGCATTGGGACAAAATTAAGAAGGAAATAAATGAAGCCAAAGTTAAAACTCATGACAAAGGCAAAGGTAAAGCACCTGAATCTTCTCATTATGTTGTGGCACATTGTGATATTGGAATAACTGAAGACTTGTTTAATGCTTCACTTACTTCTTGGAGAAATGATTGGTTGCTAGATTTAGAAGCAACATGCCACATGACTTTTCGAAATGATTTTTTTGAAGAATTTACTGACAAGGTTGATGGAGCAGTATACTTTACAGACAAATCAAAACTCAAGCCATGATGGCTTCCCACAATCAGCCTTAAGCTGCTTGGTCTTCCATACTTTCTTCTACATGAGGTTCTATACCTCCCATAGTTGAGGAGAATCTTGATGTCTTTGGTCCACTTCCGCCAGCAAGGACACTCCATTCATATTTTTGAGGGCAAGTTTGAGGTCAGAAAAGCATAAGATCGCTCACTTGTCATTAGAGGGATAGAAGAAGAAATACTTCTAAGCTGCAAGGTACCTCTGCTCATGCACAAAAATTGCATCAAGTTCTCACTATGATGAAGGTACATTCCCATCAAGTCTTTTATAGCATGCTAGATTTGGACACTTAATTTACGACAACCTTCGATTGTTGAAGAAAAATGGTGTTTTTGGTTTGCCTACAATTCGTAGGAAACTTAAGCAATGTGATGCTTGTATTCTAGGAAAGCACAATAAACAGTCTTTTCATGATTCACATTCTAGAGCACATAGAAAATTTGAGCTTATTCATTCAAATTTATGTGGTCCCATGCGTGTTCCTTCTGCAAATGGAAATAAATATATGATTACATTTATTGATGACTACAACATAATGTGTTGGGTTTACCTATTGAAAAACAAATCTGATGCTTTTCAAACATTCAACTTTCATGCATGGATTGAAAATGATGCATAAAATCATATTGTCTCTTTACACACTAATAATCGAAAATAATGCACTTCAAATGAATTTGAAAAATATCTTCGCCAACATGGGATCAAACATCAAATAATCGTGCTTTATAATCCCTAATAGAACGATGTAGCTGAAATAATAAACATGACAATTTTAAAATGGTACATTTAATGATGTTTTTCAAGAATGTAAAATTGATGTTTTGGGTTGATGCAGTTCTATGTGTTATGTACATAAAGAATAGGTGTCCTTCTAATGCAATTAGAAATAAGACTCTTTATGAAATGTGGCATGGCCACATTCCTTCGGTAAAGCATCTCAGGGTCCTTCATTCCACCTATTATGCTTTGATACCTAAGGAACAAAGAAATAAACTTCGTGCAAGGAGTCTAAAATTTATCTTCTTGGGGTATTCCAATATCTCCAAAGCCTATCATCTCTATGATGCATTTAATAAGAAGTTTGTAGTATCTAGAGATGTCATAATTTTGAATCTTCCAAAACTGACAATGTTGTTGAACAACAACTTGATCGCTTGCTTAGATTCGCAGATGCAAAGCCATTTCAAGAATTTGATAATTAGATTCCACATCTTGAAGTGGAGATTCCTATACTGAATCAATATATGGAATCATCTTCTGAAGCACTCTCTCCCCCACATAAATATCCATCCACTGATGACACTTTGAGTGATGTGATTGAAAGAATTGGGAGACTGAATCTTGATTCAACCCCAACTCAGTAAAATTAATAGCCTGGGCCATCTCAGAAAGGTCCTCCAAAATGGCTGACAAAGACACTTGAAAATATTCATCCCGATGAGATTGGAAAGACAATAACAAGAATTTCCACCAAGAAAAATGGAGGTGATGTATATGATTTTGATTCACTTGTTGATATGGATGTTTATTACGATCGTGAATTAAATTTTTGTATAGATCTTGAACCAACTTCCTTCAAATAAGTTGCTTCTCATGATGAATGGAATGAAGAAATGCAAAAGGAATATGATTCCTTTATAAAAAATGACACATGGAAGCTGGTTGATCCTCCATTCGGAACCAAACCAATTGGCAGCAAGTGGGTCTAAAAGAACAAGTACAAAACTAATGGCTCACTTGACAAGCACAAAGCCAAGCTTGTGGCAAAAGGTTTTTCACAAAAAGAAGGGGTCGATTATGAGGAGACATTTGTACCCACAACAAAATGGGCTACCATCGGAACACTCTTTGTGTTGGTAGCTAAGAATGGTGTGAAAGTCCATCAGATGGATGTAAAAACTGTTATCTTGAATGGATATCTAAAGGAAAATGTCGGTATGTCCGAGCTAGAAGGATTTCTTGTGAAGGGCCAACACAAAGTATGAAAGCCGGTAAAATCCTTGTATGTCCTCAAGCAAGCACTGCGAGCCTGGTATGAGAAGTTAACTAAGCATCTTCTAAAAATTAATTTCAAACATTATTATCTTGATGATGCATCTTTGTTTGTCAAGAAAGTTGGCAAAACAATTGTATGTATTGTGGTGTATGTATATGATGTTATGATGATAGGGAACAATGAGAGCTATATTGCATCCATACATAAGGAATTGAGGAAAGGTTTTGAAATGACCAAATTGGGCTATGTTAACTATTATCTTGGTATTGAAGTGACTCAACATCCTAAGTTCATATTCCTCTCTCAGAAGAAGTACATTGGAGATCTATTGAACAGGTTTGGCATGGCTGAGAGCAATCCTTTGACCACTCCAATGGAACAAAACTCAAAGCTCACATCCATTAAAGGGAAAGAATTTGAGGATGCAACAAAGTATAGACATCTTGTAGGAAGTCTCATCTACATGACTGCTACCAGACCAAATATATCATATGTTGTTGGAATCCTCTCTAGGTTTATGCAAAAGCCTTGTGAGGGACAGTGGTCTGGTGCAAAAAGAGTTCTAAAGTACTTGAAAGGGACTCAAGACTTTGGACTCAAGTATACACAGGTGGGTGACTCCGGGTTGATTGGATACTCTGATTCAGACTTTGATGGAGAAAAATAAATTGGGGTATCTACTTCAAGTTATACTATGAGTCTTGGATAAGGAGTTGTCTCCTGGAGATCACACAAACAATCAGTTCCAACAGATTCCACAACTGAGGCAGACTATGTGGCAGCAACTGAAGCAACAAAGGAAATTGTGTGGCTTAGGAAAATCCTGGAATATTTGTATATGAAGCAAATTCATTCAACTCCACTCATGATCGATAACACTTCTGTAATAAATTTGGCCAAGAATCAAAAGTTCCATGATCGAATGAAGCACATCAATACAAAATACCATCTGATTCGACATCATGTTGAGGCCAAGACAATCCATCTACGCCATTGTTCCACAAATGAGAAGATTGCAGACATCTTCACCAAAGCACTTGGAAGAGAAAATTTTGAAAGATTCAGAATGATGCTTACACTCACCAACATCCCTTTAATTAAGGGAGGAAATGTTGACACCTAATCCTAGGGATTGGGAAAAATTGTATAATAATGTAAATACAAAATAAGGAAGTTGAAGAGACACTGGGAGATGAATCCCATGAGTCTCACCTCCATGTATATATTCGTATGCATCTTAATGAAAGTCAAGTCAGTTTTTGGTGGAGTTACCTCGGAGCATGACATGTATAAAAAGACAAATTAATTCAATGTCAACAAATTCTTATTTTATTAATAATTTTTTGTATCATAAAAAAATATGTAACTAAAATATTTAATATAAAAATACATATATATCATATTTAAAAAAAAAAATTTAATAAAAATAAATGTTTTAATGAGTAATAAAAATGGTATTTCACTTTTCAGATTAACCCAACTATATATAATGGTTCAAAGAATTAAAATGGTTATATATTTATTTTGAAAGAACCAAAATAGTTATAATTAATACACATTTTAAAATTACATTAGTGAGGATAAATTAGATGCTCTGTAGTGGAGTATAGGGTAGATGTGTAGGTGTAATGTAAGTATGTAAATAATTTTAAGTCTCGTCTCAAATAAAAAATAATTAAAAGTTAAAAGTGATATGAGGATGAGTGTAAACATTTAAATGTTGTCTAGATTAATAAAAAGTTAAAAGTAATAAACAAAAGTTTAAAAATAATAAATAAAAATTTAAAAGTAATAAAAACCCGTGGATGGGTGTAAACATTTAAATGTTCGCTCAATTAATAATAAAAGTTTAAAGTAATAAAAATAATAAAATTCAATTAGTTATAATATTATTTTGTTATTAACTGGTAAATAGGGTTTGTTACAATATCATGGCTTATCAATACCACATGCCAAGAACAATAACTTATTTCATAATCACTCTTAACCATGAATATTCACCCTGACTTTGCAGTTAATTTTATGAACTTGTGAATAGACTTTATTACAAACCATGACTTATGAATACCCCATGCCCAAAAATCATAACTTATTTCACAATCAAAATATTTTATAACAATATCACAAGATTCTTTACCATGAATATTCACCCCACTTTACCATGGATATTCTTAACTTATAAATCATTTTTGTTAAATACTATGGGTCAATACCATGGCTTATCAATACCACATGCCCACAAACCATAACTTATTTCACAGTCAATATATATATATATATATATATATATATATATATATATATATATATATATATATATATATATATATATATATATATATATATATATATATATATATATATATAACATTTTTTTAATTAAATCTAAAAGGAAAAAAGTTATAATTACTTTTTAGATATATGGAAGGCCTTTATCCTCACGACTACTAAATATATTCCCATAGAAATTAATCAAAGTTTTAATAAAATTAAAAATGAGAATACTCTTATATATAAATATGTGAAATTTATATAATATAAGTAATATTATTAAGAATCAATATAGATCCATATTAACTAAGGATCCAAGCAATTAGAGCAAGCAAAGTGACTACACGTTTAATATTTTATAACCATTTGAGTTTTTTTAATTTAGATACTTTCTTAAGGGCAATGCAATGAGATTAAATTTAAGAGAGAGAGAGAGGCGGGGGAGGGGAGTAGATAGTGACAAAGTTGGAGAGAGAGAGAGAGAGAGAGAGAGAGAGAGAAGGGGAGAGAGGTGAGAGAGTAAGGGGGAGAGAAATGAAGAAAGATACTAGGGGAGAGAGGGAGAGAGAGATATGGAGTTGGAGGGGAAGAGAGTGGGAGGAAAGAAAAAATACATAAAGAGATATAGGTGGAGAGAGAGATGGAGTGACAAGTTGGGAGAGATGGGGAAAGTGAGGGATAGAAGAGAGGAGGGAAGAGAGAGCAGAGGAGAGGAGAGATATAGGGAGAGAAGGGGAAGAGAGAGAGAGGGAGACAATAGATGGAGGGGAGAGAGAGAAGGAGAGAGGGAGGGGATAGTGATAGAGTTGGAGGGAAGAAAGAGGGAGAGAGTGATGTGGGGTAGAGATAGAAGGAGGTTGGAGGGAAATGAAGAGATAGAGGAGTCAAGAGAGAAGAGAGAGAGAGGGGGAGAGATGGAGTTAGTGGGGGAGAGACAGAGGTGAAAGAAGAAACACATAGAGGAAGAAAGGTGGAGAGAGAGAGGGAGTGACAAGGGAGAGATGTAGAGAGAGTGAGGGAGAGAGGAGAGCGGGAGGGAAGATACAGAGAAGTAAGGGAGAGGGAGATAAGGGGAATAAAGAGAGAGGGAGAGTAAGAGGGACGAAGAGAGGGATAGATAGATATGGAGAGAGAGTGTGTATGTTTTGGACGTGAGATAGAGAGAGGGAATAAGAAAGAGACACATAGATACAAATACATATATTATATAGTATTATATAACCAGCCTAGATCCATCTTAACCCTGAATCTATCAAGCGCTGAGAGGGATAAAATATCTCAAGGTGCAAACCTTTCCTCAAGTTTTACATTAAAAAAAGAGGTTTGCACCTTGAGAGATTTAATCCTACTTGGTGCTTGATAGATCCGGGGTTAAGATGGATCTAGGCTGGTTTTAATATATATATATATATATATATATATATATCATGAACACTGATTTAGAGATCAAAATTAGGCTAAAAATGAAAGTTCCTAGAATATTTTGAAACTAGTGTCAAGTCATAGTGTTCTTCATTCTGATTCCAATGACGCTTGAATCGCCTCAATCCGACATTGTATGAAAAAGTTATGATGTTATCAAGTTTTTGACCAACAATAAATTTTTGCAGGTAGGCCAATTGGGCTATTAATTGGGCAGTCTGTATTGCTGATGTCATGATGATTTCAACATGCCAACTAGGCGTATGGTGGACCAATCCCATCTCGCCATTTTTCGGGTTCATACAAGTGTGTTTTGGCACAATTTGATTGGTTCGTGGTTGTTTTGGTAGCCCAATAGGAAGCTGCCACATGGCCCAACCAGAGGCCACCACGTGGCCCAACCAGAGGCTGCCACATGGGGCCTCCACATTGGTCAAAAATTTGTTTGTGGGCCCGAAGGCTTCGGTGGGGATCGATCAGGGGACCTTCCACAACAAATTCCATACCTCCGTCGTCTCGCCTATGGGTTGGTTCTTAACTCTATAGGTCACCACCTATATTTAAGGTGTATGTACACCGTATTTTCAACGAGGCATTGGGTGTTGGCCTTGACCCTCAGTCGTGTAATAGGTCACTTGACCATGGCGAAAGACTTTAGTGGAGCGTCGGCGAGGACCAACCCCTGGTCACAAGTACTGCTATATGCCCATGGCGGAGGACTTGACGAAGAGGGCGGGGTTGTAAGCCCTGGCCTGTGGTCACAACGCAGGCCATATGACCACAACACACAATTACAGAGCAAATTTGGAGAGGTATGGACACTTATCCATAGCCTTGGTCACGACCACTGAGCACGAGACCCTGTGCGGAATTGGAAGGTGCTACCGAAGTAGGGCGGGGATTCAACCCTAGCCCCCGGTGCTATGGTGCGCCATGGGACCAACGTGGGGCCACGTTTGATGGGGGCGGTAGTTAAGGTTCACCACCAGTCATGTGACCGATGCATAATCAACAACCAAAATATTGGGATCTAGCCCGAAGGAGGCGGGCGGTTAGCCCCGACTCTTGACCACATTGAACACGTGACCACTTGCCCGACGAGGAAGGAGCCAACATCGGCAGGGGCAGACAGTTGGCCCCAACCCTTGGCCGTATGACCCTGTTTTAGCGCACAAGGGTTATTGGGCGAATTAATGAAGTGACAAAATGTATCATTTGTGGGATAAATTGTTGCC
This sequence comes from Pinus albicaulis, assembly GCA_034641835.2. Lineage (NCBI taxonomy): Eukaryota > Viridiplantae > Streptophyta > Pinopsida > Pinales > Pinaceae > Pinus > Pinus albicaulis. The sequence goes on along the minus strand of CM076576.1, from coordinate 688,003,058 downwards.
TCTCGAACTATTTAAAGGGAAAAAGTGTCGCACATTTAGGGAGGTTCGGCCAAATTGAGTGACGAATAGTAGAGCTAGGCTTAGAGAGCCATAACTTACTCATTTTTCAACCCTTTTGAGCTCAATATGAGCCTAGATAGGGTATTTTGGGCATTTTGAATCCATTGGAAACCTTAGTTTACTGATTGGAGCACTTCTGGAAGGATTTTTTGCAGGATTGATTCTTTTAGTGCTAGAGACAATCATGGGTTTGAAGCATTTTTGAAGGAATTTTGAGCATGGAGAGAACCTTGTAGGAGTTTTACAGCCTTCTTGTTTTATCTGCAACAATTGTGACTTCTATAGTGCAACTCTTCTTTGTCTTTTCTCTTATGCTTTTTGAGAGAAGTTATTTTTAGTACTTCATTGTGGAGTTTTTGTACATTTTATGCTCAGTTTCAGGTGGAATACAGGGAGTTGGTGTGAGATTCCTTTTCATGTTGACTCTTTTATGACTGACTATAGGTGGTCATAGTTTTAAAGTGAGAGTTCTTTGCAGGAGAATGTTTCCTTGTAGGAGAAACTATCCACTTAGTTGTTAACAAATTTCATATACTCTTTTATCTCTTAAATCAATAAATTAGTCTAAATATGTTAGTAGGCCCAGAGACATAGCCTAGGAGGATGAAATCCATCATCAAATTATATTTTTACTCTCTTCATGATTGCTATTTTGAGTTACATGTGAATATGTTGCATGTTTAAAGTTCATATGAAAACGAACTCATCTTTCTTGAAGAGATCATAAAACTTGTTTACATTAAAACCCATTCTGTTTACTTGCAAAGCATCAGAGAATGGTCAGTTTATAGGAAGGAGAGTATCTCCTTCAATTTTAGATCAAGTGGTATCAAAACTAGTTTTGACCAAGTTGCAGATATGGGCAAGAAGTTGAATCAGGAAATACTCCAAGAGTTAGAGGATATTAACTTGTCTCTTTGAATGGAGAATGTTGAGCTGAGTGGATTGTTTGAAGTTGTTGAGGAGGAGATGAGGAACATGCACCTTTAGTTGCAACATGTGTTGGAGGAACAAGTTGGTGAGATTTCAAGTCCATAAGCAACAAATAATTGCTCCAAGATGAATCCAATTTCTGGGCATGTTACAAACAAAGGATATGGACCCTATGTGGATAATGATGCTTGTGAGTTTTGTCAACATCTAAAGGATTCTCCTTATGTGATTGTTGGTAAAAGTGGGTGGATTGATTCATATTCAACTTTTCCATTAGCATATGAAACACAAAAGATGAGTGGAAAATCCAAAGAGGTAATCAACATCTCTAGTTCTAATCCTTTAGTTTATGCTGATAACACATAGTTTGCATACTTTGAAAATCATACTAAAGGCATTGGTATGAAGTTGTTAGCTCGGATGGGTTATGAAGGAGGAGGCCATGGAATCAATGACCAAGGTCTCTAATCCTATCGAGGTAAAGGAGCAAATAAGATATGAAGGATTGTGTTATGGCCATGGAGAGTTTGGAGAGCGTTCTAAAATTTTTGAGGCAATTAAATCATCAAATGATGATATGTCACACCAAGATGGTAGTGATAATGGAAATTTGTTTCTAAAGGGAGATGAAATTTTCAAAGGAATTTGGATGTCATCGTCCAGTCCTCTTCGTCAAAGTTACAACCCAAGAGACATGTATAAGTGTCATGGGAATTTAATTTTTTTTAGTAATTTTGATTATTTATGGGACATGTATCCTTGCACATTTTGTGATGCAAATGACCATTGTGTGGCTGATTGTGAGCAACAAAAAGTGATGGTTAAGAGAATGGACCAAATTATTGGAATAAATCATGAAGAACCTCCATCAAGTTTCAAGACTTCCTTGTCAATGGGAAAGTGAAAGTATTTTTGTACCCATTGTAACATGAATGGGCATGGGAATGAAAGGTGTTGGAAAATTCAATGAGAATTTTGTTCCAATAAGGACAAAGAGGTCATGCAATCCATTGCAAGGAAAGAGACAGGTGGAAAATATTATACTGGTGTATTTCCTAAGGTAACATTCAAAGCAGAGAGGGTGCAAAAAGAGAACCCATAAGCCTAGGAGAGGCAAATATTGGGTAGACTATTTTGTATAGTTTGTTTGCTTTATAAAATTGTAAATAATTGTTGTTCATTTTTGTTTTGGGTACTTTGTAAAGTGAATATGGGAATGATCACTTATTTGCAATAAGTATGTTTCTTTGACATGTCATTTTGTGTTGGCTTGCTAACGAGTCCTATTGTTTGAGGACTTTTTGGGATGAACATTTGTATGTCATCCAATATGTCTATAGTTGCATCATGTACTAACTGATACAAGTGTTTCAAGATGAAGCTTGTTGTGAATGTAATCGTCGATAAAGATTATACATAAAATGAATATGTTTATGTGGAAAAAGCCACAATGTGTCATTGAATCATTGTAGCCAGAGTAACTTAGAGTACACGTGCAATTTGAGGACAGTAAAGAAAAGTATGAATTAGTGCATGGAAAACATTGAGTTGCTTCTAATTTCCTAGATGGAAAATCAAGTTTGTCTTCAACAAAGAGGGACTTCACAATGAAGTTTGTTTGAGCCAAGAAAGATGGTTTTGGATAGAATGTTCAGATTCCATAAATCAAATTTTTTTTTCCTGCATGGTTATAAGAATTTTGGCTGGATTCTTGATAGGAAGGTAAGGACTTCACATAGAGGATAGGTGGAGTACCTTGGTTGGAGCTTGAAGGCACCAATTGAAACATAACATAAAGGATTGAGATCAGGAAATTTTATGAACTTTTTCCTCATTTTGTTTGCTAGGAGAAGATAAGCTTTTGGGGTCCAAAAGTTCCTAGTGGGGAGGTATGATCAAGAGATCAAAATTAGGATAAAAAATGAAAGTTCCAAAAATATTTTGAAAACATATTCAAGTCATAGTGTTCGTCATTCTGATTGAAATGACGCTTGAATCACCTCAATCCATTTTTGTATGACAAAGTTATGATGTTCTGAAGTTTTTGACCAACAACAAAAATTTTGCAGGTAGGCTGACTAGGTAGTCCGTACTACTGATGTCATGATCATGTAAACATGCCAACTAGGCATATAGTGGACCAATCACAGGTCACCATGTGTCAGGTTCATACAGGTGTGTGTTGACACAATTTGATTGTTTCGTGGTTTTTTTTTTTCGCCCAATAGGAAGTTGCCACATGGCCCAACGAGAGGCTGCCACGTGGTGCCTCCACACTAGTCAAAAATTTGTTTATAGACTCGAAGGCCTTGGCGAGGATCGATCGAGCAAAATGCTACAACACATTCCATACCTCCATCATCTCGCCTATGGGTTGGTTCTTAACCCTATAGGTTGAAACTTATATTTAAGGTGTATGTATAATGCATTTTGGAGGTGACGTCGGGCGTTAGCCCTGGCCCCTGATCGTGTCACAAACCACAGGAAAATGGAAAAATACTTCAGTAGAGTGCCAGCAGGGACCAGCCCCTGGTCACATGTAATGCCATATTCCCATGGAAGAGGGCTAAATGGAGAGGGTGGGGCTGTAAGCCCTGGTCTATGGTCACAGCACAAGCCATATGACCACATCACACAATGATAGAGAAAATTTGGAGAGGGCTGGGTACTTGGCCCTAGCCCTGGTCACAATCAACTAGTACGAGACCCTGCGCGAAATTGGAAGGTGTTATCAAAGCAGGGTGGGGACTTAACCCCAGCCCCTGATGTTATGGTGCACCATGGGACTGATGTGGAGCTGAGTTCAACAGGGCGATAGTTAAGGCTAGCCCCTAGTCACATGGAAGACATGTAACCAACGACCATAAATTTGGTAGCTAGCCTGGCGGGGGGGGGGGGGGCGGTTAACCCTGACCCTCGACCAAATTGACCATGTGACCACCTGCCCGACAAGGAAGGAGCCGACACCAGTAGGGGTGGAGAGTTAGCCCCAACCCTTGACCATATGGTCCCATGTATCCCTGATTTTGCGCACAAGGGTTATTAGGCGAATTAATGAAGCGAAAAAATGCACTGTTTGCGGGCGAAATTATCGCTTCCTGAATTGTTTAAAGGGTGAAAATATCACACAATTAAGGAGGTTTTGCCAAACTAAGGGAAGAATAGTAGAGCTAGGCTTAGAGAGCCATAACTTGATAATTTTTCAAACCTTTTGAGCTTAAGAAGAGCCTAGATACATGTTTTTTGGCATTATAAATCCATTGAAGCCTCACTTTACTGATTTGAGCATTGTTAGAAGGAATTTTTGAAGGATTGAGTCTTTTAGTGCTAAAGACAATGAGGGGTTTGAAGCATTTTTTAAGGCATTTTCAGCATGGAGAGAACCTTGTAGGGGTTTTCCAACCTTCTTGTTTTATCTGCAACAGCTGTGACTGCTATGGTGCAATTCTTCTTTATATTTTCTCATTATGTGTGTTGAGATAAGTTATTTTTAGAACTTCAATGTGGAGTTGTTGCACATTTTATGCTTAGTTTCGGGTGGAGTACATGAGGGACTTGATGTGAGAGTCCTTTTCATGTTGATTTTTTTATGACTAAATATAGGTGTTCATACTTTTAGAGTGAGAGTTATTTTCAGGAGAATGTTTCGTTGTAGGGGAAGCTAGCCATTAAATTGTCAACAAATTTCATGTACTCTTTTACCACTAAAATCAATGGACCGGTCTAGCTGTGTTATCATGCCCGAACACGTAGCCCAAGAGGGGTGAACTTTGTCATCAATTTATGTTTTTCCTCTCTTATTTCTATTTTGAGTTAATGTGAATACGTTACTTGTTTAAAGTTCATATGAAAACAAACTCATATTCCTTGAAGAGATCATAAAACTTGTTTACATTAAGACCCACTTTGTTTACTTGCAATGTGTAAGAGGACGACCAGTTTCTAGGAAGGAGAAATTCTCCTCCAATTTCAGATCAAATATGGTGAAGTTTATAAAGAAATAGAGGCTTACATGTAGTTAGTGCCCTTACTCTGTGTGTCTCCAATAAGAATTGCTTCCTCCTGCCTTTCTAATGCATTAGTAATGTTTAGTTGCCCTTGTGATCTCAAGCATAAAGCATGTACATTCTGTAAGGGCGATGTTGAAAACTTGTTTTTAACAATATAAAGAACTTAAAAATAATAAAAATGCCAAATTTCTCCCTAAGGGTGGGTGTAGTTTCCCAACATCTCGAGTCAAAATAGATTGCAAGTAAACGTTAAAATTCAAGTTTCCATGCACTCCACATTCCCATCCTCTCTAAATATTCATCTTTGTTGTATATATGATTGGCTCCTTAATTTTACAAATACTAACATATGTGTCATTCATATAACTACAAATTATGTACTACATCAATTAAATATTTTTCTCTAAAGCTTATAAATGAAAGATATTTTTGAAGGTGCAAGTCTCAAGCTTTTGGTTGGAGTCATATAAGTAATACAAATTATTGCGCCCAGAGGCGCTCTACAACCTACTTTATAAGGTAGATATGTAGGTGTAATGTAGCTATGTAAACAATTTTAAATGTCACCTCGATGAAAAAATAATTAAAAGTTAAAATTAATATGGGGGTTGAGTGTAAACATTTATATGTTGGCTAGATTAATAAAAAGTTGAAAGTAATAAACAAAAGGTTAAAAAGTAATAAATAAAAATTTAAAAGTAATAAAATATGGGGATGGGTGTAAACATTTAAATGTTGGCTAATTAATAATAAAAAATTAAATTAATAAAAGTAATAAAATTCATTTTGTTATTAACTCATGAATAGGTTGTGTTACAATACCATGGGTCAATATCATGGTTTATCAATACCACATGCCAAAAAACAATAACTTATTTCATAATCGAATGACAAGACTCTTAACCATGGATATTCACCCCCACTTTTCCATTAATATTATGAAATTGTGAATAGACTTTGTTACAATACCGTGGGCCAATACCATCGCTTATTAATACCACATGCCAAAAAATCATAACTGATTTCACAATCAAAATACTTTATAAAAATATGACAAGGTTCTTTACCATGAATATTTACCCCCACTTTACCATGGATATTCTTAACTTGTAAATATGTTTTGTTACAATACCATGGGTCAATACCATGGCTTATCAATACCACATGCCCAAAAACCATAACTTATTTCACAATCAAAATATTTGACTACTAAAAATATTCCCATAGAAATTGATCTAGTGGATAAGTAAAGTGCTCAAAATTCAAAGTGTTCAAAAGTGCTCGAAACCAATGCAAAAACGTAGATCTTGTTTCCCTGAATCCAACGCAACTTGAATAGCTCAAAATTGATATCATATGCTCCCGATATTTCATTCTAATCGTTTTCCTAAATAGCTAAAATAACTTGAATAGCTCAAAATTGATATCATATGCTCCTGATATTTCATTCTAATCGTTTTCCTAAACAGCTAAAATATTTATAGGTTGGATGCAAGACTACTGCTAACTGTGTTTCTTGGGCCAATGGCAAGCTGGCGAGTGGCCTTATTGGAATTGGTTCTAATTGGAAAATTTTGATTGGTTATGGACGATTTATGTGGCCCTATGAATGAGAGCAACGTGGGTGAATGGTAGGCAACCACATGGCCTCCCAAAGGTCTTGCAATTTTTTTTAAAGGTTGAACTAGCCTTTAGAAGGATTGAACATGGGACATCCGAACAAGAAGTGCAATGCTCTACCGCAACGCCAATAGTGTTAGTTAACATCATATGTCGTTGGGTTATATTTAAAGTTTTGTTGTTTGCTATATGGGGGACGAGGAATGGGCTAAGCCCTGGTCCCCGATCACCTTACCACCCATGGAACCGCAGGTAGAAGGGAGCCGAGGGATCAGGCTTAACCCTAGCCCAAAGTTCTGATACTGATACATAACCTCCCCTCGAGTGCAGGAAAGAACGGGGACCGATGCGGTGTTTTGGGTAAAACGTCGGGATTTGACTCACGTGGTCCAAATTTTCTGCTCACAAGGGTCACTATGCGTTTAAATTAAGTGACAAATTGCACGCAATTCAGTGCAAATCTTGCTGGTGGTAGGTGAAAATGTAGTCTGGCGGTTCCAGAAAAGGTAGATTCGTAGAATAGTTAGCAAGGGAGTGCAGTTTGTAGAACAGTAGCAACAAAACTACTCTAGAGCATAACTTCTTCATTTTTTGACCAAATTGTGCCCAACAAGAACCCAACTTTGGGTTTTTGACAGTTCTGGAGACATTAAAGACATTATTTTTGCATTATGAGCACTATAAATCCATGTAATTACGAATTTGAGCACTTAATGAAAGAGGCCCTACATTGGAAGTTGGACCAAGAGATGTAGTTCAAGAGGGGTGAACTCCTTCATCATTTTGTTTTCTTGTGATATTGTGTATGGTATTAGTGTCTCTATTTTTATGATGTAAATTGAGTTAAAAACATTAATTTATGTGTTTTTGTAAATTGATTAATTTCCTAAAAGACATAAAAATTTACTTGCACATTTCATAAAACCTTCAAGTTTACAAAAATATATTAGTTTGGTATCAAATTTTTGGTTGTTTTGACGGTTTAATTTTGTTGCAAGTGTTTTCTGATGCTTACAAGGTTGAAGCTTACAATAGGAGAAGGAAATATCGTTGGAACAAGTCCTCAAGCTAGTTCAAGGAGAGCACATTCACCTCAAGTGTCACCCAAAACTTCACTATTCATGGCCCATGAAGGGGGCCCTCACGCTATGTCTGAGGATGAGAGGAATTTCAGAAAAACATTCTTTGAAATGACTAAAATGGTGAAATTTATTTATGAGGAAAGGAACTCAAGGTTGCAAGGTGAGAGCTCAAATCCTCTAGGAGGAAATGAAGGAAATGGAGAAAATTTCCAAAAGGGAATGGAGGAAATGGTGACAAACCACCACCTATACCTCCACCTTTTCCTACACCTCCATCTTCACCCTCATCTTCTTCTACATCCACCCCTTCACAAACTCCTCCAAGATCTCCAAAGGGACATGGTAAAACTCCTTTGTTAAAGCTTGATATAAAATTTGAATTGCCTATGCATAATGGAGAGGTAGATGATGAGAAATTAGATAATTGGTTCGTCAGATTGAAGTGTATTGCATGATACAAGGAATTAAGGATGATGAGACCAAAATTCAGCTTGCTTCTTTAAGGTTGGAAAGTACAACACTCATTTGGTGGGAAGCCAAAACTCAATAAGGTGTAAAGAAAAGAGGTAAGATTATAACTTCTTGGAATGATTTTGTAGTTGCATTAATAAGACAGTTTTATCCATTAGCATACTCGAAAAATGATTGGAAAAACTTTAGGCAAGCTAAGGGTCAGAGTGTGCAAATTTATACCCAAGAGTTTGGAAGAAGAGCTTTGATTTTGGGTGTAGATTTATTCTCTCAAGACACTCTACTCAAATACTTTGGAGGTTTACATAGTTACTTGAGACACACAATTCTCATGTTTAACCCTACAAATCTAGATGTAGTTTGTGTACATGCAACTCATTTAGAAGCAAGAGGGAAGAATGTTCCCCAAGAGAATAACAAGAAGCCATTCAAGAGTGGAGACAAAGGAAAGGGGAAAATAATGCTTCCATTAAGAAAGAGGGAGAAAATCTCACATGTAAACATTGTTCAAAACAAGGCCATGATGAAGATCATTGTTGGAAACTTAAACCTGAGATGAGACCCAAAAAGTTTAACAACAAAGGAAAGAAAAATATTGTTGCAACTACAAAACATGATTTAGGATCTCATTCCGAATATTAAACAAAGATAACAACCATGGGATCGAAAGGAAAGTATTCTATTGCAAGTACTATTTCTGCTAGTAACCTCAATGAAACTCAAAACGATAAAGAAAGAATATAGATTTTCCATATTAGAGTCATCCCAAAACATAACAAAATAGACTCTTTGTTTGATAGTGGATCAAAAAACAACCTTATTTCAGAAATCATTGTCAAGAAACTGAATTTGGAAACCATTCCTCATCTTAAACCTTATCCTTTGGGTTGGGTATGTAACAATGCAAAATTGCAAGTGACAAGAAAATTAAAACTGGAATTTGCCAACACCACAAACTTCATTGATGAGGTAGAACTTGATGTAGTTCCACTTGACATATGTGGTATTGTTTTGGGAAGCCCATGTCTATATGATAGGAAAGCTAGCTTTCATCCCCATGAGAACAAGTATCATTTGTTTAAATATGGGAAAGAGTATATTGTTAGAGAATATCACAAGAAATTAAATTTATCTCTTGTGAATGTTGGAAAAATGAAGAGGCTTGTTAATGATAGAAAGATTTTTTTACTCTTGATGTTCAAACCCAAAAATGATGTTCAGAATGAAGCCTTCCAAGAATGTGATGCAAGATTAAAATTTGATTTGATTGAGGTTGTTAACACCTATGATGAGATGTTTCAGGAACCTATAGGATTACCTCCTAAAAGAGGAATCTAACATGAGATCCAAGTGCAACAAGATTGTACTCTTCCAAACATTGGCATTTACAAGATGTCAATCATGGAGAATGCAAAAATTAAGAAAAAAAATTCAAGTGTTGCTTGATAAAGGGGTCATCAGACCATGCACGTCTCCATGCAGGTCTCTGATTGTTTTAGTGTGAAAGAAGTATGGAACATGGCTCATGTGTGTGGACTTTAGAGAGTTGAACAAAATCACAGTAAAGAACCATTACCCTCTTCCTCGAATTGATGATTTACTTGATCAATTGAAAGATGTTGTTTATTTCACTAAGATAGACATGAGGATTGGATATCATCAGATTAGGATCGCTGAAGGGCATATTTGGAAGAAAACCTTCAAGACAAAGCAAGGTTTGTTTGAGTGGTTGGTTATGCCATTTGGGCTTTGTAATGCTCCTGATACATTCATGAGAGTTATGAATGATGTTTTAAACCCTTTTCTTGATGATTTTGTGATAATTTACTTATATGACATATTGATTTTCAACAAGACTTGTGAAGAGCATGTCAAACATGTTAGGCACGTTCTAGATGTCTTAAAGAAAGAGAAGTTATTTTCACATATTTATAAATGTGAATTTGGGAAAACCTCTTTTGTTGATTTGGGTCATATTGTTGGAGGGGGTGAGTTGAAGATAGATCCCTCAAAGGTCGAAGTCATATTGAATTAGAAAAAACCCAAAACTGTAATAGAGGTTAGAATATTCTTGGGTGCAACCCAATATTGGAGAAAGTTCATTTCTAACTTTTATTCCATTGCAACTCCATTACATGCTTTAATAAGTGTGAAACAAGTTTTTCAGTGGGGAGGCAAACAACAGAAATCCTTTGATGCGTTGAAAGAGAGAATCAGTACAACACCAGTGCTTGCACTTCCAGATTTGAAACAATCATTTGAGATAAAACCGATGCAAGTGACTATGTCATGGGAGCAGTCTTGATGCAACATAGTAAGCCCATCTGTTATCATTCTGAAAATTTTAATGGTGCAGTGATTAAATATACTATATATGAAAAATAATTGTATGCTTTGGTGCAAAGTGTGAAAAAATGGAAACATTACTTGATGGGTAAGGAAACTATAATTCACACTGACCATCAACCGTTGCAATACTTGCAATCACAAACCAATCTACAACAAGCGAGGCACTTCAGATGGATGGATTTATTACAACAATTCCACTTAGTGATAAGATATAAGAAAGGTATATAAAAAAAAATTGTTGATATGTTATCTAGGCCAATTGTTAGTGCATCCATTATTCTTAAGCATAATTATATGATGCATGAGAGATATATTGAGAAATATTATTTAGATGAATATTTTAAAGATGTATATGCACCATTGTATCAAGGTAACCAAGTAGAGGAATTACATTATCATGTGCATGATAAATTGTTGTATCATCTTGGCAGGCTATGTATTTCACAGGGAGAAAGATTCAATATCATAAGGGAAGCTCATACTTCTCTTATTGTTGGCCACTTTGGTGTAGGTAAGACAATGACACAATTACAAAAGTATTTTTACTGGCCTCTTATGAATGATAGTGTTTCATTATATGTAAGAGGATGTTCTTTATGTGCTATCGGTAAGCCTAGTAATAGAAAGTTGGGATTGTATACTCCACTTCCTCTTCCTTCTCATCCTTGGGAAAGTGTTTCTATGGATTTTGTGGGAGGTATACCTATGTATAGGAAAGGTCATGGTTATCTTTATGTAGTTGTCGATCAATTCAATAAAATGTGTATTTTGATGCCTTGTAAGAAGCATGTTACAACTGAACATAATGCACTATTGTTCTTTCAAAATGTATGGGTACATTTTGGGTTTCCCACATCCATTTGATACTCTCAATTTGTCGGGAAATTTTGGTCAAGTTTATGGGGACTCACAGACACCAAATTAAAAAAGAGCACAAAATTCCATTTGCAAACTGATGGCCAAACAGAAGTGGTGAACAAAGCGGTAATACATCTTCTTCGTGGTTATTGCAGCAAGCATCCTAAATTGTGGGATGAACATTTGCACTATATTGAACATGCATACAATCGAGGCAATAATTCATTGACTCAAACATCTCCATTTGAGGCATGCTTGGGATACTTACCAAAATATCCTCTAGATTTTATCTTTGGAAAAGATGTTGCTATTGATGGACATAGTGACATAGATAAGGCTAAGTGATTCATTGAACAAGTTCAATTGGTGCATCAAATGGTTCAAAAACAGTTGGAAAAGAGTTAAGCCAAGTACAAGACAAGACATGATAAGCATTGTGTTTAACACAACTTCAAAGTGTTGAAAAATTTGGTTAAGGCTAAATTGGCCTTTGGGAGGGTCGAACATGGGACATCCGAACAAGGAGTGCAACACTACTGCAGCGCCAGTGGCATTACTTAACATCATATGTCGTCGGGTTATATTTAAAGTTTCGTTTATTGTTATACCGTGGACGAGGTCAGGGCTAAGCATTAGTCGCCTGTCACCTTACCACCCACAGAACTATAAGAAGAAGGGAGCCTAGGGCTCAGGGTTAACCTCGTCCCAAAGTTACGATACCCATACATAACCTCACCATGGGCGCAGTTAAGAACGGGGACTAGTGCGGTATTTTGGGCACAATGTTGGGATCTGGCCCACGTGGCCCAAATTTTCTACTCACTGCGGTCACTATGCATTTAAAGTAAGCAACAAATTGCACCCAATTTGGTGTGAATCTCACTGGCGTCAGGCAAAAATGTAGTCTAACGGTTCTAGAAAAGGCCAATTTGTAGAACAATTAAGAGGTGTAATATCCCTATTTTTACTGCTTTTATTAGACAGTTGAACAATCCTAAAGGTTAAGTGGACCTAAAGGAAAACAATTATTGTGGACACATTTTATTCTTTTAAATTTAATAAATGTGGAATTTGAATTATTGTGCAAAGACTAGAGTATAAATGGAGACCAGGATTTCAAGTCCATGAGGATGGATAAGATTCCAAAGACTTTCCCAGATTCTCCAAAAATCCTTGGAGAAAAAAAATTAAAATTGAATATTATATTGGAGATAAAAATCTAAAAATATACCTCAGTAAAGTGGAAATTTACTGAGAAGAGGTGAAATAAAACTAGAAAGAGGAAAAATCTAGTTTTAAAATACTTTTGCGGAAAAAACAAAAGGAAAGCCTAGGCAAAAAGGAAAAAAACATCCTTATTAACTAGACACAGTTATGGAAACATGTTGAAAGAAAATCAAACTTAAATAATCCATTACTTGGTAGACAAGAGGTTGTCTACACCTTGGAGGAATTGGTCTTTGCTTGGGGGGAGCTGTGGAGAGAAAGCTCAAGGTTGCGTGGAAAAGTCTTACCAAAATTGGTATGCACAATTAAATTCAATTTCGTGTTATAAATTTTAGTATGAAATAAAGTTTGAGATTATCTAATTGCATTGAATTATAGATTAATTATGTTAGATGGAAGTGTGTAAGAAGGTTAATTTTATACATGATTAAGTATTGTATAAAATGGTGAATTTATGTATAAAATTTAGTTAGATAGTCTGATGTATTTAACAGACAACAACTATAGAAACCATAGTTGATCTATATGGTTACACAGACAAGTAGAATTATTCACCAACTCTCAGAATGTCTAAACCCCATTAATAGGTTTAAATTTGAGGTTAGGTGGTAAATCATATTACTGTAAAGATATAAAATGAATATAAGGAAAAAACCCTCTAGCAGAGGTTATAAAGGAGGTTTTTAGTGTTATAAAATTGGCCAAAATGATCAAAATCACATTTGCTAAAACATTCATTTACAATTATGGATGTTTTGGCGGAGCTTTTAATGGAATTTCAACACAACTAAAAAAATTGGGCGGCCGGAGGTTATTATGGATGTTTTTTTCATCGGTGCGCTCGTAAGGTGTCGATGCACCGGTGCGTTTCATCTAAAAGGTGACCCAGGGCGGTCGAAGGTGCATGCACCAGGCCATCAAGGTATATAACTGCACCGGGGCACAGTGTTGGTGATACAATGTACGGGGTTGTTCTAATTGGTCTTGGGATTTTTGCGATGCCCATAGCTCGTCTAAATGCACCGATACGTCGACTTATAGAAACGCATCGGTGTGCAGTGTCAGACAAACACACCATTTTTTCTAATTCGTATAGGTATTTTTGCGGTGCCCATAGGTTGTACAAATTCCTCGGTGCGTAGACTCACATAAATGCTCCGGTACGTAGTATCGCACAAACGCACCGAGATTTATAATTGATATTGGTATTTGTGGGGTGTCTATAGGTCGTAGAAATGCACCGGTGCACTGTATCATAAAAATGCACCGGTGTACAGTAACTGACACACACCAATGTTCATTTTGTATTTTTTAGAAACATTGACCTGTGACAGTGCAATTATTGTGATTTTTTAAAATTAATTATTCACCAAAAGTCGACACATCTTATAAGAGTATTCATATTAATTAATTTTTTATTAATGCATTTGAATGTGATGCTTGGATTAATTTGTTATATCATATAATAATTATTGTGATTTTTTAAAATTCATTATTCATCAAAAGACGACACATATCTTATAACAATATTCGTATGAATTAAATTTTTATAAGTGCATTTGAATGTGATGTTTGGATTAATTTGTTATATCATATCATCAAATTTCACATCTCTTCATTATTATTTTTAATCATCCATAAATTTAACCATTGGTATTGCATTTCACAACGACAATGGAGAGCGCAATAGAATAAATTAAAACATATTATATATATATATATATAACCATTGGTGTTACATTTCACAACGACAATGGAGAGTGCAATAGAATAAATTAAAACATATTATATATATATATATATATTATATTATATTATATATATAAGACAATCTTTGTCATACAAAATGGGACAGTTTTTGGCATCCCTTTGTCTTTCAATTGGGACACTATGTCCATTACATTAAACAAAATGTTTGATTTCTTAGACAAATATTTCAAAAAATACAACGCCTTGCTTTGATATCCAAACATAGTTATCATCATTCTTCGCTTGAACTGTTGTCACTGCTAGAGCTACTTCCATGACTTGGGTTATTTTCGGGAATATTTTGTTCACGGTGTTAATTCTTTTCTTCTTCTTCACCTTCCATCTACAAACATAAAAATAAACTGTAACGAGTGTATATACATTGGTGAGAATAATGAAAATTGAAATATTAAATAATATACATCAATGTAAATAAAAAGGAAATGACGTACCATAGCAACAATTGACTCATGAACTATACACATTATTTTAAAACCATGTAGTATGCCATCTTTCAAGATTTCATCTGTTTCATCCAGTGTTAGTTTTTGTAGCATAAACGCCACGCGCAAACAAGGAACCACCATATGGTGCTCTCTGTGAACTAGGAGACCCGGTGCGGTGCGTTATATGTTACATGGTGAATCGATTAACACAATATTTTCTTTTTTTTTTTGCAAAACAGCACGAGTACGGTGTGTCGTAATGAAATAGTGCACTAGTGCCCTATTTTACATATGGCACACTTATTTAAAAAAATTGTTTTTAAATTTTTTATCACAGAGGACTTTCGTGGTGGTGCGTTGGGATAATCCAGCGCACCGGTGCGCTAGGTTACGCCTGGTGCACCGATAAAAAAAAATTCTATTTTTTTAAATTCACGCAAGGGCTGAAATGGATTGGGATCTGACTATGCAAGTCGTCCCGTGGATTGGATTTCTTAGGCCTATATATAGCAATACAACCTTATAAATCTAAAATGAAAAGCTATAATTCTAAAATCACAGAAACAGGGGGAAGAAAGGGTAGAAACAAAAAGAATGTAGGGTTTAGGGTAAAAATTGATTTTTTATTTATTTATTTTGTTTCTGAAAATGAAAAAGAAATTGAATTTTTTTTCTTACTGCGTAAAAAAAAACTGCAAAAAACAATAAACTTTAATCACAAGATTGTTTGAAATTCTATGCTACAGGGTTTGAATCACCAGAGGTTTGGAATCTTGATTGTCTGAATACTTCTGTTCGAATGTATTTCGTTGCTCCGCAGTGCTCTCGTGCTTTGTTGCTCCAGGCATGTCTCCTGCAAATCTCTGGCTGAATTTTTTTGCAAAAATAGTGAAATAATGAAAAGTGTTTAGTATTTAAAGAATTGTTTTACGAAATTAGATTTTCGAAAAAATTTTCCCGCCCATTTTTCAATTGACCGCTTTTTTTTCACTTAAAGAAAATAGAGTTGTGCTTTTTTTATTTGCGGTTATTGGTCGCTGGTGCGTCACTTAATATCATCGCATTGGTGCGTCCACTTATATCAGGACACCAGTGTGCAGTAACGAAAATACATCGGTGTGGTGATCTGTACATTAGCACCGATAACAAGAAGTCCATTTTTAAGGCACCTAATTACTTTTAGGTGTGTGCACCAAAATTTATTGTTGATTTTTCTCAAATGCAGGGAGAAAATATCATAATTATATCAAGCAGACAATTCTTCAAAATCCAGCTCGTTCCATAATACTTCTCAAAGTCCATTGCGGAGTTCTCCCTATCCATCTCGAGACGTAATATTTACTTCATATTTTATTTATATTTTCATTATCTAATTGAATTTATGTTTTTTATCCATGTCAATCATGCACAACTTAATTAAATTTATAATGTATACAAATTTGTAGGTTCATGCAGATTCAGACTCGAGTTCAGATGCACAAAATATTCAAACAACTCCAAAACGTCGGAAGCTCTTATACGGAGCAGCATACCGCAAGGCACATTTGGTAGATGAAAATGGACAGTCGCTTCACCCTACCAATTGTAACAATATTGCATCTTCTAGCCACAATCCTGGGACAAGGATGGTAATAATTATAATTGTTTGGTATATTGATTAATGTAATTATTTCAACGTCAAACCAATTAATCATGCAATATTGTCAACGTGGTTACTAATTGATATCATATATTTTGTACTAATATTGTTCAAATATATTTTTTAAATTATTAGGATTCTAGTGATGATGAGCGACCTACCTACCATCTTCCGTTGCACCCCACGACAATGTCAAATCGAGAGAAGACTGAATTAAGAGAAAAAATCAGAGAGGAACGATACCAAGAATGGTTGAATCAACCACCGATTCAATTCTCGCTACGTCTAGATTCACCAATTAGGAATGACTACAGTAATAGTAGTTATTCACAAGATGGAAATGGAGGCAATCAAATAGAGGTTGGTATGGATGATTACTTAAGGGATACGACTGCTATAGAGATAATGTTGTTAGATGCATTCCAAAATGATGATCAGCTAGGGGATGATGCTCATATCGCTGGCACCTTTTTTGAAAGCCTTAAATTTGCTTCCACCACCCCTCTCTCTGGACCTGGCGATCAGTCAAAGTATACCCAGTTGGGGACAGCGATGTTACTATACAACTTGAAATCAAATTTTGGCTTGTCGAATTCATGTTTCTCGAAAATTTTGAGGTAAGTTACCATAAAGTCCTCCCCTATATAAATTTGAGAAATATAATTAGTATAGTACAATGAACATTACAAATGGTATATTTTATGAACGTTAATAATTATATCGACATTAATGTACATTTATTAATATATTTTTCCATGATCACCAACTACAGGTTATTCAAAGATAAGGTTCTTCCGAGTGATAATGTCTTGCTCGGTAGCTATGAAGAGGCAAAGAAATTGTTGAAAATGTTGGGTTTTGAGTACATATCATATCATGCATGTCCAAATGATTGTATTCTATATAGAGGAGAATATGCAGACAAAGAGATATGTCCGAAATGTGGGCATGACGGGTATGATAAATAAAAAAAGAAGGGTAAATCACGTACTGGTCCTCCTTTTAAGATATTGAGGCATGTGCCTATAATCCCAAGGATTCAAAGGCTCTTTCATTGCAAATAATTAGCTATGTTGCAGGGATGACATGCCTCACACAGAAGTGAGTTGGGATTTATGCGAATCCCAACTGATTCAATAGCCATGAAACATATAGAGGATACATGGCTCGAAAAATTAAAGGATGAAGTACGAAGTCTATGACTCAACATAGCCATGGATGGAATCAACCCATATTCCCTCCAGAACACCAACTATTTTGTTTGGCCTGTAGTAGTGATCAATAACAATAGCCCCCCATGGTTGTCCGTGAAGAATGAAGATCTTATGTTGGCTCTCATAGTCCCTGGTAGAAGACAAGTGAAAAATATGGATGTCTACTTACAACCACTGGTATATGAATTGAAGGAATTATGAGATGGGATAAATGTATATGATGTATCAAGACCCATCACAGCAAAGAGGAGTTTTACGTTGTATGGCATATGTGCTTACATGACACATGATTATCCAGGCTTAGGATTTTTCTCTAGTAAATTACATGTTTAATTTATTGATTTGTTTATATACGTAAAAATATTATTTCACATATTAGTTATTTAATTCATTGTAATTGTTCTGATCTTCATGATATTCTTTAACGTGCCATGCATATTAACTCTATACAATAATCTCGCAGGTCTTGTAACCAAAGGGTATTTTGGATGTAAATGTTGTGGACCTTCTCTGAAAGCTTTCCAAGGACCTACGAAAGTCAGTGTATGATTGCTCCAGTGTATTCCTCCCAGAAGAACACCCTTACAAAAGAGTAGCATCTTCCTTGAATGGTAAACGAGAGATAACCCAAAGGCCTCCAATAACGACACGAGCTGGATGGCTTAGAGAATATGAGAGAGAGAAGGAGAAGGAGTTCATAGAAATGTTTAATTCAAATGGGGAGCCTATGTTTGATGATCCGGAATTATTCGACACCTATGTTCAGAAATTTCCCATTGGGATGAAAAGGAAATCTATCTTTTATAACCTCCCATATTGGGAGCATCTTAAGATTACCCACTTATTAGATCCCATGCATATATTTAAAAATGTTTCATCTTCTTTATGGAGGAACATATCATCGAAACAAAGTGACACATGGGATGTTAGGAAATATCTTATTACTTCAAACACTAAAAAGAAACATTGGCCAAGACGATTAGAAAGTACAGTATCAAAGGCACGTGTTGGTCCCTCTAATTCATGGTATTTCAAAGAAGGTGATGTCCCATGGATTTTAAAAAAAGATGATCTTTCTTTGGCAAAGGAAGTTATAATGGGTGTGAGGGTGCTATCTTCATATGGGTCTTCAATACGGCGTTGCTTCACCGTGGATGACCATTTGTCGGGGTTTAAATCGCATGACCATTTGAATCTTCTAAGAGTAGGTATCATATCAAAAGCATGATTTTATTATTTGTTATATTAATAAAATTTATCCCATGCAAGGATCATAAAACATAACTAAATTTGTATATTATTGCACGTGTTTGTAACTTTACAGTGTCATTATCCTTTGTTCGTGCATGGATGTGTGAAACATGAATTCCCTTAAGACCTAGGACATGCCATATCTAAATTATCTGTATTTGTACATTGTATCACGTCAAAGGAGATTCATGTGGCTAGCATTCCACAGTGGCATCAAGAGATAGTTGAGATTGTTTGTATGTTTGAGAAGGAACTGCCGATGAGTTTCATGGACTTGCAGGTTCATCTTCTAATCCACCTGGTCGATGAGGTTGAATTATTTGGGGTGGTTTCTTGTCGTTGGATGTTCTTCTTAGAGAGGTACATGAAGGAATTGAAAGGTTTTGTTCGACAAAGGGAAAAACTTGAGGGGTCTATGGCAGAGGGGTACATATCGAATGAGTCTTTATATTATGTCAGTGAGTACATCAAGTAGATCGACAATAGACTAGGTGCGGTGATTTGGGATGATGAAAGGAATGAAGACAAAAGAGAAGGGGAGTTTCTCCAAACGAGTGGAAAAAAGTGCTTGATAAAGAGTAAGCGACTTATAATTTTTCAAATTTACACAAAGTAAATATTAATGTTGAACTTCGATATAATGTATATTTTGATCTCTATGTACTATATAATGTCAGTTTGATTTCATCAGCGAATGCAAAAACTGAAGCAAACAATAAATTCATTCTTTACAATTTTGAAGCAACATAACTGTGGGTTGCATTGTACGAACAAGAGAGGATGAAATGGGATAGTGATAGGAAATAATCCATGCGGTTGAATGGTATAAGTGCGCCTTATCCCTATGATTTAAAAGAAAATATGCCAAAAATATGCCCCAATAGTTGGGTTTTTGACCAAGTCAGAGAGAAATACGGTGCAACCAGTCGTTACTCACGTGCTGAAGAGGATGCGCTAAAAGTAGGGATTGGGTGCAGGAACTCGTTAATACTCTATTTAATTTATATGTACATTTGAAACTTATAAGACATATATATTTCATATTGTTTCTTGGGTTATTATAAGACACATAACAATATGATTTTTTAAAAAAAATTTATAGTAGGTGCATTTGTTCCCATCTATGTGGGCATATGGACACCATTTTCGTACAGAAAATGCCGATGTTGGAAACATCACACAAGACTGTGGAGTGGAAGTTGAGTTCGATCAATCTAGTCGATCTAGCCATTGTGATCAAAACCTAGTACAAGGTATGTTAGGTTACGTCGGAAAGATACAAGAGATCATTGAAGTGGATTTCTCTTCTTTCCAATGTGTTATTTTTAGGTGCAAGTGGTGGGACACCTTTGATCAGAATAATGTAAATGAAGATCACTATAGTAGGCTGATATGTATCAACTCTAGAAAGATGTGGGATGAAGCTAAGGAGCCCTATGTTTTCCCCAAACACTGCAACCATGTGTTTTTTTACCTAGATGTGTTGGATAGGGATTGGTGGTTCATATTGAGACATGACCCTAGATCAAAACATATTTTTGAGAACAATAGTGTTATCATGCCATGTGAGCTGGAAGATAATGAGGGTGATCATGAGAATCGAGAGTGATATGGTACATGTGTTATTGATCATCAATATTTATACTTTTTAAGATGGGTTTTTCGAAACATTTTAATACGCATTTTGAATTAATTCGTAATTTGCATTGTGTTAATGTTAAAATCAATATTTCACTTGATAATTTTCAATTATGTTGATCTCAAAAAAAATGGCGTACTGTATAAAGTTATTTTTTTTATGTAAGATCATAATAAAATAATGATAACTCTAAAGCACATGAATTTTTTTGCATTATTTTCTAAACCTTATTATATTACAATAATTCATATTATTCCAGATTTATTATTTTACAATTATTTAAAATTTTACAAATTTACAAATTTAAAATTTTTAATAAAATCATTTCACATTAATACAATTAAAATTTTCACATTAATACAATTAAAATTTTACAAATATTTTACATACAATTAGAATTAGAATTAGAATTAGAATTACAATTTTACAATTTCGCATACAATTACAATTAAAATTACAGTTACAATCTTAGAATTTTACATACAATTACAATTTTACAATCTTAGAATTTTACATACAATTACAATTTTACAATTACACTCATTTCACAGTAATATAATTAAAATTTTACAAATATTTCACATAGAATTAGAATTAGAATTAGAATTACAATTTTACAATTTCACGTACATTTACAATTACAATTACAATTTTAGAATTTTACATATATACAATTACAATTTACAAATTTAAATTTACAATGACAATTACAATTTTACAAATTTACATATATACCATTACAAATACAATTTTAGAATTTTACATACAATTACAATTTTATAGTTTTACTTACAATTAGAATTACAATTATGTCAAATTTACAATTTTACATATATACAATTACAGTTAAAATTACAATTACAATAATTTCACAATAAATTAAATATTACAAATACAATTAAAATTTTACAAATATTTTACATATAACAATTACAATTACAATTAATACAAATACAAATACAATTTTAGAATTTTACATACAATTAGAATTACAAATATTACAATTTTACAATATCATGATAATTTAATATTAAGTTAATTAATAAACATCACGACCATGATAACCATCGTACAAACATCATATTTGACTAAAAAACACACTCAAATTCGCTAACATCATTGTGATCATGATCATCTAACAAAACACAATTAGCATTATATAACATCATCACAACACAAACATCAAATATACATCTCATGTGAAATAACTGCTATCACATACACATCTATCTGCAAGCTGCACATTAAATGAACATATATAACATGACCTAACAATATACACATCATGATGGTCACCAACATGTAAATTAAGTACAACTGCAACATGAACATAAAATACATGGACCATATATATATATATATATATATAATGAAAAAAATATACAACTGTAATATAAATGTCATCTATCAGCTGGTGGTACATCATCAATAACAGTACTAGTCGAGCCATGCTCAGTCAATGGTGCAACCTCGACAAGCTGAGTCAATACATGTTGATCATCACGTGCCTGCTGATCTGGTACTAGTGCCTCATGCTGATCAGGATCAACTATCGGCTGCTCGTTGTGATGAATGGACATTGATGATGGTCTTGCCTGCTCATGATCGTCGTGATGACTGGACATGGTCGATGGTCCAGCCTGCTCTCCATGATGCCTACTACTCGATGTGAGTGGAGGTTGCTCATATGGTGCCGCAGGAAGTGAACGATGATCACTCCCCTGATCGTGATCATCAAATGATGCGTCGGCGCTGCTCACGGACTGTCGATCATGAGTTGTGTCTCGACCACACCTATAACGTGCAAGTGTCCTCCTCAGCCGTGTAACTAAGGTCGTAGCTCCTATGACATGCCACATCAGGTTGTATATGTCACGCGGCATGCCTCTCCACATGTGTACTAGCCTACCATCGGCTTGTATGTCTCTCATAGTAGCGGGCCTGACTCCTACCTCAACAATCAATGCACATAGTTGAACTCCATCCTCAATCTGCTATCAAGCCTACCGCGTCTAGCAAAAGGCAGTATCGGCGCACTAGCAGGAGCAGGTCTCTCTGCACCGGCTTCTTGATGATCCTCGGCATCTGGCATATCCTGATCGTCATCAAGATCCATACCTAGATCATGTGGTAGTGCTGGCATGTCCTCGCCATTAAAAGACCCAATGCCTGCAAAATATATACAAGTACAGAACAATAATTAGATAATTTCATTACACAATTTAATAAAAACAAGTTAAAGAACATGTTAGAATAAATTTAAATAAAACAATAATATTACCTCTATCATCCGCCAGCTCATCATCTTTGAAGAGGATGTTGGCACACCCTCACCAATCCAAACCAGCATAAGGACAGGGGACCATAACATAGGGATGCTCGTCAACACTGGCTAGCAACTCCAGTGCATCATGCGATATCCTCGTGAAAAACTCAGTCTCGCCCCTCTTAGGAATCATTTGTCCCCACATGTGCATTCGTGCCTCCAACATCGGCCTACGAGGCTGCCGAAAAAACTAGGCCTCGTCTCTGGAAACCTCTAAAAAAATAAACAAAAAAGGTTTGAAGAAAAAGGGAAGTTGACCCTCCCTTATGCATGAGCACGACATCTATCTAATATTGTACAGAACTGCTGCAAAAAAATGGCAGACGACCCGACAAGTCGTGGCTCCTGTACTAAAGAATCAACATAATATAGAAGTGGGCAACTAATGTGTTTCCCGTCACTGGTGTTGTATGAAATGGTCAAAATCAGAAGTGAGAGGCACTTCACCTCCTCACTACCAAATGTAGCAATACGTAAATGAACTTCGGAGACTTGAAAATATGGAGACAGTATATCTGCGCTAATGTATCTCTGGGAGTACACCAACTCACTCTCTGCTGCATAGCCAACTGGAACCTCTGGGAATGAGGGAAAATCCACCCCTCTCCTTGATAGCCCTGTAGTGAAATATATGTCCTCCTTAGTGGGCGCGTACCACTGGTTAGGACCAACCCGAAAAGCTTGTCGGTGGGCATTCCACCTGCAGATAAGATTTCTCAAAAACACACCATGGCCCTTTAGGGAAGTAGCCTCCTCATAGAACTTAAGGAGGCGTACTTGCCTTAGAAGCCCCTGGGTAGCTTCTATAATAGGGTGAGGGTACGCATCTCTCTCCCTCTCTCATGCCTCCCACTGGTCCGCCTGTTGTTGCTGTTGTTCCCTCTCTTCTCTCCTTTCACGTCAATGAATGATTGACATATTAAATACAATTTTTTTATTAAATGATACATGTATTTAGGAATATACATATATGATTTTTTTTGGAAAAAAAAAAAAAAAAAACATTCGGTGTGCCACAAAAAACATGCATGCACCGGTACCGGTGCGTCTTTTTTTTTGTCGCATACCGGCAGTGGTGCACCAGAAAATATTCAGCACACCGGCGGCGGTGCACCTGAAAATTTTTAGCGCACCGTTGAATATGGCCGATGTCGGGAGTGCGGTGCACTGACTAAAGTCTACGCCCCGGGGCGTATAATTCGGTCAGCACACCGACCTCCTGACATCATTACATAGTTAACGGTGCGGTATTTTACCAGGCCGCACTGTTGACCTTGTAGAAATGCAAAATGCGGTGCGCTGACAAAAATACCCGCCTTGGGGCAGATATTTAAGTCAACACACCGCATTGTTACTATTCCACATGGTCAATGGTGCGACCGGGTAACCGACCGCACCACACTTTTTTTAAAATTTTAAAATAACACAATGTGCCTTTTGGTACCGACTTGGAACCGGTGCGGATACAGTTAGCACCGGTTGTGGTGTGGCTTGTAAATTTACAGGCAGCACCGCGAACCGGTGCGAGCCGAACGGCTCGAGCTCACTGCGTGACAATTTTTTTTTTTTGTTATTTTAAATGGTTAAGTTTAAGGTAATTTGAAATTATAATCCACTAAAAGGCTTAATTATGGAAAAACAAGAAAAATACATGTACATTTGGCCGTTGAGGAGGCGTATTGGCTATAGAATTTGCAAAAGAAAATTTTCCAATTGTTTTGCAAAATTCAAGCTAGAGATTGGTGGGCAATGCACAACAGAAGTGCATGCAATGGGTGCAATGGGAGCACTGATTTCAGGGCGGCTCAGACAAGGATAAATTGCACCGGTTCTTGAGAGCTCTGAAGCACTGAGAAAAGTGAAAAATGTGGTTTTTTGGCTGTAATTTAAAAAAAATTTCATTTAGCCTTGTTCCAGTCCACGGGGTTTTATAGGCGCATCGGTGCGGTTTCTGTTTTTGAGCGGGGTTTCAGGACGCACCGGTACGGAATCTCTGTAAAGCACCACTGTGCTATAGTAATAATGCGCACTGGGCGGGTGTGTACGGAGCACACGGTGTTGGGTGTGCCAATTTTTTGTGCGTATCGGTGCTTTCTCTTCTTGAAGGCACCAGTGCGGTTTAGGATGATAAGCGCATCGGACGAAAAAACATCCGTGAAAACCTCCACCCGCCAACATCCTCTAGTAACCTTCGCTAGAAACGGATCTCTGGGGTATTTTTATAATGGGTTCCTCAAAAACATCCGCTAGAGGGTCTTTTCCTTGTAGTGAATATAGATAAATACATTAGAGAGAAGTACACTGAGTGTCTTTATTATTAATGTAATATTGACATGACTATGTAAATTCCAATTAATATCTGTTTTTTATATTGACATGGCTATGTAAATTACAATTAATATGTGTTATCATAAAAAAAATCTTGGAGATAAATACAAATTATTGCATGTTTCCCAAAAATGGCATAAAAGACTAAACTGAGGAAAACACATATATGAAAGTAAAAATCGATCAAATTTCTAAGAATAAGTACACATTATAATACTGCAATAATTTAAGTCATGACAGTGTATTTTACACATATTACAATTTAATTTTGTCATAAATTATACACAGAATTCATAGTCACAATTAAACAGTACAATATGATTATAAATTTTATACAGTTCAGAATTATATAGGCTGGAGTCTTCCAAAGTGATATAGACCAACCTTTATAGAAGAAACTGTAATCTATTGTCAATGTATGAGTTACTGGAGTACTCATGAACTTATAGAGGAGCAATTAAATTGTAGCCATGTACAGGGAATCAGAGGGAGTACCTGTACATACAAAAATATAACTTAGTTAAAATGAATACAAATTGTCTTTAAAATTAATTAAAGACAAAAAAATTTAATTCAAGGAACATAGAAGTTAAAAATGAGATTATTACTTTATTGTTCTTAATAGACAATAGTATTAAATCTGCAAATAAAGATGCGGAAAATCATTAGTTAATAAAGTTGATTAAAACATAAGACGAATGGGAAAGTAAACTAACTAATTAGAAGGAAGTGTACCTTTCTTCTTGTTGGCAAAGTGTAAATGAGCAACTCTGAGAATCTGAGAATAAGTGAAATTTCTCCTGTACAAAAGAGAATTTTATGATTTGTGGGAATGAATAAAATTATAAAAACAAATTTAAATCCATATTATTTTAACCAAATCTATAAGTATAAAATGTGAAGTTAATGCATAAAGTGAATCTGTAAAATAAAGTAGTACCTTAACCAAAAGTGTAAATTCCTCAACAGTGATGTGGTAGGAATATTATTAAACACACAATAATTGCATGTGTGAAGAAGGGTTCTAAAGTAAATTCAAAAGTAGAATTTATAAAAAATCACATACATATAACCATTTAATTATATAAGGGTTTAATAAACACATTGATTATTTTATGAATGAATATTCATAAAATTAAACTAAGTTTCAAATAGAAATCATTAGAACAGATTTATAGGATATATACTGAAATATTCTAAATTATGTTACCAAAATATTACAAAAGAAAACTTAGAAAGTATTCTCGTAAAGGAATTATTTTAAATGAGGTGAAATATTACAAACGTCTAACTATAAAATTGATTTCTAATTGAAATTGAAGAAAGACATTCATAAAAAGAACAGGAGGCCATAAGTAAATTGAATCGTGCAGACGTTGTACTCAATAGTAAATTGGGAAACGTTACAAAGGGAATTCTCATTGAAGGAGAACACCTGAAACAAATTCAAAGATTACTTGGACCAAAAATGAAAGTGGGAACAAATAAGCAGATACGAAGATAAGATTTCAAACCCAGAAAATTCTCATTCGGAGAGACGAGAATAAATTCAACATTGAAAAAAATTACAGAGATGTATAGTTTAGTAGAAAATATCCATAACTGAATCATAAATAAAAAACTAAAGTATGGAGAAAACCTCAGTATTGTGGCATATATAAACGAATTTCTTATCAACGATAGTTTAAAACAGTGAGATAAGACTGAAAGTTACGCTGGAAATACCCTCGGCTATTTTATTTCCATTTTGACGGAATAGAATGGAAATACTTATAACGCATTCAAAAAGTTGGGACAAATTTGTTTCAAAAACGATATAGATGTAACCTGGCTCAGTGTAATAATTTACCATAATAGCGTTTGTAAGCCTGTGACTATAGCATTACAATACTCTCGTTACTATCAAAAGTCTTACCTCAGTGTTGCTGGAAAAAAGGACTTAGATGAAAATGAGTTAAATCAAACTAAAACATGGAGAAAGACTTCATTTGAGTTCACTGCAAACCTGCAACCGAAAACGACCATATTAAAGTGCAGAGAAAAAAAAATAGGTTTAATTCTAAAACAAAAACTTCAGAGAAAGAACGAAATTATCTCTGGTCTCAAACTGATAAATCTTACCTGAGAGAGAGGGTCTCGGAATGATTATGCCAAAGGGTCATGGCCGAGTTTTAAATTCATTGAAATTATTTCACCTGCGTAAATGTTGAGACAATCGTTTCTAAGGCCACGACTATGTGGAGCAACGAGGGTTTGCAGAGCCAAAGGCCGAGAATTTCCAAATGAAAATTGGCAAGTCCTGTTCGGGTTTGGTAGTTGTAAAATCCCACAGGTGATACGACTTGATCCAAGCCATACACGTGGCTTGAATCCAATTCCAAAAAAGATAACGAGCCAAGTGAAGTCATTTAACTTGGATGTACTATGATAAGGGAAAATCCCGAAAACTATAAATCACATAAAAGCTAGTACATGTACTATTTACGGATAGTAAATTCTGAATCACCAAACTAGTATATGATTAGCCTTACATTTAATAATTGACAGAGATATTAATCAATGTAAGGATTAATATAATATATATGTCAAGTCAAAAATCATGAAGCGTATTCAAACTTATAGTTTGAAAACTTATCAATTAACAAAGAAATTTTAAAATGAAATCATGTTGGTGTGTATGAATAGTGCATGGACCACGTGGATAATACAAAACCTTATATTATATCTCCATACTGATGGGTATTCGAAATTAGAATTGATTAACGTGGTATATAAATCGATATCGCAAAAGGGTGAAATAACCTTAATAATATAATGGTATATTATAGTAATAAAGGAATGAAATCCTTTGCAGAGGTTTGAAATACCTTTGACTTTATTAAAAGAGTATATAGGTATGTATGAGGAATGATCATATGATGGTAATATAAAATACCATAAGATATTTAAGTTAGACCTTAGTGTAATAGGTTGAGAATAATATTACAAGGTTAACTTAGAATGGAAAGTATAATGAGTATAAGTTATACAAAATTTACTATATATATTATAATTGTAATTGTAATAGAATGAGATAATGACGAAGTATCGTTAAATAGAAATGGCAAGGAAAACTAATTATGAATTAGTCAAGTTAGACAAGTATAATCAATAGCATAAATGCTATACTTGAATTCTTGAATTATAAATGAAAGAATATCAATAGAAAGTATAATGACAGAATTCGTCGAATAATGATGAACTATGAATGAAGGAATAACAACCGAAAATATTAGGACATAATTCATCGAATAGTGATGAATTAATATAAAGTAGGGGACGACAACTTAAGTAGTTATGCTAAAAATAAATAAATAAAAATTGTGGTAAGTGGAGTTGTTACAGATGGTATCAGAGCTCATGTTGAAACACTGGGCATATATGTGTCCTCACACAAGAAATTAAAATCCAAAATTTTGCTGTTGTAATTTTATTTAAATTGAAATTTTTTTGCACTCATTAAATTTCTATGTACAGTGATTTAGTGCAGAAAGTACAACTATCATTATGAGCGATGGAGGAGATATATTTGTATATCTGGGTGGTGAAGGAAATCCACCAAATCAAAATTTTCAATTGCTGGATATGTTCTAGGAAATGCAACAAGAACTAGTTCATCTGAGAACCAGTAATGAACTATTACTGCAAGCCAGCGAAGAACAAGAGAGGTTGATTAAGGAATTAATCTCAAGGTCTAGTCACGAAAGTGAAGACCTGGGAAGAAAGAGAAAAGAAGCTGAAACCCACTCAGAAGGGTCTAAGGATGTTGAAGCAGTTGGACAGCAGTCCAGAAAGAAAAATGAATTGCAAGGAAAATTCCAAAAAAATTAAACCTCCCACTTATGATGGTGAAAAGGAGGAAGATGTTGAAGCTTGGCTTCTAAATATGTTAAAATACTTTCAAGTCTATGAATATGGAAGTAACTTGAAAGCTAGATTGGCTATTTACCAACTACAAGGTAAGGCCACCTTGTGGTGGGAAGAAGCCAAAATGGTGCATGTATTAGATGAGAAAACTGTGACTTGAGAAGACTTCCAAACTAAATTTAAATCTAGATATCTGAATGAAAGATACTACGATGACAAAGCCAAAGATTTTCATGAATTGAGATTGAGACAACTCATAATAGATGATTTTGTTACCAAATTCACTAACCTGTTTCGCTATGTACCTTATATTAGAGAAGAGAAGGTCAAAGTACAGTGATTTTTAAACTGCTTACCTACTATCTACAAGGAGAGAATAGAATTTGACAATCCCAAGACAATGGATGAAGCGGTGCACAAAACAAGACTGTGTTATCAGTAGTTCAAAGGCAGAAATGATCAGCTAAAAATTTGACAAAACAAAGAAAAAGGGAAAGTTTACTCTAGTGGGAAAAGAGTAAAACCAACATACTTGAAAAACTTTGGGAAAAATCATCAAAGGAAGAAGTTTAGCAAAACTGGAGAAAATCAATCAGCCCAATCACAAATTGGATCTAAACATATGGATATAAATAGCAAGAAAAAAGGAACTGTAAAAATGAAGGAACCATTAAAGTGTTGGGCTTGTGGATAACCTCATCCGTTACGTGACTGTCCTCATCAAACAGTTCAAAATATTCAAGTATTGAGAGAAGCAACTACTGTAAATGATGTTGCTAGAAACATCCCAAGAATCGGTGCTGCACTAGAGGATCGCCAAGCTAAAGACCAATAAACCATGATCGAAATCTAAGTTATGATTTCTGAACAACCTGTTTCTGTTTTTATAGATCCATGAGAAAATTTAAGCTATATAAGTCAACAAATGGTGGAAAAGTTCAAATTAAAATCAGAAAATTTTTAGCAAGCATGGTTAGTTCAGTTAGCCACTAGAAAAAAAATAAAGGTGACCCATAAATTACCAAATATTGTTGTAAATTTAAATGGGTATGAAACAGAACTGAATTTAAATATTTTACCTCTAGGTTCATATGATGTGTTAGTGGGAATGAAATGGTTATAAAAACATAAATCAATAGTTAATTGCTTAGATAAAAATAGTCCATTGTGTAGATGATGAGGGAAAACCAGTGATAGTAAAGGGAAAACCCAAACCAATATCAATAAGACATATTTAAGCTCTATAGTTAAAAAGAACAACAAGGAAAGGATGTCAAGTGTATGAAGTGCAAGTGGAGGATTTAGAACAACAAACTGAAAAAGAAGTTGCAAAAAATTATGAGTAATTAGAGAATTTAAAGATGTGTTTCCAGATGAAATTCCTCATTTACCTCCTAAAAGATAAATTGATTTTTCAATTGAATTGGTACCCGGAGCTGCACCTGTCTCTAGAGCACCCTACAGAATGAGTACTCCTGAGTTGTTAGAATTAAAACTGCAACTACAAGAGTTTTTAGACCGAGGTTATATCCGACCAAGTGTGTCTCAATGGGGAGCACATGTACTATTTGTTAAAAAGAAAGATGGCACATTCATAATGTGTATAGACTACAAAAAACTGAATAAACTAACTATAAAGTATAGGTATCCTCTACCCAGAATAGATGACTTATTTGATCAAGTGAGAGGAGCTACTATATTTTCAAAGATTGATTTAAGAACAAGCTATCATTAACTGAGAATTAAGGATGAAAACATAAACATGATTGCATTCAGAACTAGATACGGGTACTATGAGTTTGTAGTTCTACCTTTTGGGTTGACTAATGCACCTGCTACATTCACGTGTCTAATGAACAGTGCGTTACATAAGTATCTAGAAAAATTTATTTTGGTGTTTATTGATGACATTTTGGTATATTCCAAGAATGAAGAAAAACATAAAGAACATCTCAAAGTTGTCTTAGAAACACTTAGAGAACATAAGTTATATGCAAAACTTAGCAAATGTGAATTTTACAAGGACAAAATTTAGTATTTGGGTCATGTAATTTCAAAATAAGGATTGGTTGTAGACCCAAAGAAGATACAAGCTATCATGGATTGGCATGTACCTACTGATGTTCCAGCCATAAGATCATTCATGGGAATCGTGGGATACTACAGGATATTTGTAGATGGATTTTCAGCCTTAGCTTATCCTATTACATCTCTATAGAAGAAGGGAGTGAAGTTTGAGTGGACAACAAAATTTCAACATAGTTTTGAACAGTTAAAACTTAAACTAACAACTGCTCCTATTTTGAAGATTTCTGATCCAAACAAAGAATTTGTAGTGTGTACAGATGTTTGTGCAGAAGGATTAGGAGGGGTATTATTACAAGAAAACTCATTCATAGCCTATGAGTCAAGAAAATTAAAGAAACATGAACATAACTACAATGTATATGACTTAGAGTTAGCTTCTGTAATACATGCTTTGAAGATGTGGAAACATTATCTATTAGGAAAGAAGTTTGTATTGATGATAGATCACATAAGTTTGAAATAATTTTTCACACAATCTGATATAAATGCTAGACAAGCTAGATGGTTGTCTTTCCTTAATGAGTTTGACATATAAATCAAACATATTAAAGGAAAGGAAAATAATATTGCAGATGCTTTGAGTAGGAATGCTCATCAAATATTGAATAGTGTTGGAAGCAGTGCAAATTTTGACATTGAAGGACTAATATAAGAAGTAGCGAGTCAAGATCCAAGCTATGAAAAACTTCAAGAAAAATTGCAGAATACTAAGATATTGGGATATACTCAAAACCAGAAAGGGATAATTTATTATAAAAAAACAGATTGTACATTCCAAATGTGAGTTGATTAAAACATGAAATTTTAGATGAGTATCATAAACGACCCTATGCAGGACACCCTGTTTATCAAAAAATGATTTCAGCATCGAGAAATAATATTTTTTGGCCAGGTATGAAGAAAGATGTGGCTGATTATTTAGCTAGATGTTTGGAATGTCAATAGGTAAAAGTAGAACATCAACATCCAGTAGGACTGCTGAATCCTTTACCTATTCCAGAATTGAAGTGAGAAATAGTTTCCTTAGATTTTATAATTGGTTTTCCTAGAAATAAATATCAACATGATTCTATAATGGTGGTTGTAGACACATTGACTAAACCTGCACACTTTTTACCAGTACAATCTACTTTTGGTACAACTCAAGAAGCTAATGTATTTATGAAAGAGATTGTAAAGTTACATGGTATTCCTAAAATGATTATATCAGACAGAGATGCAAAGTTTACTTCAGCTTTTTGGAAGGCTCTGTTTGGAGGAATGGGTACCAAATTGAACTTTAGTACCCCCCTACCATCCCCAAACAGATGGAAAAATTGAAAGAACAAACTAGATTTTAGAATACATATTATGAATGTATGTTATGGACAAACCTACAAGATGGGAAGACTTTCTGCATCTCGTAGAATTTTCATATAATAATAGTTATCAAGCCTCAATAAAGATGAGTCCTTTTGAAGCATTTTATGGTAGAAAGTGCCACACACCGTTTAGTTGGAGTCAAGAAGAGGATAAGTTAATTCTTGGACTGGATGCATTGCAAGAGATGGAAAGAACTGTGAATAAAATTCAGCAAAACATTAAGACAACTCAGGACAGACAAAAGAGTTATGCAGAAAAAAAGAGAATCCATAGAGAATTCAAAGTGGGAGACCATGTTTACTTGAGGATTAAACCCAACAAGAGTACTTTATACACGGGTAGTTGTGCTAAATTAGCACCACACTACTGTGGACCATTTGAAATTCTAGAAAGAGTGGGGCCGGTAGCTTATAAGTTGGCTCTACCTAGTCACATTAAGGTTCACAATGTTTTTCATGTTTCCTTATTGAAAAAATATATACATGATCCTACTCATGTAATTGATTGGAATGTGATACAGGTGAAACTAGAAGGGGAATTTCTTCCAGAGCCACTTCATATCATGGGACGGGAAGAAATCGAGCTCCAGAATAGAACGGTAGCTAGGGTGAAAGTGCAGTGGAAGCACTTTTCACCTAAATAAGATACTTGGGAGTGAGAAGAAGATATGAAGGAAAAATATCCATCATTGTTTGCAAAGTGAATTAATATTTTGCAACACCGAGGATGATGTTTTTTTAAAGAGGGGGGATATGTAATATCCCTATTTTTACTGTTTTATTAGACAGTGAACAATCCTAAAGGTTAAGTGGACCTAAAGGAAAACAATTATTGTGGACATATTTTATTATTTTAAATTTAATAAATGTGGAATTTGAATTATTGTGCAAAGACTAGAGTATAAATGGAGACCAGGATTTCAAGTCCATGAGGATGGATAAGATTCCAAAGACTTTCCTAGGTTCTCCAAAAATCCTTGGATAAAATAAATTAAAATTGAATATTAGATTGGAGATAAAAATCTAAAAAGATACATCAGTAAAGTGGAAAGTTGCTGAGAAGAGGTGAAATAAAACTAGAAAGAGGGAAAATATAGTTTTAAAGTACTTTTGTGGAAAAAACAAAAGGAAAGCCTCGGAAAAAAGGAAAACAACATCTTGGTTAACTGGACGCAATTATCTTTTTGAAGATGGTTTCCAGAGTGGAACTAGTACATTTGGTTTCTTGCATGTTGAATATTGCAGGGTATTCCTCCGTAATCATTTTTTTTAAGATCTTGTGCTTCGTGGGGTTGTTGAGCCCTCTGATATTCCATGAGATGAGCTTCATGGGATATATTGGGAGGTGAGAGCATAGAATCTATTTAGCTTGGGGAAACGTCCCTATTCCACCATTTCTTTCCCTAATTCTATAGTTCGTTGCAGAAATGTTTTCCATCCTCTTTTTCGGGACTCTTTTGCGAAGTTTTAGGTGTTGATTATCGTTCCTCCCTGTATACCCAAAGAGGGGAGCTATTGTGCCTTGGCTAATATTTCCTCCATTTTTTCGATTTGCTGCTCTGGGATTGAGGTATAGTCCTTGTTGGTGCATGCTTCTTCTAGCCCTGTTGGATCCTGTCCTTCCAGATCTATGCTTTTTGGGTGGTCTTCTATCGCCTTTGGGATCATTTCCATTATTGGTTCTTTTCCCTTTATTTGGCCATTGTCCACTTCAGTATTGGCATTGGGAGATTTTAAGAAGGTCTCCAGTGGAAGCTTGTTTTGTTGAGCCATTGCGGATTAGACCTGTGCTGTGGAGGTGCTTCCTACCTCATTGACTGGTACTGTTTCATTTTCTCTTAGCTGATTAAGGGCTACGAAGTTGTTACTGGTAGTTGGTTCTTTTTTGTTCTGCTGCGGGGTAGCTCTCTTGTTATGTCTTTTTTTACCTGCTACCTTTGTCAATCCTTCATTTTCCTGTTCCTTGGTGTTCTTTTCTGTTGTTGCTTTCCTGTATAGGGGACAATCTTTGAAGATATGCTCGTGTTGATGACATTTCCTACATCTGAAAGAAATGTATTCATAGTCAATAGTTTAATTCCATTTAAATTCTTCATGCAAAAGACTTACCTCGCTTGGGAGTGGTTCGACTAGATTCATGTAGACACAAATACGTGTGTAGGCTGCATACCTATTGATTTTAGTTTCTTCTGCAATCTTGATGAAATCCCCTAGGGATTTTCCTATATCTTGGAGGGTGAGTTCATCCTAGTAGTCCTGAGGGAGCGAATAAAGTCGGATCCAGACCAGTGCCCAGGTTAGATCCTGTTTATCTGGGTTCAAGCATTCAGTCTAAGGTCTTAGGTATAGGCCTGCAGTGTTGAAGAAATACGACCCTCCATCCATGATATTGTCCTTGTCTTCAGAGTAGGTAAAGAGGATGTTGAAGAAGACCTTTGCACACAGTTGCAGTTCTATGTATCCTTTGGGTTTCCATTTCGAGGCTATTCAGCCTCTCAGTGCCTTTTCCGTGGGCCAGAAGCCCATGAACTTGCCTATTAATGCATGATCTTTCATGAATTGAATTCTTCCATTTATGAAATGCGCTGGGAGTTCAATCACTCTTTTCCTGGTTTCTTTTGGTATGCAAGTGGTAGATTTCGTGGTCGCATCTGCTGTGGTTTGGGTATTTTCCTTCTGCACTGTGGGTGTCGCCCCTATATTTTCTTAAGACGGTCCAGAGTTGTGTTGATTGGCGTGTTCAGCCCTGCAGCCGTCCCTGTTGGTGACTAGCCTGTAGGAGGGGGAGCAACAACCCCCCACTACAGTCAGTCATTAGAAAGCCTGTGGCTGTCTGGGTCTCAGTGTACCGTAGATCTGACTGGGGGAGAAGGACTGCCAAGGGTAGTCGTCACCAAAACCAACAAACCATAGGTCATGGAGATCGGCCTAATGTAGAGCTCCACCAGATTTGATGCAAATGGCGAGTCTGGAGGACTTTCCATCATCTGGAACCCTCAAATCATCACTTTAGAGAATCTTCAGGGCAATGGGAACTTCATTAAGGGTAACTTCCACCTATTTGGCACAGACATCCATGGATTGCTCACCAATGTCTACACACCTCAAAATGTGCAACAAAAACTGATGCTCCTGAGCAATCTTGAGGAACTCAACCTTCAGCGATCCCATCCCCTCTGGCTTCTGGGAGGAGATTTCAACATGATTACCAATCTCCAGGAAAATAAGGGTGGAAGACTGCATCTCGAATTTGATAGTAATGGATTCAAAGAATTCATCCAAAGTAACAATCTCATAGATCTTCAAACCTCCAACATAATCTTTACATGGAACAACAAAAGAGGAGGCACCCAAAAAATAGCCTCTAGGCTGGATAGGTTCCTCATCACCGATGATCTCATTCGCCTAGGAGAGAATCTGGACACTACCATCATCCCAACAGTGGAATCTGATCATTAGCTGATACAACTCCAATGTCTGCAACACCAGGTAAGCATGCTCCCGAACCCTTCCGTTTTGAACAGTGCTAGTTCAGGCACCCCGGGTTCAAGGAACTAGTGTCCAACTGGTGGTCTTCTATAGAACGCCCTCCAAGCACCAAAATGCTCCAGTTCCAAACAAAACTGAAAATTCTCAAAATACATCTGAAATTTCAGAACAAAACAACATTTGGAAATATATTCACAGAGCAGAAATACTTGGAGGACAAAATGAAAACTTTGCAACAGAACATCATCCAAAACAGATGCAAAGATGATACATTGCACTAGGAGCACTGCCTGATAACTCAACTAGAGGAATGAAGGAACCAGGAAGAAGCCCTCTGGAGACAAAAATCCAGAATCAACTGGCTCAAAGAGGGGGAAAGAAATACCAAATTCTTCCACCGGTCCACCATACAACACTATATGCACAACATAATTACTGTCATCAAGAACCAAGCAAGGGAAAGGTTTGAAACGCAAGAAGCCATCATGGAGGAGTTGCGCAATCACTTCAAGAACCTAACCACCAAAGGTAAGAAGCCATCGGGGAAATCACCCAACACATCCCCAAGATGATAACAAAATATCACAACAGGATGCTGCTCGCTGCGACCATTGCTGCTAAAGTGGAACAGGCAGTGTTCTAACTGAAAGCAGGGAAAGCTCCAGGGCCTGATGGATTCACCACTAACTTATCTTACTTCTTCTGTGACATCATCCAAAACGAAGTCTGGGAAGTTGTGGAGGAATCTAGGTCGACTGACTGGTTGTTACCATCTCTAAATGCAACCTTCATCACTCTGATCCCAAAAGAATAAAAAGTTGCCTCTCCTAGTAAGTACCTACCTATAGCCCTTTGCAATGTCATTTATAAAATCATCTCCAAAGTCATAGCTAACCCACCGAAGAAGCTCCTACCCCTCATCATTTTCCCGGAGCAAACAGGGTATGTAGAAGGAAGATAGATTCTGGACGCCATCATCTTAACTCATGAGGTCATTCACTCCCTCAAAACCACCAAAAAACCAGGTATGCTTCTCAAAATTGATATTTCCAAAGGTTTTGACAAACTAAGTTGGGATTACATAAAAAAATATCCTTGCAGCTTTTGGCTTCAATCACACCTAAATCAGATGGATCATGAGTCTCATCACCTCTCCCTTTCACTCCATCCTGGTCAATGGTATCCCCTCTGCCACCTTCATTCCCTCTAGAGGTATAAGTCAATGGGATCCACTTTCGCCATTCATCTTCTGTTGAAAATGCAGCAAGATGATGGAGCTTAGTGAAATGAAGTCGCCTTCACCAAGTGGGCCCGCAGGCAAATTCTGGCGCAAAATCTATTTTTAGACTGTCTATTTTTAGACATACGGAGCATGGTTCGGGGATTCCAGTTTGAGATTCTTGGAGAATTGGTAATGTTGGTAAAAATAGATGAGACTCTATTTTTGAGGTCAAAGAGGTCGAAGTCTATTTTTAGACTGCCTCTCCTTAAAACAGGGAAGTCAAATATTATTTACCCTTAATAATATTTAGACTATAAACAGCAGTTTACTCTATTGGAGCACTTCAGTTCGAGCTACAGAAGTGGCTCATGCATCTGACAGAGGAATCACGTGGTTCCCGAGGGTTTGATGGCATCATGCATGGTTGACTTCAGTTGGACTTCAGTGGCAGAAGTTTGGAGGAGTTAATGAGACAGCTAGTGGAGTTGTGTTCTGTTTATTTTAGTTGAACTGGTTGAGATTAGTTTAACTAGCTAATCAATTAGTTATGAGTGGGGTGAATTAAATATTATTTAATTCATTAATTAGTAACTCATTATTCAACTCAAGAACACATCAGTTCACTACAGTGCATGATCAGTTCAGTGGAGACCAGTGAAAGAGGTAGATGAAAGGGTGGAGTTAGCTATCAGTTGTGACTATACTGTTGCTATTTGCAACACACGGATAGGTGGAGCAAGCCCATGAGGATTGCGTAGTTCAGGCTGGTTGTTTATCTATATAAAGAGGCCATCCCATAGCATTGAAACACGCAATAGAGGCAAGGCAATTGGCGGTGAGTTTTGAACCAGTAACCTGTTCAAAACTGAGCTAGATTGTGGGTAACTGTATGAGAAAGTACTGAGTACTTGTGAGGAGTATTGTACTAAGCTAGTTACTTGATTTCTCCATTATAATATACACAATAGCTGCGGGGTTTTCAGCTATAAGCTTTCCCCATACATACTGGGTTAATGTGTATGATGATTTGATGTGTTATCGCTTGATTTTATTTCTGCATGTGTGATGATCTGAGTTGAGTTGAGTGGAAGAGATTATGTGTTGTGTATTAAGTTCAAATAGTATGTGACCAGGATAGTCTCGGTGGATAATTAATCATTATTCAGCAAATTTCTACATGGTATCGGAGCTATTGAAGCAGAGATTGATCATCACAGTGATTACAAACTTATTTCGGTAGACAGAGTCTGCATGCGGGCCAGGTAGCCTTCGGATTCATCTTTCTTCGGAAAGTGAAAGGTCTGGTAAACGCCCCTTGCAGTCGATCTCTGTGCTATAGATGTCATCAAGTGGGACACAAGCACTATGAATGTCCAGAGAATGTGGGTGTTGGTCCAAGGAATACTGTTGTTGCCCAGACTAGAGAAGAGGCAGAAATTGAAGAAGAAATTCTTCCAGAGAGGGGAGAATCCTTGGTGGTGAATAAGGTCCTGTTGAAGCAAGCCAAAGAGGTCACTGAGCCTGCACAAAGAAAGACTTTGTTTAGGAGCATATGCAAAGTCCAAGGGAAATGCTGCCAGCTAGTCATTGATAGTGGCAGCACAGACAATCTGGTTTCCACTGAGGTGATAGAAAAGTTGAAGCTGAAGACAAGGGAGCATCCAACTCCCTACAGGGTGTCCTGGCTGCATAAAGGGCACCAGCTGGTTGTAAAAGAACAGTGTGAGATAGAGCTGCAAATGGGAAAATATAAAGATAAGGTCCTGTGTGATGTAATGCCCATGGATGTGTGTCATATACTACTGGGTAGACCTTGGCAGTTTGACAGAGCAGCAGTGCATGATGGAAAGAAGAACACTTACAAGTTCTTCAAGGATGGGGTACATCATACATTGATTCCCATGGAGGAAGGAGAGCCATCCAGCAGAGTGACTGATCCAAAGACCTTGTTGCTGAGCGGGAAGGAATATCTGTAGCAGATAGAAGAAGAAGAGGTAAGCTTTGCTTTAGTTTGCAAGCCTAAAGTAGTTCTTACTTCTACAAAGATTTCTGATTTACCAGTAGAAATCCAAGAGATGTTAGATGATTACTGTGACATTGTTGTGGATGATTTACCTGATGAGCTGCCACCTGTGAGAAAGATCAACCATCAGATAGATTTTATCCCTGGTTCAAATCTGCCAAATAAGGCAGCCTATAGAATGACTCCCAAGGAAAATGAGGAAATCAGGAGACAAGTATAGGAGTTGGTGGACAAGGGGCTGATTAGAGAAAGTTTGAGTCCATGTGCAGTACCAGCAGTATTGAGCCCAAAGAAAGATGGAGGCTGGAGGATGTGTACTGATTCCAGAGCAATTAATAAGATCACAATCAGGTACAGATTCCCTTTGCCCAGAGTTGAGGACTTAATGGATTGTTTGAGTGGTGCTAAATATTTCTCAAAGATAGATTTGAAGAGTGGATACCATTAGATTAGAATAAGAGAGGGTGATGAGTGGAAAACTGCCTTTAAAACAAATGAAGGGTTATATGAATGGATGGTAATGCCTTTTGGGTTGTCAAATGCACCTAGCACTTTTATGAGACTTATGAATGAAGTATTGAAAGAATTCATTGGTAAATTTGTGATAGTATATCTGGATGATATATTAGTTTTCAGCAGAACTAGAGAAGAACATTTAAGGCATCTTAATCATGTTTTGAAGAAGTTGCACCAGGAGAAACTTCTGATAAATTTGAAGAAATGCTCATTCATGAAGGAGGAGTTGGTGTATTTGGGGTTTTATTTTTCTACAGAAGGATTGAAAATGAACCCAGAAAAGGTTAAGGCAATTGTGGAGTGGCCTTCACCTAGGAATAATTTTGAGGTGAGAAGTTTCCATGGACTTGCTAGTTTTTACAGGAAGTTTATAAGAAAATTCAGTAAGATTAATGCACCCATGTTTGAGACAATAAAGAAGAGAAAACAACCATTTAAGTGGACTACTGAAGCAGAAAGAAATTTTAGAGTTTTGAAGCAAAAGATAACCGAGAAGCCTATTCTGATTTTGCCTGATTTTACTAAACCATTTCAAGTGAAATGTGATGCCAGTGGAGAGGCCATTGGAGCTGTTTTGAGTCAGGATGATAGGCCTATGGCATATTTCAGTGAAAATCTGAATGACACCAGAAGAAAGTATTCCTTCTATGAGAAGGAATTCTATGCAATTGTTCAGGCACTGAAGAAGTGGAGACATTATCTGATTTCCAGGGAATTTGTATTATATTCTGACAATCATGCTTTGCAGTATATTGTACAACAGCCCAAGTTGAAACATAAGCATGCTAAATGGGTTGAGTATCTCCAAAGTTTTAATTTTTTTTTTAAACATATAAGTGGCCAAGCCAATAAAGTAGCTGATGCTTTGAGTAGGAGGCACATGCTTGTTCAGGAAACTAATTTTGAAGTTGTAGGGTTTGATTTTCTGAAAGAATTGTATAAAACAGATCCAGATTTTAAAGAAGCATTTGAGGCATGTAGTAACCCTGTTTTAATAGATAGAAGCCAATGGCTGGATTATTTCTTGCAGGAGGACTTACTGT
The DNA here is from genome assembly GCA_034641835.2 of Pinus albicaulis. Lineage (NCBI taxonomy): Eukaryota > Viridiplantae > Streptophyta > Pinopsida > Pinales > Pinaceae > Pinus > Pinus albicaulis. The sequence goes on along the minus strand of CM076576.1, from coordinate 687,962,208 downwards.
TCAGAAGAAGCCAACTGTGTGTACCAAAATGTTCCATGACGACAAATTTGATCAAGGAGAAGCATAGTGGTGGACTTGCTGGACACTTTGGTACTGATAAGACTTATGAGCAGCTGAGTCACTTTTATTTCTGGCCCAAGATGAGAGCATAAGTGGACAAGTTTGTGAAGAATTTCAAGATTTGTCAATATGCTAAAGGAAGGAGCCAAAATGCAGGATTTTACACTCCCTTACCTATTCCAGACAAGCCTTGGGACATGGTGAGTATGGATTTTGTTCTAGGATTGCACAAGACTCAGAGAGGGAATGATGCAGTCTTTGTTGTGGTGGAAAGATTCTCCAAAATGGCACATTTTATTCCATGTTACAAAACTAGTGATGCCACCCATGTTGCTAACCTGTTCTTCAAGGAAGTTGTTAGATTGCATGGGTTGCCCAAGAGTATTGTTTCAGACAGAGATACCAGATTTGTGGGTCATTTTTGGAGGACACTGTGGAAGAAACTTGGTACCAAACTAAGTTTCATCTCAGCTTATCATCCTCAGACTGATGGACAAACTGAGGTAGTGAATAGGAGTCTGGGAAATTTGTTGAGATGTCTTGCAGGAGAGCATCCCAAGCAGTGGGATCATATTTTTCCCCAGGAAGAATATGCATACAATGATTCACCAAACAGAAGCACAGGGAAAAGTGCATTTCATATTTTTTATGGAATGCACCCTAGAGGAATATCAGAATTGAAAAATTTGGGGAAGACAGAACTGAGGAGTGCAGATGGTGAGGAATTTTCTTCAGAGATCCAGGCCATACATGAACAAGTGAAACAACAACTACAAGGCAACAGCATCAAGTACAAAAGCAGAGCATACTTAAGCAAAAAATAAGTTCATTTTGAAGTAGGAGATCAGGTTTTGGCACACTTGAGAAAGGAGAGATTCCCAAAGAAGCAGTACAACAAATTGAAGTTCAAGAAGATTGGGCCATGCAAGATACTTAGGAAGTTTTCTGCAAATGCTTATGAGATTGAATTACGTTCTGATGTTAGAATATCTCCTATTTTTAATGTTGCAGATTTGTACAAGTATGAAGATGATGGTGCAGAAGAAAGAGCAGCAGACAAGGAACAGATTGATTGGAGAGAGAAGCTACCACCAGCACAGCCATTCCAACCAGAGAAGATATTGGACAAAAGGGTGTTCAGAAGGACCAGAGGACGAGAGTACTTTCAGTACTTGATCAAATGGAAGGATAAACCAGATGAAGATGCCACCTGGATGACTGAAGAAATGTTGCAGAAGATAGGCAGATCAGTGGAAGAGCTCATGGACAGGAGCCCATGAAGAAAATTGCTCTCGGGAGTCTGATGCAGGGGCATTAGACACTAGCCAGCAATGTAGGAGTTTTTTCCACATGTTATGGCTAGGAGGGTTTGAAAACAGTCGAATCGTTACAGCTAGGTGTCAATACCTTAGCTGATTGTATTATTAGATCATTTAGAGTCGTAGAAGTTGAATAGCTCAGTTAGTCTAGCTGTCATATTCCAGTTAGTTGAATTGTTTTAATTAGACTGTTGATTTACTGAAACGGTCCTCTCAGAGGAACCGAAGAGTCATAGGTTTATGTATATAATTGTAAACCCTCGAATGTATGAAGGAGGACAAGAAGAAGAGAGGAGATTCTGCAATAAACTTTGTGTGTTACAATTGATTCCAATTAAATAGTTTCTGTGCGCATTTACCCTAGAATCGTGTTGAATCATTAATTGTCAAGAGGTTGTTTAATTGCGAAGTGATGAACTCTGTGCATATGTATCTACTGGAACAAACCGTTGTATAGGTTTTGCATGTCTCTGTCTATTGTTTCCATCAATTTTCTCGAGTAGAGAAGCCTGTGAAACCGTGGTCATTTAAATCTGGTTAATGGTAATAGAATCCCGCTTAACACAGTAAGTTACAATTGTTTGTCAACCGGAGTCTGAACCTGAGTTAACAACCGAAGTACACAAAGGCGAACGCAAACCCCGACGCGAACCCTAATTAGCCACTATTCAAAACCGCTAGCTGATTTGGGGAAGCAGATTGCCCATATCGCACCGCTTTTGGTGTGAAGGAGGTATTTCTAGGTCGAGGAGTGATTCCATAGAGAGTTTGACGCATGGCAAGGTGGACCCCCGGAAAACCACCGTTCAAGCGCGCCATCGCGCGTTAAACTTTGACGTTGGATGCCAAGCGATATGCGTACGAGCCATCGATCTGGGCAAAGGGCATTGGATGGTGTTCGTTCGACGAAGATGCACGAAGATTAAACAAGGTACGATGCACACATTTGATTGGGCCATTGACATATATGTGGGGCCGACCGAAGGTCTATTATAACACCGGTTAGTTATAAGGTGTCAGGATATTTTATAAGGTGTAGAGAATTATTTAAATTACAAAGGTTCGCTATAAAGCCAATATTAATATATAACGCGCGAAGGTATAAACTTTGATTATAAAGTTGGAAATAAGATATAAGCCGGGAGATACCATTTGATATTCAAAGCTGTTGAATATAGTTATTTATCAATTTTCTCCAAAATTGATAAATAAAATTGCCAAGGAATTGTAAGTAGACCACGTGGAGCAAAGAACGAGGGTTTTTGCAGTGGAGCCTACTTTCACTGTGGTAAAGCGCTGCATTAATGAATAATTAATCATCACCCCTCCATACTTCTAGCCTGTGGAAGTAATGCATTAAGTCCATGTCTTTAATCTTGAATTCTAGTAGACCTTCTAAGAACATATCACTACTCATCGCCCGGCCAATATTAAATCATCAACATACAAAACAAGAATAAGCAACTTACCATCTACCACAATGTGATATAGGTTTGCATCTGCTTCACTTTTGGTGAAGCCCAATCCACTAAGAAAACTATCGATCCAAGTGAACCATGCTCGGGGCGCCTATTTGAGACCATACAATGCTCTCTTGAGTCTACACACATGCGACTCTCGATCATAAGTCTCAAATCCCTCTGGTTTCTCTATGTAAATTTCCTCCTCAACAACATCATTGAGAAATGCAGTCTTCACATCCATCTGGTGGCTTTTCCACCCCATCTGCACAACCAATGCTAGAACGGATTTGATTGAGGAATATCTTGCAACTGTTGCAAAATTTTCCTCATAGTCCACTCCCTCTATCTAAGAAAACCTTTGGCCACAAATATGGCCTTGTACTTCTTGATGCTCCTGTCAGCTGCATGCTTCACTTTTGTAGATCCATCTCGAACCAACTATTGATTTCCCTTCTAGCCTTGACATCACCTCCCATACATGGTTCTTCATGATGGATTCATATTCTTCCACCATGGCATCGACCCAAACAAGTTGAGAAAATGCTTCCTCAAATGAAAAAGGCTTTGTCTGAATGAACCATGTCATGAGAACCATGTAACCACTGTACCTATCAAGTGACCTCCTTTTCCTGCATTGTGATGTGGGGGCTCTCACGTTCTCCCTTGCATCCTGGAGAAATTTATTAGCTTCTCTGGTTCTCTTTCTCCCCTCTCTGGAAGATTATGGTTGAGTGGGTGCCTCCATTATGCCTCTTGTCTGCTCTGTTGCATGTGGCTACTCCACAACCTCCTGAAGCTCATCCTAAGGCTCCTTTGTATCTATAATTTCCTGCTCCAGTGGGATACTCAACTCTCGTTCCAAAGAGAATCTCATAGCCTTCTCCTCATCGAACTTAACATCTCTCCTCACAACTGTCATTCTTAGTGAATGTAAATGCACTTGATAATTGTGTGGAGTTTTAGCGTATCCTACAAAAACTCCTAACTTTGTTGTAGGCTCAAGTTTCTTCCTCAAATCTTGATATGAGACACAAGAAAGATTCCTCTAGTGTGATCATACCAAGTATTTTATGAAGACTACAATTCTGCAAGTAGACTGTGGTGTTGCATGCTTTTCCCCATATATGTAATGGCAGCCCCTAATCATGCAACATGGCCCTTACTACTCCCACTATGCTCGTGTTCTTCCTCCTAGCTACTCCATTCTGTTGTGGGTTATGGGGTGTTATGAGTTCACTTCAAATACCTTCTTTTGCAAAAAAATCCTTGAAGGCATGCAAAAAAAATTCACCTCCATTTTCATTCCTGAGAGCCTTCGCTTTCTTCCCAATCTCCTTCTCAACCAATGCCTTGAATTCAACAAATTTTGAGAAAAAAATCATCCTTCTTCCGCATGAAGAAGATCCAACATTTTTCTAGAGAAATCATCAATAAAAATAACATAGTACTTATGTTTTATAGTGGAGGTTGTACCAAAAGGGTCCACATATATCAAAGTGGACTCGCTCCAAGATCGCATCTGCTCTGCTATAAAGTGGATTTGACATATTTCCCCAATGTGAAACCCTTACAAACATCATGCTAATCAAAAGAGCCTTTAGGGAGACCAATGGTAATTTGCTGCATGAATTTTAAGGCACCATGGTGTAGATGAAAAAATCTCATGTGCCAAAGTTCTCCAACATCTCGACTCTGCACTTTTTACACCTTACTGCTCAATGCAGTGCAATCTCCCAACTCAAGTTTGTATAGGTTCTTCACTCGAAACCTGATTTGTTTCACTTGCCCAATTGCTATGTGTCTCAGAAAGGTTATCCCTTTATTGAAAATAACATCATAGCCATGATCCTCCAGTACCACTACAAAGATCGGGTTCTTCTTTAGCCCGAGTACAAAATTAACATCTTTGAGGCGAAGAGGAGAGGCTTTCTCCCTCTCAAAGGTGACAATAGCAATTACTGTAGCATTGTACCCCCCAGCATCTCCCATTTCGATATGAATATGGAGATCCTTCTCCTCCAGACAACTAAAAAACTCCTTGCACCCTATCATATGGAATGAGGCACCGAAACTAAGGTACCACACACTCCCCATAACAATGTTGTCCATGCATGCTATTAAGGTGAAGTCTAATTCAAATTATGAAGCCATTGCTTCACCTCCTACTCCTCCTGAAGGCTTCTTGGTAGACTTCTTATGCAAACACTTTGTTGCATAACTTCTGAATTTGTGGCAATAGAAACATTTTATCTTGCTCAAATATTTCTTCTTGCTATTATTTTGGCTAGATTTAGATTTTCTTGGGTTCTTCTTTCCTTTTCCCTTCTTCCCCTTTCCAACCTTCTCTTCATCCTCAACTCCAAATGATGTCCCATCTCTAGTATTTCTTGTGAACTCTTCTTCAACCAAATCGGACCACAACATTTTCCAATTTGGCATTTTTTCCTTTCCATTCATCCTAGTGGCTATGCCAAGATTTTGGAAGGCTTAGAAGAGCTAGGCTCACCAAGTTTAGGGTTTCACCTAGTGCAACAAACTTTAACAATAATATTTTGGCTTCCTTAACTAGAATAGTTTTATTCAATACTAATATTTAATGTTTTATAAATTTTACTTGACCATATATTTTTTTAAACTCTGTATTAGTTATATCTTTTCAAAATCCTTGAAAACCCCAAAAAAATATATAATAATATAAAAAAAAAAGTTTTTCCAAATTAATCACATTAGATTTTTGGCATCAACATTTCTAAATTTCCGAACATTAAAACTAAAAATCATGTAATTAATCTAAAAAAAACTTTCCTTTAATCATTATGATTTACAAAATATAAATTCAAAAAAATTTATAATTCTTATACCATAAATTTAAAACTCCTCCATTTTTAATTTAACACAGTGCCATACAACTCAATTTTCAATTTAACACATTACCCACACAACCAAATTTTAAAACTTTTAAACCTTACTATAAAACATTAGTCTCACAATTCAATTTTCAATTTATACTTGACATATCATACCACATTTTACAATTTATTAAACCTCACCATTAATAAATTACAATTACATTATAGAACATTCATTCAGTCACTTGCTCAATCGAAAACGCATGCCTATACCCACAACTTAGTGTTAATTTATATCTATTATTACATTATAATTTATATCTATTATTACATTATAGAACATTCACTTGCCCAATCAAAAACACATGGAATACCTGCAACTCAATTGTTAATTTATATCACACTATGGGTCACAGCTAAATCGAACACAATATAATCCAGAAATTCCATGTTTAAAAACCCATAGCCTACCAACATCCTTTTCCACAAGGATCAATGTTAAATTACAACAGATAAATTACAATTAATTTTGTCTCACATAAAACCATAAATCAACTTATAAAATAATAATACAACAGAAGATCATTCAATTGGTCTTTGACAGGTTGGCAATTCACCTCCACTAAATACATCAACACACTTCTACTTCTTGATGTCAATTCTAAATAAAATTAATTTATATTTACAGTTTAGTCAATTCAAGTATTAGATTTGCAGTTAGAAATATAACTGCATCATCTCATTTCTTGGCCTTCTTTGCAGCAGGCTCTGCTTTCTTCGGTTTCGGAGAAGCCGCCCTCTTTACAGGGGCAACCTTCTTGGGCTTCGGGGAAGCCACCTTCTTTACAGCCTTGGCAGGATCTACCTTCTTTGCAGGTGCCACCATTTTAGCAGGGGCTGCTGTCTTCTCTACCTTCTTAGGGGACGTTGCAGGCTTCGGCTCGGGAACTTTGGGAGCCTTGGCTACTTTGGTGAGGGTTTTAGCTTTCTTGGGCCCATGGGCGGCCTTGGGCTTAGCTGCGAGCTCCTTGGCCGGAGCTTTAGCCTTTACAGGCTTGGCCGCCTTGTGCTTCACAGGCTTCTTCAGCTCCTCCGAAAGCTTGAAGGAGTTCTTGACTTTGGTGAGCTTGCCAGATCTGGCAAGATTCTTCAGCTGAACTGCCAGCAGCTTCTTGAAATTGGCAGGGAGTTGGGATTGGTAATTACTGCCAATATACGCTGATATTGCATACTGGCTAGACCCGGTTCTCTCCTTCAAAGAAGTTATCGCTTCGGTGCACATCTGCAAAAGAAAAAAGAAAAAAAGGAAATTGAGACCCCTGCGTTCAAAATCTTGTGTGAGAAAAAAAAAAAACGGAGACCAAGAATTGAAACCTGAAAATATGTGAAATGATAATGTAGCGATTTCGATCCCTTGAAAGCCCTCGGCTTCTTTTCTTTGACAGCATTGCTGACTACAGGCTTTGCAGTTGTCTGAGGTGAAGCCATTGTTAAGATCACCAAATTGTTCAAGAACTACAAAAGAAAATGATACCAAGAAACCGAAAATCAAGATCTTCCCAAGCAAATGGAAACTGAGCAGACAAATATTCAGGAAAAAACCGTTGGAATGATTGAAAATTGATTGCCCTGGGAGGGCGGCACGTCAACGGCTCATTTTTCGCCATCCTCACGGATCGAGTTTTCAAAGAGGAATTGTTGGCCTCTGAAATTCTTTGCAAGAAATCTCACGGTACTCCACGAAATCTTACTTTTTACATTTATTATTTTTAAATAAATCATTTAAATTATTAAAAAGGTAATTTAAAAATTAATAAAAAGACAACTTCATAAATTTGGGTTGGGTTTGGTTTGGTGCGTAGAAACATATATACTTTTTTTTTTTTTTTTTCCTTTGAGAGAAGTGAACTTTGCTTTAGCATGAGAAGCGTACTTGCTTTTTTAGGGTGATTATCTTTATTGTTTTCTTGTTTGTTTGTGATTAAAAGTATTTTTTTATTTTAAATTTGCAATGAAACAATTTTACTTATAAGAATAATTTTAATTAATTAAATGTAAATACAAATTAAACAAAGTTTCATTTTGAAAATTCGTTTTTTTATATTTTTAATTTCAAAATTTCTTTTTTTTAATATCTTTTTCATCTTTAATGATTTTTTTTTTTCAATTATTCTTTTTAATCTCAAAATTCCTCTTTTTTAATATCTTTTTCTCCTGGGCGTTTAAAGGCAGCAATACGGTGGCTAGCCCTTGGAGAGACATTTGGCTGAGAATGGTACCAAGGCCTTAAAGGCCCTTGGGTTTCGACGTCGGGCATTCACTGCTCGCACGTCCCGCCATCACCCCACTACTACTTGCTCTATGCATTCAATGGAGACGCATCTGCCCTTATTCAACACTTCTTCGTTTGCCTTCTCGAGCTTCTTCTTTGCAACTTTGCATTCGGCTTGCTTCACAGCGTTCAGCCCTCCCGTGGCCCTGCCAGACTCTGATCATTGCGCCAACTTCTGCCTCCATTTTCCCTCTACTGCCACACCACTGTCGTGCTCACCTCGCACTTTCCTTCGCTCTCCTCCGCCTTCCTATCTCCCGTTCACGCCCACTGGTTCGCCTTCACAGTCACCCCCTACAGCTCTGCGCATGCATTCGCCTTCCCTTTTCGCCTCTCTGTCCTCACACAAGGTCTCTCTGTCTTCCCACTCTGCCAACATGTCGCCAAGGCATCGCATGAGATGTAGTCGTGGTCGTGGGAGAGGAACTGGCTCTCATCCACCTCTTCCTAGCCATGCTGTCTCCAACTCTCAGCCTTCGGCTGGCAATGTCGCCCATTTTCATTTTAGCAACACCATTGACAAGCCCAAAATTACTGCTACCATCACGGTTGTGTTCCAAGAGGCGCAGAATGATAGCAGTGCCTCAGGCCCCAGTAAGGAAGTCCACGATTTCTGTCAGGCCTCCCCAGGACTCCAGAAAATATTTGGCCCTCCCTGTCAAAAACTGGTTCGGAGACCTCCAACAGCGACGACAATGGCAACAGTGCTTCGCTCTCAGACAAGCAGAAGCAGGATACAAGCTCCACTTCCTCCTCGGAGAATACTGCCCAACATTCCAAGGAAAAGGATGAAGGTGTCGAGGACGATTACAGCTGCCCAATTGTGGAGGAAATTCCTCCCTCACACACGGACAACTAGCTGGTTGTCAGGTCTCCTTACCTCTTTTTGGTTTTTGCAATGATTTACTGCATGCGTAGGCATAGGATCTGGAATTATTGTGACGATTCTAGCTATTTGTGTAAACTCTGGTTTTTATATAACTCTCTCAATGCTGGTTTCCCAATCATGGGCAGCATCTATGAGGCCGGTTTCCCCCACAGGGGCGGTCTAATTTTTGTTTTTTTGACTCAAACTACCTCTGGCGTTGGTTAGCTTATCAGCTCGGAGGCTTGTCTTGCACTGTACATTATGTTCTATATTAATAGACTAAACCAACTTAGAAGAAAAAAAAATCTTTTTCATCTTTAATGTTTTTTTTTTTTTTTCAATTACTATATTAATTTCAAAGATTATTATTAATGTTAATTTTACTATCTCTTCTTTCATGTCCTACTTTGGACTCGAAACGTCTCCATAGATTGCATTTACAACAACATAAGAGACTCAAGAATAATAGATGTGGAATCTATGCTTATCATGGAGGAGGAAGTAATGGCTTATTTGAATGACGCATTGGAGGGCCACCGAATATGGACCAATATGTTGTATTGCACACCAAGAGACATGTCAAATATTTGGAGGACCGAATCTGAGTAGACTCATTTCTTGGTTGGGTAGCTGAATCTGAGCATCTTGGGTAGACCTATCTTTAAGTAGTTTGAACAGGTTTGACCATATTGATATTCTTGATCAGTTTGACCTTCTTCTTGGCTAGAAGAATTTAGATGTATCTCTATTGAATTGAATAATTTTTCTAAGGAAAAGGTTGTTGGGTTTTTCCACCATTTGGGTTTTCCCAGTGTATATTCTTGTGTCTCTTGTTTGGTTGTCTCTTTATGATCCTCTTGGCATTTTGTTTCTACTGTTGATATCTTCTATGTAATTGTTTTTTGATGAATTTTAATACAAGAAAAGATTAACGTAATAAATCATAAGAAGTAATTATCATTTAGAAGATCCTATGAAAAATGAACATCGTATCAAAACATAATTCAAAAGGAGAAACCTTGAAGAAGCCCTTATCCAAATCTCTATTTGCAAATGTATATGTTTTGGCCAGTGTTAATTGGGGGGAACGAATCCCTAGGTACAAGATTGAACTAGGTTGAAGCCCAACTAAGGAAGACCACATGAGAAGACTGCAATCCAAACCTCAGTCTGAGTTTTAGAAGGTCAAGGATGGCTTAGTTTTTGTTGCAAGAAGTTTGAAAGGCCTCAGGACTAGAGGTAGAAGGTTGACAAGCCTTAGACACTTAGTTTTTGTTGCAAGAAGTTTGAAAGGCCTCAGGACTAGAGGTAGAAGGTTAATAAGCCTTAGACGACTAGAGGTAGAAGGTTGATAAGCCTTAGACGTGACCTCAAAGAATCTGAAATGGCTTAGTAAATGGAAAAGGCCAGATTGCAATTTGTTTTGGTTTCCTTTTGTCATATAATCAAGTCACAGATTTGACTAATGTTTCATACGACCTTTTCATCATGTTCACAAGAACTTGGAACATACCCTGGTTTTTTGATGATATCACCTCATCATCAAGGAGTAGCAATGTTAATAGGAGCATGAACTTGTGATGGAAGATGTTGATGTAATTGTGAGTGTATTGGAAATATAAGCCTATATGACTGAGATTGATAAATCTTAGGAAGCACCCAAAATAATTTTAAAAATATCTTTGTCTGGGAATAAGGCAACAAGGCCATCTTTTGTGCATGAAGTCTACTTTTGTGGAAGGGATTGGACTCATGTTTAATGGTAAGTTTGAAGTGTTCTCCTTGAATATCTATTCTGGATACCAAGTTTGATAAAATATACCATTAAAGCTATAAGTTTGTGGGTTGATGCTTAGAGTGAAAGGTATGTATCATCAAGTTACCTAGACCGATTGAGATCAAAGATTTTACTTTGGAAACATTCTTGTAAACTTCAGTTGGAGGGAATGATCAAATAATTTTGTCACTGAATATGCTTGGACTTGTATCAAAGTTTTTTTCATGAGAAATTAGATAGGACTGTATCTGCTCCTCAGTCATACCATAGGACTAGGTCTGATTTGTTGCCGTACATCAAGGGATCCTTGAAGAATACATTAAGGACATTTATGATGACTAATGAAAGAGTCCCTTCACCCTACAAGTTCATTGTTGAGTCCCACAAATGATCTTCGATCATGCTTGTGAAGATATAAAAAATATTGTTAGGTACACTACTAATCTATAACATGAAAGCCATTTCAAGAAGCAAAGACAATATCACAATTCAGATTATTGCTTAAAGCAAGACAAAGCCACATAAGGGAAATATGTGATCCATACACGCATTGAAAAACAAAAACCTATGTTTTCTTTAAAGATGTTGTAGGACATTACTTTAATGCTACAATCTCTTAAAGTACTGATGACATTTGTTGTCACTGACCTTGCATTGTTAAGTAAAGGCACTAGAAGATGCATTGTATTCGTTTCTAATATTGATTGCAGATACTAAGAGTATTTGGGTACTAAAGGATGGAACCTATTTTGTTCAATCCTGAAAGTCAAAATTCGAAATAACGAAAAATGATAATTTTCTTGATGAAGTAAGCTCACTTTTTCCATGACAAGCTTACAACGAAGAGGAGGTTGAATTCCCTTTCAAGTTTGAAGTGTTGAACGGTGTTTCCATTGATGCCAACATTAGTTATTGAATTCTCTTAATATTTGTATAGATTGCATTGATTAAAGCTCCAAATGAAAAGATTCCCTGGGAAGCCCTAGATGCTCTACACTTCTAGAAGAATTTGACGTCGAGAGATAGTAAATTTGCTCAAATCCCCATCATAGGAGAAATGTGTAAAAAATAAGAGATAATAAATAAATAATGGTTAATTTAATTATTTTTGGGCGATATGTTCAAAAGGGGTTAGAAATAATTAATAATTATTTAAAGGGAGAGAAGTTAAATGATTAAGGAATAATAAATAAATGATGATTTACTTAATTATTCCTATGGATGGGTGAAAATATTTTTAATTATTTTCACAAAATGGGTAAAATAACATGAAATTAATTAAATGAATTTTTGGGTTATTTTCAAGTGGGTCAACATAAATAATTTAGGAAAAGTGGGTCTCTAAATTATTTCCTAAGGTGAAAGGGGGGTTTTATGTGTAAAACCCATATTACATGGTGTATTTCGATCATCCTAGTGGAAAATGGCTAGGCGATCACTTTTTAGGTAATAACACTGCGCCAAGGAGATTTGGTTGTTGAGATTTGATTGCATTAACCTGTGTGGTGGAAACTCATTGCAAAGGATCGGTGGTTTCGCGTTTTGGTTCAAGCTTGAAGTTCCATAGTTCATATCTATGGTCTGCTTGATTTTGGTTTTGGTGTAAGCTCCTATGGGCTTGTCCGGGTTGATCATCAATGTTGCAATGTATGGATTCAAAAACATGGTTCAGAAGTCAAAGTTAATGATCTAGGCACAAACGATGTTTGAAGTTCTGCGATGGATTTTTGGTTCAAATTATATTACGATTCAAATGCTTTGAACTCTACATTTGGAGGGTTGGTCGGTAATTAACCACACAACCTTGTCATATTGACTTAATATGGAAAATATGTAAGATATACAGTCAACAAGGGTCCCATGCCTGTTTTGGTGTCGACTCAATCATATGGCATCAATTTAAATTGATATGCACTATATAATATGTAACAGTGAAGTGTAGTTGGTATTCTAGCAACATTAGAAAACATAGGTTGGGGACTTGAATCTGGTCACGTAACAAGTTAGAAAAATATCTTTTATTTTTGTTCTTAAGTTTCATTTTGTCTCTATGGTTAATTTGGTACCATATTTGAAAAAAATGAAAGTGAAACCTTTAATTAGGTTTTCCAAGACCATGAGACAAGGAACCCTAAGGGCAGGTTAGTATAAAACAATGTAGAATTTATCTTCCTTCAAACCAGATTTTGAATTCATCACTGAGGCATATTCAAAGTAAGAGAGATACAATGATTAGTTGCTTAAGTGTTACTGATTTCATTGTATGGCTAAGGAATGGATGTAGAGGATTATTTATTTGTAAATAGTGAGACAAAGTGATTCCAGTAGGGCTTGTGAGTTAGTTGGTAAGATACTTGGGCTTTGATTGTTGGAACCCGAGTTTGAATGAGTATATTAATACATGATCTAATGAACCAAGATATTAATATCCTTGTACTGCTTTATGTTGATGCTAACTTCACAAGGGAATACAATATGTTGTTGAGTGTTGGGTGTTGATAAAATTATTGTGTATCTAGGTTCATGTCATTGAAGAGAAAGTAAACAGTTGTTGAAGTATAAAGGCATCTAAACTGATACTTCTCTATGTGAGATGTTGTCAATACTGCTAAGAGAAGTTTGGCATTGATGCATAGGATTGGGAAGTGTTGGGCTTGAAATATGCCCATTTTTTGCATCATACCAAACCATTATTCTTAACCTAAATTCCGACACGTTTACACTCATTTCACATCATATGTAATATCCCCAGTTTTCTATGTTTTTATTGGACATTTGAACAAGTCCAAAAGGGTACAATGGACCCCAATGGAAAACAATTAATTTCCATCTTATTTTATCAACTCTAAAAATTACATATAGATCTATACTACTTTACTTTTCTCAACAAATTCATAACATAATTAAAATATAATTTAGAAGTGAAATTAAATGGTGCATACCACTTAAGGTAGATTAGGTTTCACCCAACCTTTGAGCTCTTTCTCCACAGCTCACCCCCGAGCAGAGATCAATTTCTCCAGCAATAGACAACCCCTTGCCTATGCCGAATCTGCTTATTTAAGCTTTTTTTCCCTTCCGTCAGTTTCCCTTAACTACGTCTAGTTAAATCAAGATGCTGCTTTCCTGTGTGCCTAGGCTTTCCTTTTGTTTCTTCCACAAAAGCACTTTAAAGCTAGCTTTTCCTCTTTCTAGCTTTATTCCACCTCTTCCCAGTAATTTCCTCTTTACTGGGGTAGCTTTTTAGATTTTTATCTCCAATCTAATTTTAGTATTTAATTTATTTCCTCCAAGGATTTTTGGGGAACTAGGAAAGTCTTATAAACCTTATCCATCCTCATGGATTTGGTTTCCAGATCTCTAATCTTGATCTAGTCTTTGCACAATTAATTTCCATCTTATTTTATTAAATTGAAATAATAAAATAAAATCACACAATTGTTTTCCATTGGGGTCCATTGTACCCTTTTGGACTTGTTCAAATTTCTAATAGAAGCATATAAAACTGAGGATATTACATCATAATTCCATCATTTGTCATCAATTCATATCCTACATTAATTTTCTTAAGATTTTCTATGATTGGAGATGACTTAGTCATGATTTACTAATGACGAGTTTTACTAGGTTCATTTGACGCAGTGTTTCATTGTTGAAATTTTCCACAAGTCAGGTTGAGTACGAAATAAAGTTCCTGAAGGTGAAAATACCAAATTTGTGATCAAATGGTGAAGAATCTCAAAATTCCGACACACGATTTTTGTTCAAAGCACCCTCATTCAAGTAACGTAGAAACAGTTTGGAAAAATTCATCATTATGAGAAAGTTATAGTAAGGGGAATATTCCACTGCATAGGTTAAGTACATAATCGTTTGAACGTGTCGGGTCAAGTCGAGTTTAGTTCTGAACGAATCAAGTCTGAACGGTTCAGGCATGGTTGGGCCAGTTGGCTGCATGGTCTAGAAGAATTTAATTTGGCTGAACTTCAACCTAATTTTCTACTATACGTAGCTTTGATCCATTCCTTTACTTTACTTAGTGTTTTTTTGTAACTTCTTTTCCATTTTGTTACATTGGTTGAACTCTTTAAAATTTGAACGGTTTTTTATGTAAAGGAGAACGATATGCATAAGCATAGTGGGGACTATCGAGTAATGATGGTGATGTAATATTCCAAACTCATTGATTTCGAAAACTTATGTTAATTTTGAGACTCCAGACTATGTATGTCAATGTTTAAGCTTTGATCTAATTCATTTTCAACATTGTTCTACAGTAAGTAATTATGGTTGCGTTTTGAATTTTGTTTTACTGAGTTAATTTAACTTGTTCCAGGCCTGGCAAGGGCCCACCACCTTTGGAACCAAGTTTATAGTTAGTTTAGATCTAGGACTAGTTTACTGTGTTAATTTTTCATAACATGCCTCGTGATTGATATAGTTTTTGAATGGTTTATTTGATTCTGCACTTAAGATCTTATTTCTATCTTGTAAGATTGAGTTGACAAACCGAATTGCCTTGATTAATCCATAGACATTGAGCAACGATTTAAATTGTTAATTGTCTCTTCTAAAAGAGCCTTATCATATTGTGGATCATTCTGAGAATTGGGCATAGTGTTATGAACCTTATGCTCTATAACTCTTTGAATTTGACAGTGCATATGAATATTCCAGTGTTATGATTTTCAATTGATTGTGTCGTATAATGAATACAATATTGTTTACATTGGAATTGTGCGTAAGGTTATGAAATTCCTTTTGATTTTTGTGAGAAGAATGGCTTGGTTTCTCGAGCTCTGTTCAATGGTTTTAGATCTATAATATTTGTGTGAATAACCATTTAGTTTCTCGAATTCCTCCTGTAGCTCAGGACTCATAAATTCTGTGTGATTTTGTAGAAGTTTTGTTGTGATTTATTTTGGGTGTGGAGCCTGATTATTTTATTTATGTATCGTCGCGTTGGACCCCCGTTTTTAACAGGGCGGAAATGTTGCCTATCGTTTAATCGTTGTCACGGGGGTTCGGGGGGGCGACGACAATTTTATGAGCCCCCTCGGCAGGGGGTTTCGAGGGCAGCACCCCCAAAGCTAAAAACAAATGTACAATTTCCTTTTAAAATATTGAAATCTCGTAGTAAATCTGGGTCGTTCATTAGGCAGATGATATTACGGTAGAAGTTATGTTTAATTTAGGGTTTTTTTCCCCAGAAAGCAACCCCTCTATTGTATGAGGGAATTGTATTACGGCTGTGTGTTGAGTGTGTATATCTTGAGCGAGAAAGAGAAAGGGGAACTGTGTGAGAGTAGAGGATATTACAACGGATCTGTTGGAGGTTGTATCTTTTCATTTTGTTGGATAATAGAAAGGAAGGATTGGTTGTTTCCGTGGACGTAGCCCAAGTTGGGTGAACCACATATATCTATGTCTATCTTATTTTATATGTTATTTATGTGTTTGTTTTTCTGCATATTTTATCTGTTCCATTACTCTGTAATCTATAATTTTCTAAAAATTTAAGCTCTCGATTTTGGTGTGCATGCAATCGTTTTTACTTTGTTTCATTCACGAAAAATAGTTAGTTTTCTTTCGATTTTGATTGCAAACAAGTAGTGAAATTGTAGTCTCAATTATGAATAGAGGTTTTGGTTTATTTAAATTATCACTTAGCTTTCCTTCTAGTTTGATTAAGATGACATATTTGATAAATTGATTAACAATAGGGTTCAATTTTCTTGAGTGTCATTAATTTAGATTGCTTTGAGTATCATTTCAGCTGCTTTGAGATAGGTAGTCTTTGTGTTTGAATGTTGGATGTCTCTCTTTGATTGATTTAAATTAGAGAACTCATAAGCTTAATTTCAATTTCACATTCACTAGCTTAATTTAGATTTCGAGTTCATTAGCTTAGTTTAGATTTTAGTCATTCATGTTTTGTCTTGATCAACATTAGAATAGTAGTTTAGATTTTAGTCATTCATGTTTTGTCTTGATCAACATTAGAATAGTTGAATGAATGTTTTCCATTAAACATAATTTGAATTATGTAATTAGCATTTCATAAGTAAGAGTGATTTTATTGTTAAGAGAAATAGTGTTTGAAATGATATGTTTGAGTTTTTCATTATGGAATTTGTAGCAAGCGCGTCTTAGTTGTAATATTATTATCTAAAAAAGTGACCAAATAGAGTTCAAATAGGAATGGATTCTATAGGATTTAATGAATGAGTTCTTCAGTATTTAGTGAGTGAGTTTGTTGAGCATTGAGTCTTTTAAAACACGTACGATTTCTTTGAAGATTTTTTAGAGCAGTACACTTGATTCATGGTTGAATGCTTTAAGTATATAGAGGAGTTTGAGTAAATAGGTTTATGTGCTTAAACAACAAGTTGATTTTTTACTCTAGTTTATATTATATACTCTAATCTTGAGTTACCTGCGCTTGTGCCTTTAAGTCTCATGACCCCAGATTGATAATTTAATGTTGGAATTATAGCACATATAATTTCCCCAACATTTTTGGCACTGTTGCTGGGAAGGTGCAAAGGGACTAGAGCCTAGTTTATTTCATTATTTTTTTCCTGTGATCTTAGTTGCAGGAAAATCAAAGGGCGGAGAGTGGATGGTAAGACGTGAGTGAAGAGCCACACATCCACTATGGTGGGGTTGCTCCAAATTTTGGTTGTCCAAGTAAGCAAGTTTGGTGAGTTTTACTACAATTAGTTTTTATTCATTTAGATCGAACTCTTTAAAGATAAAACATTTTTGGGGTGCTATAAGAACCCCTTTGTACTAATCCATGTTGCGAGATAGTGATCATCAACTAACAGGAGAAATTCAAGAATGATTAAGAGCTTGAAGGATGTCCCTCGAGTACTTTCTCAAACCCTGGTAGTAGCTGGGATATCTGCCTCTCTGGAAGAGCTCAGCCTTCATCTCTTCAGCTCATCCTGCAAACTTCTTCACCAGATCAAATCAGTAGTCATATCAGCTCCAACCATCCCATCCTCCACTTCATCTTTCAACATTGGGTACATAAATGATAAAGTTAAATTTTGATTATGATTCTCTAATTCATTGGAAGGTTAAAGCAGCTTAACGATTCACCACTTCTCATTCCACGCATTTCATCCCTTAGAAACCATTATCCTTCTATTTCCTTCCATTCATTATGCATAAACTTTGATAACAAGACCATGTAAAAACGAAGCCTTATGGTGCATTAATAAAGCAACCTCTATGATGTCTTCTCCTTCCATGATAACAAGAATTATGATGAAGTCATTACCACCATGAAATAATAAAGGAAAAACACTTATAAAAATTGGCATTACGAAGACAGAGTATGTAAGACAATCTCAATCACCACCTCATTTCATCCATCATCTCTCCCTCATCCATTCATTTCTTGTCCTCAATTTTTATTGCTCGATAAATTAGTGTGACATATTAAATGTGAAAAGTGTTGCTCCACAAGAACCAACACCTCCAAGTATTCAAGCAATGATGCTCCACAAGAACCAACACCTTCAAATATCGAAGAAATTGTCCCACAAGAACCAACATCTACAAAATGTTAAGAAATTCTTAATGAGAAAGAGATTTATTTGCATGAGGACATGCAAACCCTCGGGCATGGGGGGATGTTGGGGCCTTGAATATGCCCATTTTTTCCATCATACAAAACCATTATTCTTAACCTAAATTCTGACACTTTTACACTCATTTCACATCACAATTCCATCATTTGTCACCAATACATATCCTACACCTCGTGGTTAAGTATCATTATTTTTCTTAAGATTTTCTATGATTAGAGATGATTTAGTCATGATTTACTAATGACGATTTTTACTAGGTTCATTTGACGCATGGTTTCATTGCCGAAATTCTCCACAAGTTAGGTTGAGTACGGAATAAACTTGCTAAAGGTTAAAATATCAAAATTTTGATCAAATGGAGAATAATCTAAAAATTCTGACACACGAGTTTTATTCAGAGCACCCTCATTCAGGTAACCCAGAAACAATTTGGAAAAATTCGTCATTATGAGAAAATTATGGTCAGGAGAATATTCCAATGCATAGGTTAAGTATAGAATCGTCTGAACGTGTCGAGTCAAGTCGAGTTCGGTTCTAAATTATTCAGGTCTGAATGGGTCAGCCATGGTTGGGCCAGTTGGCTGTGTTGTAGCATAATTTGACTCAGCTAAAAGTTAAGAGAGGTTCTGAGAAATTCAAGGTTGTTGAGAAACAATTGTTAAAATTTTAAGAAGACTTGCAACATGCTCAAAAGGATAACCACAAGCTCAATGAGGATTCATCATCACATGTGCACTGGAACCAAAATCAAGGAAGCAACAACATTGGAGGTGTAATCTAAGCCAAAGGAGTAGCAAAGAAGAAAAGCGTGCAACAAGGGTCAAATCGGGCTTATTCGCGTGCAGAACAGTTCAAGAGTCAGGTCGATTGATGCGTTCAGAGCATATCACACAGGTCGGGGTCGAGTTGTGCAAATATATGTACAGAACTAGTGTTCAAAGTCTTAATCGCAATGGCATGTGGAGGGCATGATCGCAGATCGCAAATCGCAATCGGATGTGGAAGGCTTGATCGCATATCGCAAAGCTCAGGAGGAATAAAGCAAGGATGAATTTCCGAAATGCAAAATGTGATACGAGGACTAGATGCGATATAGTTCGAAGCTCGAATCCAAAGTATTTAAAGTTCGGTCGTGGGACCCTCTCGCATATCGCACATCACAAACTCAGAAGGGATAGAAATCATAAGATAATGGGATTCGCCGAAGTGCGATAAAAAAGCGTATGCGATTCAACTCAGAACTATGATTTAATATATTCCAATCACAAATCGCAAGCTCAGGAGGAATGGCGCTCATGAATATGTTATGAATGTTGAAATGCGACAAGGTTTTATATCACCGATTGCAATTTTTGATCGGCCCCACCTACACTTGCCACGTCATCCCTACATTTATCGCACATCACAAGCTCAGGAGTTATGGCGCTCATGAATATGTTATGAATGCCGAAATGCGAAATGTGATAAAGGTATAGACGCAATAGTTTTCAAAGGAAAATTGGAATATATTTTAAAGTCCAGTCTTACGGAATTTACAAAGGAACGTCTGAACGTAGGGTAGACTCGGGTAAGAAAAGACCCGATGCTACGTGCCCTAAATGATCATGGAACTGTGAGAGACATCAGAGACTGTGGGTTGATTGTCATGGATGAGGCAACACATGGAACTATTGCAGTTCTTGATCCGTTCATGGGACTTGGAACTGCATGCATTTCATATTGGGGACAAAGTGCTCCCAATATTGGTCAATGATATTTAATTTCTAACAGGTTTGTCGAGACGTGGTGCCCCCATTTCCCTTGTGTGATCTGCGCGTGGAGGTGGAAAAATGAAGGACTACATCCGACAGTTTTTTTGACCAGGAACTGAGCCTAGTAAATATGGAAAGATAAATATCAAAGATGTGTGTGATATGCCTTTGCGAACTCTCCTATTCATTATCGCAAAGCTAGCTGGTAGTGTGGCACTATATGTCGCAAATAGATCATACCTGCAAAATGCGCTTGAGTGTCTCGAGCCAACTGTTTTCAACTGGGCTGAAGCAGTACTCCTTTAGATGAAAGAACAACTCACCAAGGTAAAAAGTGGTAAGACCAAAATTTTCAGTTATGGGTCAATTTTGATCACTTTTGTTTTGGAGCGAGTTCCATTGATGCAGCCACAACATGTGACGCTAGGATTAGTTGGTCCTAGAGATCCACGAATGCAGCGGTGGGTTGAGTTGATGGCTAGACATGCTGGTCTGTCATCGATCTCATTTTCCATTACATTCTTCAGTTGGCTATGAAGACAGAATATCTTTATAGAGAAGCATCCATACGCAAGGATGGATTTCTGCGGAGATCCAGATTTTATTTTACCAGCCGACGCTCAATGGGGTGCTATAAGTAAAATATTGACCATGTTTTTTATTTTTTGTGGATTTTTACATATTTTGTGTTTTTTGATGTTTCCAAGACTAAAATAAAGATGTTTTATGTATGAAAATGTAGGTACCGTTCGACTAGTGGTTCGTGCACAGCATATGGGAGAACCAGTAGAGAGGACTGTCGGAAGAGCAGTCCTATAGGATTTGGATTTAGCCGAGACTCTTGTTGAGTTGCAGCAGCATGTGGAGGGATTGACTCTTGGGATACAGGATGCCCGGATCGAAGAGTTACCTATGAGGTTGTAGCGCCATACCATTGGTGTGCCTAGTTGTTGGATGAGGCTGTTGCGCATGATAGCCCAAGCAGTGATCTACTATCATGAGCATCACTAGGTTTACTTAGATTATGCTATGTATATATACATTTTGAGGTCAGATGACCAATGTGTCTTGTAAATTTTTTTGTAAAAAACTCAATATAAATATATTTTACTTTCAGTGTTTTTCTATGATTATGTGTAATCTCATTCAATTGTATGATGTGAATTGAAAATATATCTTTACATATGTTGAAAATGTCTATTTAACACGTAATTCACCAGTGAATCAACCAGAGTGTTAAAGTTTCTGGAAATATGTTGATATTGAATGGAATCAAAATGTCTTTCCAAAAGACAAACTCTAAGGAACATGCGATGAATTGCTGGATTTCGGACAATATAGATGCCATTAAGTTGTAGTATGACAAGTTGCGAGTCCAGCCTAATGATGATGCGATGAATGCCAAGTGAAATGGAATCAAAGAGTAGTTCAATCAACTCGCTATACTCAATGATATTGTTAGTCGATCGATCAATACAAATCCCTTGTAAGCTCACTAACTCGCCACTTGGAGAAAATATGGCCCATGTTGCAGAGGATAAATCCTGAGTACAACGATTAGCACCATCAGCATATCCAAAAAATGGTTCCGAAGATTCTGACATCTGCAAAAAATTCAAAACGGATTATTAACCACATGAAAAAATCTAAAAGGCACACTGCTACACACACACAATCAAAGCATATAATACAATGTTTACTACATAAAATCAGGCATAGTAACGTTTCAGATACAACCCATTTTGAGGCTGCTACAATGGAATCCCATCAAAATCTACCAACTCGTAGGCACCCTTAGCTAGAATGCACTTGACAATGTAGGGGTCGTGCCATAATGGTTCAAATTTCCCTATTCCTATCTTATCAACTCCCTGATCATAACGCAAGACTAGATCTCCTTCTGAGAAGGTGCGAGGCTTGACATTGCGGTCATATTGCGCCTTCATTCGTCTCTTATGCACTTCATTGGCCAGTGCATCTTCACGACGCGTTTCATCTAGATGGATGAGATCTAAAAAATGTGCCTCTTCTTCAAAAGTGTTAGGTAGCAGGTTAATCATGAGTTTCAACGATGGTATTTCGCAATGTATCGGTAAGATAGCTTCCAGACCATAAACCAGCTAAAGGGAGTGAATCCAGTCACATTTCTCATCGAGGTTTGATATGCCCACAAAGCCGAGTACAAGATCAAATGCCAATTTCTTTTATGAACCCCAAGCATGCGTTGAAGCATACACTTAATAATCTTGTTGATAGCTTCAACTTGTCCATTAGCTTGCGGATAATAGGGGTAGAACTATCATGTGACAGTCCTAACTTGGCAGTCAACTCATCCATCATGTGATTGCAGAATTTTTTTCCATGATCTGTGACTATGGCTTGTGGTACACCAAACCGTGAAACCACATGGTTAGAAAAGAACAATGCAGCTGTCTGTCCCATGTTGTTGAATGTAGGCATCGCCTCAGCCCACTTGGTAAAATAGTCAACGACGACAATAATATACCCATGCCCCCTGGCCGAGAGGGGGTTACATGTCATGAAGTCAATGCCCAATTTTGCAAATGGTCCAATAGCGACAACAGGATACATTGGTGCTGGCAGCAGGCGGGTTTTATGATCAAAGATCTGGAAAGCATGAAAACTACTAACCGTGATAATGTATTCGTGAAATATGGTAGGCCAGAAGTAACCAGCGTGGAGAATCTTCTGCATGGTAGCATAGCCAGAAAAATTCCATCGCATGCACCAGAATTTCAATCATTTAGAAATTTTTCGACTTCCTCACGCGTGAGGCTTGTATACTTGTAGATTTAGAGATAGTAACTGATTAACAGAGACTATGGAAATAAGAAGAGGTATATACTTATTTCATCTCGTCTTATATTATGAAGGAACACCTTTTGAGTGTGGGAAATTCCACAATTATTGGCGTGTAGCAAGCAGCCATTGTATTTACCCAAGTTATAGGAAGATATGGGTTCATAAGAAGTAATTAAGAGATATGGAGGAGGAATGGGAAGGAACATTCCAAAAAGCAAGTACAAAGGAGAATTTGGGGTATAAGGTGACTTCTCATTATCCTTTGGATGCACTTTTAGAAGCTAAAAACTAATATTTGAACGCAAGCTAGCATAAGTATCTAAGTTAGGATGCAAATAGTGAGAAAAATGCTTTCTCACCATAATTAAATCTTTATAGTCTCCTTTAAATAAAATAAGTTCCTTTGAAAATTTGATTTTGGGGATATTAGATGTAGAAAACAAAGGTTTGGACCCCTTCGGTGCTTTTTTTCCTGGTCTTTTTGGAACAAAAAACATAATCCCCCAACCTCTCATTCCTTTTCTTGGGATAGAGCAACCTGAATTAGTTAAGAGTTCACTAACATGGTCTTCTACCAACTTGTGTATGTTATCAAATACTTCAGAGACATTTTGTGTAGAAATATGATAGAATTGCAATTTCTCAAGTTTTCGAACTGAAAACAAGAAACAAGATTCTACTCTACTAGTCTACGGAATAGAAATCACAATTTAGAACAACATGCATAGACATGCAATAAGAAAAACCACAAATGCACAGTGATTTATAGGGGAACCCAACTGGGAAAAACCCATCAAGCCTCTTTGCATTAATCACTTGAATAGAGAAACTATTACAATTGTTTGCTCCAGCTTTGAGCTTAACCTATAAAAGAATAATTGTTCTATTTGCTCAATGAGAAACTTTGGCCAACACTTAGATAAATATTTTCTCACCTAACCTCCTATATCCTTGCCCCAAAAAGATAGGAATTTCCTCCAAATTGAATGCGCAATTCCCAAAATTTGATCTCCCGACCTCATGCAACACATGTACACTCAAGATAGTGTACAAATCATGTTAGACTACCTTATCATCTCCCCTTCAGCTAAGGAACTCGAATTCCTTACATGCACTAGTTATTTTGGGTTGATTAATCAACTAATTGACAGATCTATGAGTTAGACTATTGTCCCACTGCACAAATGACCTTCAATTGACTCGATCAATAGTTAGAGTTCAGTTAACTGAATACAACTGAAAATAATTGAACGGGATTACTAAAAATTAGCAATCACACATGCATAACTGAACTCCAAGCCCTCTAACTCGAATTTACTGAGCTAACTGAATTA
Organism: Pinus albicaulis; assembly: GCA_034641835.2. NCBI lineage: Eukaryota > Viridiplantae > Streptophyta > Pinopsida > Pinales > Pinaceae > Pinus > Pinus albicaulis. Next base: position 687,938,031 of record CM076576.1, on the reverse strand, counting down.
GAAAAAATCCATGTCACACAAGTTAATTGCCTCCAAGTTGTCCTGTTGATGTGGAAATTCGATTTGATTTACTCAATTTGACTAAGGCTAAAGTTCTTGCTACATTTTTTCAACACTTCGTCATAGTAAGAAAGTGATTTTTCACCACCCCTATCCTGCACTTGTAGAATTCAAAACTACCTCTTGACAATGCCTTTGTTAAGATGTCATCATCTTGCTCCTCAGTTGGGATGTACTGTATCAACATAATTCTACTATATACACAATCCCGCAAACGATGATACTGAATATCAATGTGCTTGGACCTATCATGAAATATCATATTCTTAGAGAGCTTAATGCAACTATGACTATCACAATATATCACTGTCGGATCGATCTCCTAACTAAAACTTCCCACAAGTATTTTCCTCATCCATATGGCCTCACATGTTTCTTGAATTGCAGCCATGTATTCAACCTCTTATGAGTTGAGCACCACAAAAATCTCCTTCCTGTTGTACCAAGAAATAGTTGCATACCCAACACTAAAAAAAACACCTGAAGTACTTTTCATGTCTGATGGACTCCCAGCCAAATCTACATCAATGAATCCTTAAAGGTTCATTCCTTTTGTCCTCATGTACCATAAGCCATAGTCGATAGTGCCTCTGAGGTACTATAACACATGCCTTGTTTCCTTCCAATAAAGCTTGGCAGGCCTCACCATAGCTTGACTCAGCTGGTTTACTACATAGCACATGTCGGGTTTTGTGTTAAGAAGATACAACAAAGACCCCACAAGCTACCTGTAAATGGTAGCATGAAATTCTTCACCTGAAGTGGCATTCTCCTTCCTCCAGTTGGTAGCTAGAGGTGTGTCCATGGGGTTACAATTATCCATGTGAAATATCTAAAGTATTTCAGAGGCATATTTCCCTTGAGACACAAACAATTCACCATCACCCTACCATACTTCTAGCCCAAGGAAGTAAGGCATTAAGCCCACGTCTTTAATCTCAAATTCCCTTGTAAGGTCCTCTTTGCAAGAGTGGATCAAATAATCATCAGTCAATACTAAATCATCAACATACAAAACAAGAATAAGCAACTTACCATATACCACAATGTGATATAGGTTTGCATCTGCTTCAGTTTTGATGAAGCCCAATCCACTAAGATAACTGTCGATCCAAGTGTACCATGCTCGGGGCGCCTATTTGAGACCATACAATGCTCTCTTGAGTCTACACACATGCGACTCTCGATCATAAGTCTCAAATCCCTCTGGTTTCTCTATGTAAATTTCCTCCTCAACAACATCATTGAGAAATGCAGTCTTCACATCCATCTGGTGGATTTTCCACCCCATCTGCGCAACCAATGCTAGAATGGATTTGATTGAGGAATATCTTGCAACTGTTGCAAAATTTTCCTCATAGTCCACTCCCTCTATCTAAGAAAATCATTTGGCCACAAATCTGGTCGTGTACTTCTCAATGCTCTTGTCAGCTGCATGCTTCACTTTGTAGATCCATCTCGAACCAACCATTGATTTCCCTTCTAGTATTGACATCACCTCCTATACATAGTTCTTCATGATGGATTAATATTCTTCCACCATAGAATCAACTCAAACAGGTTGAGAAATTGCTTTCTTAAATGAAGAAGGCTGTCTCAATGAGCCCTGTCATGAGAACCATGTAACCACTGTACCTATCAAGTGACCTCCTTTTCCTGCGTTGTGAAGTGGGGGCTCCCACATTCTCCCTTGAATCCTGGAGCAAGTTATTAGCTTCTCTAGTTCTCTTTCTGCCCTCTCTGGAAGATTATGGTTGAGTGGGTGCCTCCATTCTGCCTCTTGTTTGCTCTGTTGCATGTGGCTTCTCCACAACCCCCTGAAGCTCATCCCGAGGCTCCTTTGTATCTAGAAGCTCCCGCTCTAGTGAGATACTCAACTCTCGTTCCAAAGATCATCTCATAGCCTTCTCCTCATCGAACTTGACATCTCTCCTCACAACTGTCATTCTTAGTGAATGTAAATACACCTGATAATTGTGTGGACTTTCAGTGTATCCTACAAAAACTCCCAAACTTGTTGTAGGCTCAAGTTTCTTCCTCAAATCCTTGGAGACATGACAGTAAATTGAAGCTCCATAAATTCTGAAATGAGACACAAGAAAGCTTCCTCTCGTGTGATCATACCAAGTATTTTATGAAGACTACAATTCTGCAAGTAGAATGTGGTGTTGCATGCTTTTTCCCATAGATGTAATGGCAGCCCCTAATCATGCAACATGGCCCTTACTACTCCCACTATGCTCATGTTCTTAATCTTAGATACTCCATTCTGTTGTGGGTTATGGGGTGTTATGAGTTCCCTTCAAATACCTTCTTTCGCACAAAAATCCTTGAAGGCATGCAAAACAAATTCACCTCCATTGTCATTCCTGAGAGCCTTCACTTTCTTCCCAATCTCCTTCTCAACCAATACCTTGAATTCAACAAACTTTGAGAAAAAAATCGTCCTTCTTCCACATGAAGAAGATCCAACATTTTCTATAGAAATCATCAATAAAAATAACATAGTACTTATGTTTTATTGTGGAGGTTGTAGCAAAAGGGTCCACATATATCAAAGTGGACTCGCTCCAAGATCGCATCTGCTATGCTATAAAGTGGATTTGACATATTTCCCCAATGTGCAACCCTTACAAACATCATGCTAATCAAGGGAGCCTTTAGGGAGATCAATGGTAATTTGTTGCATGAATTTTAAGGCACCATGATGTAGATGACAAAATTTGATGTGCCAAAGTTCTCCAACATCTCGAATTTGCACTTTTTCTACCTTACTGCTCAATGTAGTGCAATCTCCCACCTCAAGTTTGTATAGGTTCTTCACTCAAATCCTGATTTGCTTCACTTTCCCAATAGTTATGTGTCCCAGAAAGGTTATCCCTTTATTGAAAATAACATCATAGCCATGATCCTCTAGTACTACCACAAAGATCTGGTTCTTCTTTAGCCCAAGTACAAACATAACATCTTTGAGGCGAAGAGGAGAGGCTTTCTCCCTCTCAAAGGTGACAATAGAAATTCCTGTAGCATTGTACCTCCCATCATCTCCCATTTCGGTATGCATTTGGAGATCCTTCTCCTCCAAGCAACTAAAAAACTCCTTGCACCCTATCCTATGGAATGAGGCACCGAAACCAAGGTACCACACACTCCCCATAACAATGTTGTCAATGCAAGCTATTAAGGTGAAGTCTAATTTAAATTATGAAGCCATTGCTTCACCTCCTACTCCTGAAGGCTTCTTGGTAGACTTCTTATGCAAACACTTTGTTGCATAATGTTTGAATTTGTGGCAATAGAAACATTTTATCGTGTTCAAATATTTCTTCTTTCTATTATTTTGGCTAGATTTAGATTTGCCTAGGTTCTTCTTTCCTTTGCCCTTCTTCCCCTTTCCAACCTTCTCTTCATCCTCAACTCTAGATGGTGTCCCATCTTTAGTATTTCTCCTGAACTCTTCTTCAACCAAATCGGACCACAACGTTTTCCAATTTGGCAATTTTTCCTTTCCATTCATCCTAGTAGCTATGACAAGATTTTGGAAGGCTTAGAAGAGCTAGGCTCACCAAGATTAGGGTTTCACCTAGTGCAACAAACTTTAACAATAATATTTTAGCTTCCTTATCTAGAATAGTTTTATTCAATACTAATATTTAATGTTTTATAATTTTTACTTAACCATATATATTTTTAATAAACTTTATATTAGTTATGTCTTTTCAAAATCCTTGAAAAACTTTTTTGGCATCAACATTTCAAACATTGTATTGTGGTTCATCATCATGTCCTCCATCCATATGGAGATGATGAACCACACAGAAAAAAGGTTCCAAACATTAACACTAAAAATCATATCATTAATCTAAAAAAACTTTCATTATGAATCACAAAAATCTAAATTCCAAAAAATTATATAATTCCTACACAATAAATTTAAATTTTAAATAAAATTTAAAAATACTCCATTTTTTATTTATCACATTACCCACACAACTCAATTTTCGATTTATTCTTGGCATATCACACTCAACCACATTTTAAAACTTTTTAAACCTTACTATTAACACCCAGCCACATTTTAAAACTTTTAAAACTTTACCACTAATAAATTACAATTACATTATAGAACATTAGTCCCACAACTCATTTTCAATTTATACTTGCCATATCATACCCAACCACATTTTAGAACCTTTTTTTAACCTTAACATTAATATATTACAATTACATTATAGAACATTCATTTGCCAACCCACAACTCAGTGTTAATTTATATCTATTAATTACATCATAGAACATTCACATGCCCAATCAAAAACACATGGAATACCCACACCTCATTAGTCAATTTATTTCCCACCATGGCCAGAAATTCCATGTTTAAAAACCTACAGCCTACCAACATATTTTTCCACAGGGATAAATGTTGTAAATTACAAGTATTTTCCTCTCACATAAAACCATAAATCAACTTATATAATAATAATACAACAGAAGATCATTCAATTGGTCTTGACAGGTTGGAAACTCACCTCCACTAAATACATCAACCCACTTCTACTTCTAAATGTCAGTTCTAATTAAAATTAATTTATACTTACAGTTTAGTCAATTCAAATATCAGATTTGCACTTAGAAATATACCTGCATCATCTTATTTCTTGGCCTTCTTTGCAGCAAGCACTGCTTTCTTCGGTTTCGGAGAAGCCACCCTCTTTACAGCCTCGACAGGGGCAAGATTCTCGGGCTTAGGGGAAGCCACCCTCTTTACAGCCTTGGCAGAATCTGCCTTCTTTGCAGGTGCCGCCTTTTTAGCCGGCGCTGCTGTCTTCTCTACCTTCTTAGGGGACGTTGCAGGCTTAGGCTCTGGGACTTTAAGAGCCTTGGCTACTTTGGTGAGGGTTTTAGCCTTCTTGGGCCCAGGGGCGGCCTTGGGCTTAGCTGCGAGCTTCTTGGCCGGGGTTTTAGCCTTTACAGGCTTGGCTGCCTTGGGCTTCACAGGCTTCTTCAGCTCCTCCGAAAGCTTGAAGGAGTTCTTGACCTTGGCGAGCTTGCCAGATTTGGCCAAATTTCTCAGCTGAACTGCTAGCAGCTTCTTGAAATTGGCAGGACGTTGGGATTGGTACTTGCTGTCAATATAGGCTGCTATTGCATACTGGCTAGACCCGGTTCTCTCCTTCAAACAAATTATCGCCTCCGTGCTCATCTGCAAAAAATAAATAAAAAATTAAGACCCTGCTTATGTGAGATTAAAATATCAGAGGCCAAGAATTGAAACCTGAAAATATGTGAGATGATAAGGTAGCGGTTTCGATCCCTTGGAAGCCCTCGACTTCTTTTCTTTGACAGAATTGCTGACTACAGGCTTTGCAATTTTCTGAGTTGAAGCCATTGTTAAGACCACCAAATTGCTCAAGGACTGCAAAAGAAAATGATACCAAGAAACCGAAAAACAAGATTTTCGCAAATAAATGGAAACTGAGCAGACAAATATTTAGAAAAAGACAGTTGGAATGATTGAAAATTGATTGTTATTGCTGGTCATATAAAGAGGGGCAGGCGAAGGCAACTGGAGATGCTCACCGCCCCCTGCTCGGGCGGGCGGCACGTCAACGGCTCATTTTTCACGACCCGTCCATCCTCCCACGGACCGAGTTTTCAAAGCGGAATTCTCTGCAAGAAATCTCACTGTACTCTTACATTTACTATTTTAAATAAATCATTTAAATTATTAAAAAGGTAACTTCTTAATTTGTGTTGTGTTAGGTTGGGTTGGTTTGGCGCTAGAAGCATATATACTTTTCCTATGAGAGGAAGTGAACGCGGTGACATCTTTATTTTTTTCTTCTTTGTTTGACTAAAAGGTTTTTTTTTATTTTTTTTATTTTTTTCAATGAAATCATTTTTATAAGAGTAATTTTAATTAATTAAATGTAAATACAAATTTTTAAAGAAAAACAAAATAGAAACAAAGTAAAAAACAAATCACTCAACCTCTATCTCATTCCTTTTCTTGGAAATAGAGCAATCTGAATTAGTTAAGAGTTCGCTAACATGGTCTTCTACCAACTTGTGTATGTTATCAAATACTTCAGAGACATTTTGTGTAGGAATCTGATAGAATTGCAACTGCTAAAATTTTCAAACTGAAAAACAAGAGACACGATTCTACTCCATTGAACTACATAATAGAAATCACAATTTAGAACAACATGCATAGACATGCAATAAGAAAAACCACAAATACTCAGTGATTTATAGGGGTACCCAACCGGGAAAAACCCATTAAGCCTCTTTACATTAATAAGTTGAATAGAGAAACTATTACAATTGTTTGCTCTAACTCTAAGCTCAACCTGCAAAAGAATAATTGTTCTATTTGCTCAATCAGAAACTTTGGCCAACAGTTAGCTAAATATTTGCTCACCTAACCTCCTATTTCCTTGCCCCAAAAAGATAGGAATTTCCTCCAAATTGAATGTGCAATTCCCAAAGATTGATCTCCCGACCTCATGCAACACATGTACACTCAAAATAGTATAAAACTCATGTTACACTGCCTTATCATCTCCACTTTAGCTAAGGAACTCAAATTCCTTGCATGAACTAGTTATTTTGAACTGATTAATCAACTAATTGACAGATCTATGAGTTAGAGTGTTGTCCCACTGCACAAATGACCTTCAATTGACTCGATCAATAGTTAGAGTTCGGTTAACTGAATACAATTGAAAATAATTAAACTGGATTACTAAAAATTAGTAATCAAACATACATAATTGAACTCCAAGCCCTCTAACTCGAATTTAATGAGCTAACTGAATCAGACAAAATCCATGTCACACTAGTTAACTGCCTCCAAGTTGTCCTGTTGATGTGGAAATTCGATTTACTCAATTTGACTAAGGCTAAAGTCAAATTGAGCCTTTCTTGCTACATTTTTTCAACACTTTGTCTTAGTAAGAAAGTGATTTTTCACCACCCCTATCTTGCACTTGTAGAATTCAAAATTACCTCTTGACAATACCTTTGTTAAGATGTCATCATCTTGCTCCTCAGTTGGGATGTATTGTATCAACATAATTCTCCTATGTACACTATCCTGCAAACGATGATATTGAATATCAATGTGCTTGGACCTATCATGAAATATCGGATTCTCATAGAGCTTAATGCAACTATGATTATCACAATATATCACTATCGGATCTATCTCCTAACTAAAAATTCCCACAAGTATTTTCCTCATCCATATGGCCTCACATGTTGCTTGACTTGCAGCCATATATTCAACCTCTGCTGAGTTGATCACCATAGAACTCTCCTTCCTGTTGTACAGAGAAATAGTTGCAGACCCAACACTAAAAATAGCACCTGAAGTACCTTTCATGTCTGATGGACTCCCTGCCCAATCTACATCAGCAAATCCTTGAAGCTTCATTCCCTTTGTCCTCATGTACCATAATACATACTTGGTAGTGCCTCTGAGGTACTATAACACATGCCTTGTTTCCTTCCAATAAATCTTGGTAGGCCTCACCATAGCTTGACTCAGTCGGTTTACTACATAACACATGTCAGGTCTTGTGTTTAGAAGATACATCAAAGGCCCCACAAGCTACCTATAAATGGTAGCATCAACTTCTTCACTTGAAGTGGCATTCTCCTTCCTCCACTTGGTAGCTAGAGGTGTGTCCATGGGATTACAATTCTCCATGTGAAATCTCTAAAGTATTTCAGGTATACTTCCCATGAGAAAGCGTGCGGGGGCATTAGACACTAGCTAGCAATGTAGGAGTTTTTTCCACATGTTGTGGCTAGGAGGGTTTGGAAACAGTCGAATTGTCACAGCTAGGTGCCAATACCTTAGATGATTGTATTATTAGATCAGTTAGAGTCGTAGAAGTTGAATAGCTCAATTAGTCTAGCTGTCATATTCCAGTTAGTTGAATTGTTTTAATTAGACTGTTGATTTCCTGAAACGATCCTCTCAGAGGAACCGAAGAGTCATAAGTTTATGTATATAATTGTAACCCTCGGATGTATGAAGGAGGACAAGAAGAAGAGAGGAGATTTTGCAATAAACTCTGTGTGTTACAATTGCTTCCAATTAAATAGTTTATGTGCGCATTTACCCTAGAATCGTGTTGAATCCTTAATTGTCAAGAGGTTGTTTAATTGCGAACTGATGAACTCTGTGCATATGTGTCTATTGGAATAAACCATTGTATAGACTCTACATGTCTCTGTCTATTGTTTCCCTCAATTTTCTCAAGTAGAGAAGCCGTGAAACCATGGTAATTTAACTCTGGTTAATGGTAATAGAATCCCGCTTAACAATGCAAGTTACAATCGTCTGTCGTTAATTGGAACTCCCAACTGGAGGCGAACCTGAGTTAACAACTGGAGTATAAAAAGGCGAACGCAAACCTCGACGTGAACCTTGGTTAGCCACTATTAAAAATCGCTAGCAGATTTGTGGAAGCGAATTGCCCATATCGCACCGCTTTTGGTGCGAAGGCGGTATTTCTAGGTCGAGAAGCGATTCCATAGATAATTTGACGTGTGGCAAGGTAGAACTCCAGAAAACCACTGTCCAAGAGCACCATCACGCGTTAAAATTCGAAGTTGGATGCCGAGCGATATGCGTATGAGCCGTCGATCTGGGTAAAGGCCATCAGACGGTGTTCGTTCGACGGAGATGCACGGAGATTAAACAAGGTATGACGCACGCATTTGATTGGGCCATTGACATATATGTGGGGGGAGCCAAAGGTCTATTGTAACGCCGGTTAGTTATAAGGTGTCGGGATATTCATATAATTGACAAAGGTTCGTCATAAAGCTAATATTAATATATAACATGCGAAGGTATAAACTTTGATTATAAATTTGGAAATAAGATATAAGCCGGGAGATACCATTTAATATTCAAGAGCTGTTGAATATAGTTATTTATCAATTTTCTCTAAAATTGATAAATAAAATTGCCAAGGAAATGTAAGTAGACCACGTGGAGCCAAAGAACGAGGATTTAGAGAAAGGGAGTCTAAATTTGAGCTATTATTGCGTCATTTGTGGTATGAGAGAAAGTCTGAAGTTGTTTTGCTGACATGGAAATCCCAGTTGGTAGAGGTGCTGGCAGAAGAAGACCTGTTGCCAACGCAGAGGTGTTGGGGATGTTGCAGAGGGTCGAGGCCAGAATGGATGCCATGGACGAGCCGGCCCTAGAGATCTGGAAGTTCAGACAAACCTGAGACAGAAGAAGTAGAAGAAAATGTTGAAATTCCTCCTAACATGAGGCTCCTTAGAACTCTTATGGGGTCTGCAGTTAAGCCCAGAATTGAAGTGTCAAGCTATGCAGGGGGACTGAATCCAGAGGAGATGGTGGACTGGATAAATGAATTGAACAAGTTCTTTGATTATGAAGAAATAAGTGAAGATAAGAAGGTCAAGTTTGCAGTGACAAAGCTGAAAGGACATGCTGCACTTTGCTGGGATGGAGTGCAGGCAGAAAGGAGGAGAGTTGGCAAGCAACCTATTAAGAGCTGGACCAGAATGATGGCTAAATTAAAAGGTAAATTCTTGCCTAGTGATTACCAGCTGACATTGTATAAGCAAATACAGAACCTGAGACAGAGGTTGCTGACAGTAAAATAATACACAGAGAAATTCTACAGAGTAAGCATAAGGGCTAGGCAATTCCAAGACACACCTGAGAAGACTGACAGATATGTGAATGGTCTCAGACTGGAGATCCAAGATGAGATTGGTCTCCTATCTCCTAAGACAGTGGAAGAGGCCTATCAGATGGCCTTGAAAGCGAGAGGAGAAACTCTGAGGAAACAATATGCCAAGAAGAGGTACTTTCCCGAGAGGAAGTCGAGGTGGTATGAAAAGCGACGATGATGGAGCTTAGTGAAATGAAGTCGCCTTCACTAAGTGGGCCCGCAGGCAAATTCTGGCGCAAAGTCTATTTTTTAGACTATGTCTATTTTTAGACATATGGAGCATGGTCCAGGGGTTGCAGTATGTTATTCTTGGAGTATTGGTCATGTTGGTAAAAATAGATGGACCTCTATTTTTGACCTATAGGTCGAAGTCTATATTTAGACTGCCTATCCTAAAAATAGGGAAGTCAAATATTATTTACCCTTAATAATATTTGGACTATAAACTTCAGTTTACTCTCTTGGAGCACTTCAGTTCGAGCCTTAGAAGTGGCTCATGCATCTGACAGAGGAATTACGCTATTCCCAAGGGTTTGATGGCATCATGCATGGTTGACTTCAGTTAGGACTTCAGTGGCAGAAGTTTGGTGGAGTTAATGAGACAGCTAGTGGAGTTGTGTTCTGTTTATTTTAGTTGAACTAGTTGAGATTAGTTTAACTAGCTAATCAATTAGTTATGAGTGGAGTGAATTAAATATTATTTAATTCATTAATTAGTAACTCATTATTCAACTCAAGAACACATCAGTTCACTACAGTGCATGATCAGTTCAATGGAGACCAATGAAAGAGGTAGATGAAAGGGTGGAGTTAGCTATCAGTGGCGACATCAGTTGTGCATGAGATTTGCACCACACTTGGAGGAATTGCCCATGATGATTGCGCTGTCAAGCCAAGGAGATTCGAACCTTGGATCTCTATTTAGACAGGCCATGATTGCGCAATAGAGACAAGGCAATTAGTGGTGAGTTTTGAACCAGTAACTTGTTCAAAACCAAGCTAGTTTGTGTGTAACTTGATGAGATAGTACTGAGTACTTGTGAGGAGTATTGTACTGAGTTTGTTACATGATTTCTCCATTATAATATACACAATAGTTGCGGGGTTTTCAGCTATAATATTTCCCCATACATACTGTGTTAATGTGTATGATGATTTGATGTGTTATCGCTTGATTTTATTTCCGCATGTTTGATGATCTGAGTGGAAGAGATTATGTGTTGCATATAAATTCGAATTGTATGTGATCGGGATAGTCTCGGTGGATAATTAATCATTATTCAGCAAATTTCTACATGGTATCGGAGCTATTGAAGCAGAGATTGATCATCACAGTGATTACAAACTTATTTCGGTAGACAGAGTCTGCATGCGGGCCAGGTAGCCTCCGGATTCATCTTTCCTTGGAAAGTGAAAGGTCTGGTAAATGCCCCTTGCGGTTGTCTTGTCCATACACTTTTCCATATCTTTTTCACTCACCTAAACCTCCAAAATTGTCAATATCATGTGCAAAAGGGTATCTAACATGGTTTTTAATTATGTTTATGTGTTTTCTATTTGATTTAGATTTTGTTCATACAGCTGCGGAAACTTGTCACTTTCTGCAGCTGTTGCAACTTTCCGCAGCTATTTTGTGGAAATCGATGTTACAGGTGTCTACGAAGGAAACGAGCCACATGGGCAGGCTAGGAATGACAAGGACATGGTTCGTGTCCTATTGGTTCAAGTAAATTTGTCAAAGAAAGCCGCGGTCAAAGCCATCCACGTGGAAGTCAACTGTGGAGTTCTATGTCGGCTGGACTCTGTTTCGTGGCACATAAACATCCATACGGCCGTTTCCAAGCTTGCGGAGGTTAATTGACATCTGTGCAAAGTTCTGGAGTTGAATTCAAGCGCCCACCTTCCATAGATCCGTTTTCCAACATGGCCATACTCCTATATCCGTGGCCTTAGTGGTCTACGTGCTGGCTGCTATCATAAACTTCGGGAGACAGTTACAGTTTATTGCTTTATATAGAGCGTTTGCATACGCACGTAGAGTTAGTTGATAGTTGCTGAGTTGATAGCTGTTGAATTGTTAATTGATAGTTGATGTGCGTACTCTGTTATGTAGTGATTACGCTGCCTTGAGCCGTAATACTACCAGTCTGTAATAACTTGCTTTTTAATGTGAAAAAATCTGTTTTCAACTTAATTTGTGTTGAGGATCGTTACCAAAGCTGCGTAGAGGGCCCCTGCTCAGCCGAGGTTCTGTGTATTAATGTTTATATTTTTCATTTCATTTCTTTAAACAGTCATTGTATCATAACCCATTACATGTTCATATTTCATAATTGCTTCATTTCTGTTCATTAATTTCCATTGCATTCTTGTCTTTCATGTTTTTATGATTATTAAATCACTGATCAGTTTTCTTGTGCAGGTTTTAGGTAGACAGCCCGGGGCATTTTCATAGTATTTTATGTGATATGAAGCGGCATTATTATTTGCTTACTTCCTTTCATAGCATTTGTTTTTAACGGTTTTTGCTTTGTTCATTTGATTTTGTTTATCTAATTGATCATTAATTTGATATTAAGCTACTCATAATGTCTTCGATTTGCCTCCGAAAACCCGCAATTTTGGTGATGGTGAGGGGGTTGCATGGGTTGCATGATGAAATGTATAGTTTTAGTATTAGTTTCCTTCTGCAAAATTAGATATATTAAAAATTTACTCATAGCGTCTTGATTCTCTCAAGGCTCCCTGAGTGGGCCGATGGTGAGAAGTGCATGATGAAATGTGTAAGTTTTAGTAGTTCCTTTTACGCAAATTTAGATATATTAAATCATGTATGACATCTTGGTTACCTCAAACCTTGTTGGCGATGGTGAGGATTGAATCATGAGTGTATGGTTTAGTATTAGTTTACTTTTTGCAAATTAAATATCAGTTACACAAGTTGTTTATGATTACTTCCGAAAATCATAGCTGGTCTAATGATGAAGGGTCAGAAAATGAATTGATATAATCTGATTTAGATTTATTTTGTTGCAATTTTGAATTTCCTTAAGCATAGTTTCTTTTGTGTTTAGTTGGCAGCAAGAATAGTTTGGTTTTCATGTTCACTAGTTTACTGTTTTGATTCATTAGATTAGCAGCACCTTTTCATTTCAGCAGTACACTTTTACTTTCTTTCAAGTCTTGTCATTTTAATTCTCAATTTGCTTTTAAAAGTTTCGAGATTGGTAAATCATTATAGGGGATATCACTTCCTTGAATAAATAGAACCAAGCTTGTTTTTCACTTTAGAATTTCCATTTTACCTTAGAAAGACCACAAACGACAAAAAGTTAAGAAAGAGGTTATCTTGCACATATAGTGCGCCGCACTTCATCAGCTTACGATTCCCGGATTGACAATTAAATGCAACAATTTAGGACACACTAAATTGACCAAACATTTTGGCGCCGTTGCCGGGGAAGTGTAACTAGGTAGCCAATTTCTTAAAAAAAAACATAAAATCATAACAGAAGGGAAAACTTGATAACTTCTTGAAGTATGCTCTCCTCTTGCACCTAGTGTGATCTGGAGGATCAGAAAAGAGAGTTATTGGTTTAGTAATTTCTTAAGTATGCTCTCTTCTTGCACCTAGCGTGATCTGGAAGATCAGAAAGAGAATTATTAGCCCAACTTTTTTAAAAATAAAAATAAAAAATGACATGCATAGAGCAAGAGATTCTAGGGGAAGGTTTATAGCTAAAGCCAAGAGTTCGATTTTCACAACTCCATCTTCTTCAAGGCATAGACCAGATTCACCACCATCTGCCCCTAGCCTTAAGATTTTTGGAAGTCAAGGAACAACTGAATTAGAGGATTCTCCTATACCACCTACTAAAACCCACTTAGAAAACAAAGAGACTTTCTCTCATCCTTCCTTGGTAGAAGAACTAGAGGACTATAAGGACTCTAAAGAAACTATCATGGCTGAGGAAGTAATAAATAGAGGTGGAGGTAGAGGAGGAGGAGATAATGAAGATAACAATGGTGAAGGAAATAACAGTAGAAATAGGGACAATTTTCTTGGATTCCCTATAGTTGATGAGGAAACTCATGCAACAATGAAAAATATCTCACCATCTGTTCTTCCTAACTTTTATGGATTGCGAAGTGAGGATCCTGAAACATTTCTGTTTGAGTTTGAAGTAGTGTGCCGAACTTATGACTATATGGAAGATTCTCAAAAACTCAAACTGTTTCCTTCAACATTGAAGGGATCTGCTTTGAAATGGTTCATGGGATTAGCCTCTCAATCTATCAGGACTTGGAATGATATGAAACAAACATTTTTGGATAGATACTTGGACTATTGTATGCCCACCAATCACAAGGATGAGGTATTCAAAATGATGCAAAAGGAAGATGAAAATTTGGAAGACCTAATTGAAAGATTTAAATACAACTTGAAAAGAGAAAAGATGAGCAACTTAGATAATGAAACCTTGAAAGCCCTCCTATTAAAATCCATTAGAGATGAATGGATAGACATTTTAAACATGATGGGTAAAGGAGACATTTCTCAACTCCCATTTCATGATATAACAGAACTATGTATCCAATTCTCAAGGGGAAGATCTAAAATTGGAAAAGGGCCTAGGGATTCTTCTCTTATTAGGGCTAACAAATCTACAACTGGATCAGTAAGTAGGGCAGAGATTGGTAATATGCTTGATGAGTTTAAAACTGATATCTTAGGGGGTCTTAGTGAACAACTAGACACCCTTAAAATCCAAAACAAGCAGAAAGCAGAAACATATGCTTTAGCCATCTTTTGTTCGAAATGTAGAAAGAAACATGCTTTAAGGGAATGTCCCTTGGATGCAAAAGTTGTAGAAACATGTATGATTTGCTCAGAAAATCATGAGATCAAGGATTGTCCTTCAATCCCTGGACTCAAAGCTGTTTTTCAAGAAGATCAAAATTCAATAGAATCTCTCTGTTTTGTCGCAAGGAGACCTTGGCAGGGACAACAATCTCAAGGGTTTAATAACCCTATGAATCTTCAAACCCCACCAAATTGGACTCCTTGGCAACAATCTTGGCCCCAACATCAAAATTCATATCAGCCATGGGTACAAGGGATGCAAAATCCTTATGGGAGATTTGCTCGATTTTATCAATATCCTCCATCTTTTCAAAATCAACAAGCTCTACAATTTCCAAACCAAAATCCACAACAACTTTCATTGCCATTTCCACAACAACAACCTTCTCAACAAAATACAAATCCTCAACTCATGCTCCCATACCAACAGAAGACAAATCAACTTCCAGCTCAGCCATTGCCAAATCCTAGTAATAAGAATCCTCAAACTACTTATATGGTAGAAGGACAACAATTTCCTACCTATATGATTGTTCCTCTCAACGATGTACAACTCGGATCTGGTAGAGTTTTAGAAAAACCTTCTATAGACATTCAAGAGCAAGATACCTCTGAAGAGGACTCTCTTCAAGTCAATAAGGGTTTTGAGGAAGAATCTCTTCAAAATTCAAAAATTCAAAAAGAAAAAGAAAAGCTAACATCCACAACTCCTATAGTTGAGCAACTTGTATCTTCATCTACACCTCCTTTCCCGGAAAGACTACAAATTGATAAGGGGGTGGAAAAACAAATCTTGTTGCCTAACTATGACTTTCTAGATGAATTGAAAAATGTTTGTATCAAGATTCCATTGCTACAAGCCATTCGAGAAATTCCTATTCTAGCAAAAACCATAAAGGAGTTGAGTTTCAAAAGACCAGGAAGAAAGCTAAAGGACACAAGAAGAATCTACCTGGTAGGAAAGATTGCAGACATTATGATGGAAAAAATTACCATGCAGAAGTATGTAGATCCCGGAAGTCCAATTGTCAAGACACATATAAATGGGATAGAAATTCCAAACACATTGATTGACTTAGGGGCTGCTATCAACATTATGAGTAGACAGACTATGGAACAGTTAAAACTTCCTAACCTTCTTTTTACACCTACTTTATTGCAACTTGCAGATCGATCGGTTATTAAACGAGATGGTGTATTAGAAGATATTTCAGTCTCCTTAGATTCTTGGGAATATCCAGTAGACTTTATGATTTTGACTCCCAAAAGTAATCTAGGAGGACATCCAATTATCTTAGGAAGACCTTGGCTGGCCACAGCTGATGCTTTTATTAGTTGTAGATCTGGAGACATGTACATTTCTAATGGTAATTCGACAATGAAATTCAATTTGTATCCTCCTGCAAGAGCAATTACAGAAATAGGAGACAATGAATGGGTCGATGATGAGAACACTATACAACCTGTCTTTACCATTTCTGAAATTAGTGAGGATAGTCAAATTATGAACACATTAGAAAATTTTGAGATAACTTCAGAATATGACCCCACACAATTTCAGTTGGAATCTGACATAGAATACTTATCATCAAGACAAATGTCTCTTTACTCTATGGAAGAGTTTGGTAATTTTTCTTTTGAGATTTTTCCAGAAAAGACATTGAATATCAACAAACATCTGGAGAAGTCACAACAAGAAGAACTAACCAGAATCTTGCAAAAACATTCTACTGCATTTGCATGGGAGTATACTGACATGAAGGGTGTTGATCCTAAGACTTGCATCCATCATATCTATATTGAGAAAAACAGTAGACCAATCAGACAACCTCAAAGAAGGATGAATCCAAATCTTAGGGAGATAGTGAAAGAAGAGCTCCAAAAACTTCTCAATGTAAACTTCATTTATCCAATTTCGGATAGCCGATGGGTTTCTCCTTTGGTTATAGTACCTAAAAAGAATGGTAAATGGAGGGTATGCATTGATTACAGGGAATTGAACAAAGCAACTTTGAAGGATCACTTTCCTTTGCCTTTTATCGATAAGGTATTAGATACATTAGTAGGTAAAAAGTAATTTTCATTTTTGGATGGTTTTAGTGGCTATAATCAAATTCGGGTAGCACGTGAAGATCAAGATAGGACCACATTTACTTGTCCATGGGGAATTTTGCCTACCGAGTACTTCCTTTTGGGTTATGTAATGCACCTGCAACATTCCAAAGAGCAGTACTAGGAATTTTTTCTGATCTAATCCATGATTGTGTAGAGGTTTATATGGATGATTTTACGGTTTATGGTAATTCATTTGAAGAGGCATTAGAAAATTTGGAAAAAGTTCTCATAAGATGTAAAGAAACAAACCTTTCATTAAGCCATGAAAAATGCTTTATGATGTTTACTGAAGGGATTGTTTTAGGACATCATATTTCAGGAGATGGAATTAAGGTTGATAGATCCAAAGTTGAAGTCATCTCCAAGTTGCCTATTCCAAATTGTCAAAGAGATGTTAGAAGTTTTCTAGGATTTACTGGTTACTATAGAAGATTTATAGAAAACTTCACTAAAAAAGCATCTCCACTCTTCAAGTTGCTTACAAAAGACTGTGAATTTAAATGGGATCCTGATTGTCAATCCGCTTTTGAAACTTTGAAAACAAGAATATCTGAAGCACCTATCTTGAGAGGACCAAATTGGAAACTTCCTTTCCATATTTCTATAGATGCTTCAGATACAACTCTTGGAGCTGTGTTGGGTCAAAAAGATTTAATTCCTTATGCCATTTATTACACCAGTAAAAATTTGACTCCCACAGAGTTGAATTATACTGTGACTGAAAAAGAATTCTTAGGTGTTGTTCATGCAATTAATAAGTTTAGACATTACATAACAGGCTATGAAACTTTTATTCATACTGACCATTCTGCAATTAGATATTTAATGAACAAACATGTTACTAATGGCAGAGTGACAAGATGGCTTTTACTTTTGCAAGAATTCAATATTACTGTGTTGGATAGACCGGGAAAACAGAATACAGTAGCTGATTTCTTGTCTAGGATTCAGAATACTAAAGAAGATTCTCTTGTAGAAGATAAGTTTCCTGATGAATATTTGTTTGCAGTAACTATTAAGACCCCTTGGTATGCAGATATTGCTAACTATTTGGTTACAGGGAAACTACCTTCACATTTATTTCCAAGAGAAAAACGAAAAATTATTCGGGAGAGTTCAAGATATTCATGGATTTCTAACGAATTGTTTAAAACAGGGCCAGATCTTGTGATCAGAAGATGTGTCAGGGAAGATGAAATGCCTGATATTCTTAAGGCATGTCATGATGAACCATACGGCGGACACTTTGCGGACAAAAGGACGGCCTATAAAATCCTTTCCTTGGGATATTATTGGCCTTCTCTCTTCAAAGATGCAAAACAATATGTCAAAAGGTGTGATAGCTGCCAAAGAGTAGGGAAACCTACCCTTTCAAATGAAATGCCATTACAAACACATGTACTCATTGAACCCTTTGAAAAATGGGCTTTAGATTTCATTGGACCAATTAATCCACCATCGAAGCAAAAGAAGTATATATTGGTTTGCACTGATTATGTTACTAAATGGGTAGAAGCTAAAGCATTAGTATCTTCTACTGAAAATTCAGTTGTTCATTTTCTTTATGAGGATATTTTTACTCGCTTTGGTGTTCCAAGAGAAATTGTGACAGATCGGGGGAGCCAATTCACATCAAATTTGGTGGAGAAGTTGATGGAAGAATAAAAAATCAAGCACAGAAGATCTACTCCTTACCATCCACAAGCAAATGGTCAAGTGGAGTCCACAAACAAAGTTCTTGAAAGTATCATCACCAAAACTGTTCATCTACATAGAAGAGATTAGGCAGAAAGGCTTCCAGAAGCCTTGTGGGCCTACAGAACTACATGGAGGAATACAACAGGACATTCTCCCTATGAACTTGTTTATGGGAAAGAAGTCTTGCTCTCCATTGAGTTCCAAGTCAAGACCTTCAAGATAGCAGTTCAGTTGGGGATGGACTTATCAGAAGCCCAAAAGCATAGAATGGAGCAGTTGAATGAGCTAGATGAGATCAGACAAGAAGCAATTCTAAGAACTGATCTAGTTCAATATCAAAGAACTAAATGGCATGACAAATATATCAAAGAGAAGAAGTTTCAAGAAGGAGATTAGGCATTGTTATTTGACTCCAAGTTTAAAGATTTTCAAGGGAAATTTCAGACTCATTGGCTTGGGCCATATGAGATTGACAAGATCTTTAACAATGGAGCTGTAAGAATTAAGACCATTGATGAGTTTCAAACTCCTCTTTTAGTGAATGGCCATAGATTGAAAGTTTATCATAAGCCACTCTCTAAAGAGGATTTTGTCAAGTTGTTTCAAGAAAGTTCTGCAATCAGGCTGGTACAGAAGAATTCTTCTTCTCTACCAAGCTAACTTTTGTTTTTCAAGTTTAAAAAAAAAAGAAAAAAAAAAAAAAAAAGAAAAAAAAAAGAAAAAAAGAAAAAAAAAAATGGTATAAGCCTGAAAACCAATCATTGATTGGCAGTCTTATACAGAAAATATGGGGTGAAAATCAGGGACACCTGACACTCTATATTTTCCAAAAAAAAATCTGTTTTTTTTATTTTATTTCATCTCACCACCCACTCCATTTCATTTCACTTCATTTCATTTCATTTCATTTCATTTCACTTCATTCCACTTCATTTCATCCATTCCATCAATAAAAATCTTTTTATGGCCATTTCCACCTGGTCATTTGTCATTTGTTCATTTCTATTTCAGCCCAGTAATAGCTGTGTCAGTTTCCGCAGCTGACATCTGTTTCCGCAGCTGACTCCAGTTTCCGCAGCCAGAAGCAGATTCCGCAGCTACTACTACTCTGTTTTCAAAAAGAATGTATAGTTAGTTGTTATTTTCATAAATCATGAAATAAAATGCAGGAGAGGATCAATGGGACATTCAAGACACTAATGAAGATCAATCAGTTGAAGACCAAGGGCAAAAACAAGGATTCCAAAGGTATGAATAAAGTTTATTTCAAATAGTATCGAAAAACACATTTTTATGTAATTTTAAACTATGAGCTCTACCCATAACGCGCAATGATTATATTGACAGTCCGTAACCTTCCACGATCTCTATGTTATCCTCTTGCATTTATTCACAAACAGTTTCATTATTGAAATTCCGACTCTCACTCATGTTCAAATATCCCACCGTAGATAATGATACGTATTTGAGTTGACAAAGGACTCTTACAAGCCGCATAACTTCATAATCATTGTTTGAAACGTGTTCATATTTATGACACAACCACCAAAAATTCAAAATGCGGCCGAATGCATTATACTTTGTTAACCTCTTTGTCGTTTCTCTGTCGTGTTTACAAAACCCCACTCTACTCATTCTCACTCTCTGTTTCATTCCATTCCGTTCCTTTTGCTCACTCTCATTCCCGTATATCCACCCACAGTCTTATTCCATTCTATTTATGGTGCTCATTTCCGTTTTGTGATAACATCCCCACAGTATTGTGCTATACTCTGTGTATTCCATCGTTCCATTTCCGCTTAAACCCTCACAGAGGCAAGCCTGTGAAGCACAGAGAAGAAAATGGGAAAATTATTAAGGGCAGAGCCGGAAGGACATAAATTTATAGAGGGATTTCCGCAAGCAAAAGAGATGTTGAGGAAAGCTAAATGGCTGCGTTTTATTCAGAAATTCAGGGGTTACCACAGAGAAGTGACCAAAGCGTTTGCAAGATCATTTGATGGCTCGGAAGCAGAAGTGGGAGACCTCAAGTTTTTAGTCAATGAAGCATCAATAGCAGCAGCCACAGAGCTTCTTCGGGAAGGAGAACGTTGGTTCAAAAACAAAAGTATCAGTGATGAGGCATGGAGAACAATCCTCCGAAATCAAGGTATGGATATCACTGTTTTCAAAAGAGGAATCCCTGTGCATGCAAGAAAAGATGAATGGGCCACTTTACTACTCATTGTTCAGAAATTTATCACATGTGAAGGCCGTTTTGGCTCCATGTACATGTATCATACTAGGCTATTGATGAATTTTCTTGAAAACCAAACTCTCAATCTTCCTTATTTCCTATTCAATAGCTTGAAGAAAATGGTTGTCACTGTGCAAAAACACCTAGGAGATGTAGAGCCTCATTTATATCATCATGGGTTTATAAAAATTCTGATTGAAAAGGAGCTAAAAGAAAGAAAAGATACATGGGAAAAATTCCTAGTTAGAAACTTCTTTGAAGAACCTCAGGAAATTCCTGAAGGTAATCCAATTAGAAGGAGTAGAAGAAAGAAAATGGATGTTGAAACCCAAGTTGCTCCTTCACAGGAAGTTCCCGCAGCTAGCACAGCAAAAAGAAGTAGAAGGAAAAGAACAGTAGATGAAATCCAAGATACTTCTACTATTACTATGAAGAAAAATGATAGGGAAGAGAGATTGGTAAAAAGGAAGAAGAAGGAAATCAAAACTAAGAAGCCAATAATACGAAAAGGGAAAGAAATTATTGAGGCTGTCCATAAAACTTCTTCTTCTGAAGAAGAAGATCACCAAATTCTATCTGAAAGATTAATTTTTCTTCAAAAACAGTCATCTCTATCCAAGAAGGCAAAAACAGGAAAACAAGAACAAAAGGGTAGTATACCACAGCATGTGAGGAGAAGCAGCAGGCTTAAGGGAAAACTGAGAAAAATACAAATTAAAGGTCCTCATTTCATTGATTTGGGTGAGGAGACATCTGAACAGTCTCCAACTGACAATAGTCCATTTCAGTCAGTTAGTGAACCTGACTCCTTTCACTCCCAATCAGACAATGAGCGTACTCCATCTTATTCTCGGCAAAATATTGATGAAAGTTCTCCTCAGCCAAATTTTGAACATAATTCTCCCTTGCAGCATTTTGAGGACAATCCAATGAAAAAGACACCGGAAGTAGACCCCAAACAGCAGGAGGTCTATGACTATATAGAATCCCTGGAGAAGGCAGCCACAGGTCCAAGTACCTCTTCTACTCAGCCTCATACATTGCAGGATGACTTGGTTCAGTCATTAAAACAGGAGATTTTTGAGCTTGAGCTTTTGAATCGGCATATCAAAAATGAAAATGAAACCCTCAAAGAGCAAGGCAAACTGGACAAGATTATCCATGACAATACTATGTTACATTTGGGTATTTGGCAAAAGAAGAATAAGAAGCTAAAAAGGAAATGCCATAAATTGAGCAGAGCACTTGTGAATATCAAATTCAGGTGCCTCATGAAGAAACCCAGAATGATGGCAGTACCAAAGAAGAAGAGAAGGGGGTTAGATGTGCTGGCTGAAGTTTCAAGGCACATGAATTGAACAAAGAGTATCAAATTTTTGGTTGCATGAGGACATGCAACACCTTCACAGTGGGGGTATGTTGAGTCCCGAATTTGCCTCTTTTCCATACACTTTTCCATATCTTTTTCACTCACCTAAACCTCCAAAATTGTCAATATCATGTACAAAAGGGTATCTAACATGGTTTTTAATTATGTTTTTGTGTTTTCTATTTGATTTAGATTTTGTTCATACAGCTGCGGAAACTTGTCACTTTCCGCAGCTGCTACAACTTTCCGCGGCTATTTTGTGGAAATCTATGTTACAGGTGTCTACGAAGGAAACGAGCCACATGGGCAGGCTAGGAATGACAAGGACATGGTTCGTGTCCTATTGGTTCAAGTAAATTCGTCAAAGAAAGCCGCAGTCAAAGCCATCCACGTGGAAGTCAACTATGGAGTTCTATGTCGGCTGGACTCTGTTTCGTGGCATATAAACATTCATACGGCCGTTTCTAAGCTTGCGGAGGTTAATTGACATCTGTGCAAAGTTCTGGAGTTGAATTCAAGCGCCCACCTTCCATAGATCCGTTTTCCAACATGGCCATACTCCTATATCCGTGGACTTAGTGGTCTACGTGCTGGCTGCTATCATAAACTTCAGGAAACAGTTACATTTTATTGCTTTATAAAGAGCGTTTGCATACGCACGTAGAGTTAGTTGATAGTTGTTAGTTGATCATAGCTGTTGAGTTGATGTGCGTACTCTGTTATGTAGTGATTACGCTGCCTTGAGCCGTAATACTACCAGTCTGTAATGAATTGCTTTTTAATGTGAAGAACTCTGTTTTCAACTGAATTTGTGTTGAGGATCGTTACCAAAGCTGCGTAGAGGGCCCCTGCTCAGCCGAGGTTCTGTGTATTAATGTATATATTTTTCATTTCATTTCTTTAAACAATCATTGTATCATAACCCATTACATGTTCATATTTCATAGTTGCTTCATTTCTGTTCATTAATTTCCATTGCATTCTTGTCTTTCATGTTTTTATGATTATTAAATCACTGATCAGTTTTCTTGTGCAGGTTTTAGGTAGACAGCCCGGGGCATTTTCATAGTATTTTAGCTAATGATATGAAACTGAAATTATTCTGCTGCTAGTTTCCTTTTCATAGCATTTGTTTAACTTCAGTTTTTCTTTGTTCATTTCAGTTTTGTTTATCTGATTCAGTAGTTAAATTTAAATATATTAAGCTACTCATAGTGTCTTCGGTTACCTCCGAAAGCCACAGCTGGACTGATGGTGAGGGGCTGCATGATGAAATGTGTAGTTTAGTATTAGTTTCCTTTCAGTAAAATTAGATATATTAAGATGCTCATAGCGTCTTCAGTTACCTCCGAAAACCACAGCTGGACTGATGGTGAGGGGCTGCATGATGAAATGTGTAGTTTAGTATTAGTTCCTTTTCTGCAAATTTAGATATATTAAATCATGTATGACATCTTCAGTTGCCTCCAAAAGCCACAGCTGGACTGATGGCGAGGGATTGAATTATGTGTGTATGGTTTAGTATTAGTTTACTTTCTGCAAATTAAATAATCAGTTACACAAGTTGTTTATGATTACTTCCGCAAGTCATAGCTGGTCTAATGATGAAGGGTCGGAAAATGAATTGATGTAATTTGATTTAGATTTATTTCATTGCAATTTTGAATTTCCATAAGCGTAGTTTCTTTTGTGTTCAGTTGGCAGCAAGAATAGTTTAGTTTTCATGTTCACTAGTTTCTTGTTTTGATTCATTAGATTAGCAACACTTTTCATTTCAGCAGTTTACTTTCTCTTGTCATTGTAATTTCAATTTTCTTTTAAAGTTTCAAGATTGGTAAATCATTATAGGGGATATCACTTCCTTGAATAAATATAACCAAGCTTGCTTTTCACTTTAGAATTTCCATTTTACCTTAGAGAGACCACAAACGACAAAAAGTTAAGAAAGAGGTTATCTTGCACATATAGTGCGCCGCACTTCATCAGCTTACGATTCCCGGATTGACAATTAAACGCAGCAATTTAGGACACACTAAATTATTGAAGCAACAGTCAATCTCTGTGCTAGAAATAATTTGTTCTCACAGATCTAGAGTGGTTGAGCTTTGAGGTGGAATTCGAATTTTGCAGCAGTTTTGTTTTCTTGGTGCCAGTGTTGAAAATGTCTTTCAACGGTTTGCGACTCGAATATGCTCTTGAAGGCAGTTCGAATTATATTGCATGGAAGGATCGCATGGAGGCAGTATTAGAAGATAATGGTCTGAAGGAGTTCGTAGATACGGATGTCCAAAAGCCCACTGATCCTGCTGAAGTCGATGCATGGCAAAAGAAGATGGCGAAGTGTCGAAGGATCCTATTGGAGGGCGTCAAGGATCATATTGTATCCAGCCTGCATGGAAAGGCTTCTCCATTTCTAATGTGGAAAGCTTTGACGGATCTATTCCAGAGTAAGAGTGACCAAAGGAAGCTGGCGCTCAAAGATAAGCTCGGGAACATCAAGATGGAGAAAGGCGACAGTATCGCCAAATACCTCACGAAGTTCACTCAGTGCAGAGATGAGCTGGGAAGTGTGGGGGTGACTGTCGAAGACGAGGACATGGTCGGCCTGGCTCTCCTTGGTCTTCCGAAGGCTTGGCACTCATATCAAGATAGTGTCAATGGTCAGGAGAAGCTGCCGGGATGGGAGCGCCTTTGGGCGGATCTCATGCAGGAGGAGATAAGGAGGACTACTCGAGATGGATCTTCATCAAAGGGAGCTGATGAAGAAAACTGCGCTTTGGTTGCCAAAGCAAAGAAGGGAAGGGTAAGAAAACCTCTCATTCTGGTGCAAAGGGAAAGAAGCAGGATATGGCGAAAGTGAAGTGTTTTCACTGCCATGATCACGGACATTATGCTACCAATTGTCCAAAGAAGAAGAAGAACAAGCAAGCGGGAAGATCTGCAGATGGAGAAGCTTTGGCTTCACATTTCGAGCTTGACTTTTCACTGATTGCATGCTTGGTTTCAAGTGTGATGGGATCGGTGTGGTTCTTGGACAGCGGTGCGTCATTTCATATGACGGGAGATCGGGATTTGTTCTCAGATCTGGAGGACAAAGATCTGGGTGTGCACATCGAGATGGGAGATGATGGTAGATACAGTGCGACTGGTATCGGTA